>JAOUZG010017314.1:3679900-3692287 GCA_026289955.1 Argiope argentata
AGGATAGTTTATTTTTCGAAATATCAATTAGTTTGGGAGAAATTAATTAAAACCCTTTAATTTCTGTGAAATCAAAACCTGTAAATGGTCCCAAAACCGCGTTTTGGGGACTGTAAAACCGTGTTTTTTAAATTGCCATCCTTACGCGTCCGTTCAACATACACTCAATATCGCAGCAGAATCGGATGGACTTTCTATCGTAGACCACAGAGGTATAATTTATTTTACGAAATATCGACGCAAAATTGAAATATAGATTTTTTAAAAAAAAAGTCCATTTTGACGAGTCTATTTCTTGAACGGCCCTGTAAAATAGACGCTTAGCTGGAAAAATACAGAAAATATATTTCCTGAAAGACAATACGATGTAGTATGCTGCAATACAATTAAAAAAATTGAATATCTAAAATTGAATTTTTGGCGAATTTTTTAAGGAAGAGCCGAAATATCGCTTTAATATTTAATTACGCCGAAACTTTTCAAGATAACTTAATCAATTTTTTAAACATAAAATTGGATAAATTTTTCAAAATCGTGTGAAACATAGTAAAAATACGACAAAAAAATTGCGCATTAAAATTTTGTCATTTATTGACTTTTCCTCTTCAACATAACAAATATAATCCATTGACAAATAAAAATGAGACTATTCTTTTTTTTATATAGATAATTTGGCATTTCTTTAGCACACCCTGATCAATTTTGAAAACAATCCAACAAAAATTACGTGTCTTATGAAATAATTACCCTACATTCAAATGCATGCATGGCAATGGGATTGCTCGAGGATGATAAACGGAGGCAATATACTATTAAGGAATCTATTTTAAGCAGCTCATCATTCAAACTGCGATAACTTTTTAAAGTTATCTTAGTATTTTGTCATCCCTCTGATCCACGAAGCCTTTGGGGAAAGTACAGGGACAGTTTTTCAGAAGACATCCGGTTTCAGTATGAAAGACTACTGCAAGGCTCCGCAGTTTTAGCTAAGGACAAAGCGTACAACCAATGCTTGATTCTGATTGAAGACACTGTTCAGACTCTGGGAGGTCAATGCTTAATAGATTGGTTTACCTCAGTCTGAGTGATTTGAGATTCATTTGCAAAACAGAGAGTACATGCGAGAAACAAATTTTGATCTTGAAGTTTTGAAGAAAGAAGTATATAATGCTGAAGTCTCTCTAACAGACGAACAGTCCAGCGTATATCAAAAGGTCCTTTACAGCATCAAGTCTGGTACTGGCCCAATATTTTTCTTAGATTCACCTGGTGACACTTGAAAAACTTTTCTCTTAAATTTTTCTTCTTTCAAAGGTCAGAAACAATAAAGGCATTGCCTTGGCAACTGCATCATCTGGAATAGCTGCAACGTTTTTGGAGGGAGGAAAGACAGCTCATTCTACTTTTAGATTACCTCTTAACCTCAATTACTCAGAGAATCCAATGTGCAGTATTAAAAAGCAGTAATTTGGGTAAGGCATTTACAAGATTGCAAATTTATTACCTGGGATGAAAGTACTATGGCTCATAAAGCAGGATTCGAGGCACTTAATGCAACTCTCAAAGATCTAAGAAATTCTGATCAAGTTATGGGTCGAGTAACTGTTCTACGAGCAGGAGATTTTCGTCAAACAATACCGGTTGTATCTAGAGGAACACGTTCAAATGAAGTTAAAGCATGCATCAAATCGTCTTATCTATGGCCTAAAGTGCAGAAACTGCTTGAATAAGAATATGAGTGTTCATTGACATGGAGATGCGTCAGCAGAATTGTTTTCTAATCTCTTCCTTAAAATTGGAGACAGAACATATCTGAATGTGTTAGCAAAATTATTATACCCCATGCACTCTCTACGGTAAACACGGAGTTTCCAGATCTCATGGCGAAGATTTATCCTGATATTGCTGATATAAAAAATTAGCTAATTGAATGACTTAATAAGTATGTGATCGAATCTACGATAATTTCTGGAGGGTAGTTGGTTTTAATACCCAGCATTCCGCTAATTCCGTCGGACTATCCTTTTGAGTTTAGAAGAGTACAGATTCCTGTAAAAGTTTGTTTGCAATAACAATAACTAAGTCACAAGGACAGACATTAAAAGTAGCAGGGATCTATTAAAGAGAAGACTATTTTTCACACGGCCAATTTTATGTAGTTTGCTCCAGAGTCAGTTCATCAAGCAGCTTAATCATTTTTCCACCAGAACCCCCCCCCCCAAAAAAAAATGTTGTATACAAAGAATTTCTTTCTTAACATAGCTATAACAATAAAATGGTGATGGCCTGAGTTTGCAAAGAAAATAAATTCTTTAAAAGGATCGTTAAGGACAGTTAATGATCGGTTAAGGACAAGAGCATATATATAAGGAGTCCAGGTGCCCCGGGTCCCTCCCAAAATTTGAAACAATTGTAGGTAATGAGTAATTATTATAGGGGATTTTCGTAACTAGGTGCACCAAGCACTGTTTTACTCAGCTAATTCCATTACCCTAGCAATGCCGGGTACGGGAATGCTAGTATATATATATATATATATCTTAATATATATAGTAAGGTTCATCTATTTCCCCGCCTACAGATAATCCCTTAGGGAATTTACAAAGGGAAGTTCGTGAGCTGCGCAAAGCTAGCTGCGCAACAGATGAGATTCAAGACAAACTTTTAAGTGTTGTGTGTGTTTGTTCGTGTCGCGTGTTTAATATTAAAAATGTTTAAGTTTTGTAAATAAATTAATTTCGGCCATGATTATTGCCATTTCATTTCGTGCCCAGTGTAAAAACTTTACTGGCGCAGTCGACAGGATTTTCGCGGAGATACTAAATTAAAAAAAAAAGAAAAAAAAACTTAAAGCGTTTGCGACAAGTGCTGAGGTTATGACTCCCGAAAATGGAAAAAATAAGGTAAGAGCCTCATTTTTTTCATAATATGACTCCTCATATTGTAATCAGAGAGAAATGCAATGTTTAATTTATGTGTTTTAAGTTCTGTGAACGAATAATATATTTTTTTCACTTCATTGCTTACTTTCGTTTTGTACAAATTCCGTTTTCGTTTTGTTCAAAACGATAAATTTGTCTTGGATACACCAGTATCCGACAAATTTCACGAATGACACTACATATGTTAAAGTATTAACTAATTTTGTTTGTTTTGTTTGGAATACGCCAGTATTCTAAACGATAAATTTGTTGGGTACGCCAGTATTCAACAAATTCCGTATAACACAACGTGTGTTAAGTATTGAGGATAATTATTCTTTTGTTTTGTTTAGAATACACCAGTATTCTTAACGATAAATTTGTTTGGATACGTCAGTATTCGACAAATTTCGTAAATAACACAACGCGTGTTAAGTATTGGGAATAATTATTCTTTTGATTTGTTTAGAATACATCTCTGTTCTAAATGTTAAATTTGTTTTAAGTACGCCAGTATTTGACAGATTTCATGAATAATACATGTGTTTAAAAGTATTGGAATGAAAATTTTGTTTTGTTTCATGAAATATACAGTTTTTTTATGCTAAATTTGTCTTGAATACGCCAGTGTTCAACAAATTGTGATAATAATCTTGAATTATGATTATTGGAATTAGTTTCGGTTCTGTGTAATGTATATTTAGAATTTAGCAAATAATTAATACGACAGTATTAATTTGAATATTATTGTTGAAATGTAATGTGCTCCGAAAACTATTTTAAGAGAATTCTGAATGTATAAGTAATACTGTGAGATTGCATGATATATGCGACCTTGAATAATTTTCCTCCTTGTCTCGATTGATGATCTCATTTCCTGTGTGAATAACGAAAAGGGATTAATCTACAAATCAGAGTAACTGTTGAGTAGACTTTGTTATTTATTGTAGGTTTTTTTTTGTATTATTATTTGAATCCTAAAGCAAACGTTATTTTTTACGATTTTTTTTTCTTTCTGAATTTGCTGTTAAAAAGTAATAATTCTTTTTTCTTACTTGATTGAGAGTCTGATTTTGTTGTTATGATACATATACATTGTTATTTTTAGAAATATTCTTTTATACTAAATAGTGTATAAATTTTGATCATTCCATAATTCTTTTTATATTGTCATATTTTAATACATTTTATTGGTAATATCAATTATGATATAGTAAAAGCATATGCGTTATACTGAAATGATAAATGATTTTTTTATTTAGGTACTAAAGAATACATTATAACTTTATATAACATAACTGTGATGCTTTAATTTAGTTACATACTGTAAGGAATAATTTTGAATTTTTTTAAAAGGAAAAAAAAGACATTGTTGATTAAGTATAAGAAGTGAAACAAAAATAATTTTTTTAGTATATCTTTTTATTAATTGAGCGAATAAGTAAACTAAGCAATCAAAATGGCTTATTTAGGTAGGGCACGAAAGGAGGACCTTAAGTTACTAGCCGAGGAGTTGAATCTTAATGTAACGGATAGTATGAAAATGGTAGATATGTGTAAATTAATTACTACACATCCAGATTATGATGAGAACTTTACCAAAAATTATTTGCACAGATCAGGGAACAAATTTCACTGCTGAATTGAGTGAAGCCTTCAGAGACATTTTGGGAATAGCTCCGAGATTCTCTACCCCAGGTCATCCGGAGAGCATGGGAGCTGTAGAACGTTGGAACCGGACTCTAAAGGAAATGCTGAATAAAAACATTCAAGAAAATGGTAATGATTGGGATTCTCACCTTCCTTACCTCATGTTTGCATACAGAGAAGTGCCACATAGCACAACGGGCGTCTCACCATACCAACTTGTATATGGTCGACTACCAAACGGCCCTTTGAAACTAATGAAAGAAGTTTGGACGGGAGACAAGGAAATTCCCACTGGTATTTCAAGGTCCATTGAAGAATATTTGAGAGATTTAACTGAGAAATTGAAGCAGGCTCATAATTTGGCAAGAGAAAATTCTGAGAAAGCACAAGCCGAATATGCAAGTAGATACAATCTTAGGTCAAGAGAAAAGCGTTTGGCAGTTGGTGATCAAGTTTTGGTACTTGTCCCATCATCTTCTCACAAGCTCCTTAAAAAATGGATGGGTCCCGCATCTATCATAGCATTACCGAGACTACTTACAGCGAGAGTAAAAATGAAAACTTTATGTAAAGTGTCTCTTTATTATTTTTATTCTCTTTCTTGATTTCTTTTTCTGTTATTTAGTATTATTTTGTATGTATTTATATTATGTAGGTATATTTTATATGTATGTATCGAGGAGTTATATTATCTGGGGCTCTTAGCAAAACTAAATTTTAATTTCTCCCTGAAATACATCCATGTATTTCTTTTTGTTTTTTTTAAGTCTATTTTCAGCCGCATCGTCTTCAGACGGATGCTCTTCCGTTGGGGGGAGGAGTAAGGTTCATCTATTTCCCCGCCTACAGATAATCCCTTAGGGAATTTACAAAGGGAAGTTCGTGAGCTGCGCAAAGCTAGCTGCGCAGTAGATGAGATTCCAGACAGACTTTTGACAGACTTTTAAGTGTTGTGTGTGTTTGTTCGTGTCGCGTGTTTAATATTAAAAATGTTTAAGTTTTGTAAACAAATTAATTTCGGCCATGATTATTGCCATTTCAATTCGTGCCCAGTGTGAAAACTTTACTTATATAAATTACGTGTCACGTTGTTTGTCCGCGATGGACTCCTAAACTACTTAACCGATTTTAATAAGATTTACACACCACTTGCAGTTTGATCCAACTTAAAAGATAGGATAATTTATTTTTCGAAATATCAATTAGTTTGGGAGAAATTAATAAAAAACCCCTAAATTTCTATGAAATTAAAACCTGTAATGCTACTTTCCGAGTGAAACACGGCCTTCCGAAAAAGCGATCGCTTATGCGCCCCGTTTCGACCTGTAAAACCGCGTTTTTTAAATTGCCATCGTTACGCGTCCCTTCAACTTATACTCAATATCGCAGTGGAATCGGATGGACTTTCTATCGTAGACCACGGAAGTATAATTTATTTTACGAAATGCCGACGAGAAAATTAAATATCGATTTAAAAAAAAACCGTCAATTTTTACGTGTCTATTTCTCGAACGGCCCTATAAAATAGACGCTTAGCTGGAAAAATACAGAAAATATGTTTCTAGAAAGACAATACGATGTAGTATGCTGTGACACAATTAAAAAAAATCGAATTTCAAAAACTGAATTTTTGGCGAATTTTTTAACGAAGAGGCGAAATTTCGCTTTAATATTTAATTACGCCGAAATTTTTCAAAATAACTTAATCAAATTTTTTTTACATAAAATTTAATAAATTTTTCAAAATCGTTTAAAGATTGTAAAAATCCGACAAAAATTGCACATAATTTTTTTTTGTCATTTATTGACTTTTCCTCTTCAACATTACAAATCTAATCGATTGATAAATAAAAATGAGACTAAACTATTTTATATATAATTTGGCATTTCTTTGGCACACCCTGATCAATTTTGAAAACAATCCTGCAAAAATTACGCGTCTTATGAATTCCTTCCAAGTTTTCCACCTCACATACTTCATCTGAAAGTTGGGAAATAATATTTGAATCAATAATGACTATTTGAAATAATAAACTAAACAGTGCATAATTTACAGCATATTAATAAATTTGTACATTTATTAAAATGGGCATACAAAGGTCGCAATCTTTTTAATTGTATTAGATTGTAACAAAAAAAATCGAAATAAACTTTGCCTTATTCTGAGACAGAAAATGCAATAAATTTCCTTTTGCTAAACTATATTTTCCTCTAAATAAATTATTTAATATATTTCAGCTGATTGAAATAAGTATTCACTTTTGAAATTCGACAGCAAAATCATATAATTTTTTTAAAATTTTTTTGTTTAAGGGAAAAAAAGTTATAACAAATTAGATTTTTTTAGTCAAAAAAAGTAAATAATATAAATGTTGGGAAAGTTATAGAACATTTTATTTTTTGAACTTCCTAGAGATTTTTTTTAGCTTCTACGATAACTTTTTTTAGTACTTATAATCTGCAGTGGTACTTATATTCGTAACAAGATGTTTCTGTGATTCACTACGAAACTTTTCAATCACTTTTAACGATCTCTTTCATTGACAAGCTCTTAAGGTTAAAAGAACTTATTTCAACATTTCAGAGTCTAAACTACAGCCCTTGCCACAACTAAAAATCTAATACAAGATAAAGCAGGGAATATAAAAAAAGGCTTTTTTTTTATTTTCTGGATATATTTGGAGAGAGTTTTGAATTGGAAAAAAAAAATGATTGTGTATATTTTGTTTGCTTTTAGAACAAAATACTAAGACTTCTAAAACATCAAATCAATTCTTTTTAAATAAAACATTTCAGGAAACGTTTATTAACTCTTGTGGTGGCGTTTTATAAATTCTTATTTATTTTCGTTTTATTTATATTCTTATAATTTTTCGTCTACATATTCATTTCACATCCAATAAATATTTGTTCTATATATTATTTTGCATTCTTTATGAATTGCTTTTTCTCTTCGTTCTTTCTGTTCTTTTCAGAATTATTTTCTTGCTTATATATATGAATTAAATTTTTCAGACGATAATAAACTCACATTTATATATATATATATATATATATATATAAAGTTACACTTTGGCTATTATTTCGAATAAATTTCATAAAATCTTCTAGGAGAATAGAAACTGTTGCTCTTGAATACAAATGATATTTTTCATTCGCATATGTATTTTTACTCTTTTATTCCTTTCTTATCCATTGCAAATTCATTTTATGCTATATTTCTTTATTGATAATTATTTGATATCTTTACTTTGTTATTTATTTGCCTATTTGAAATCGGTACGATATTAGAGTGACGAAACATCAGACGATTAAAAAAAGAATTTCCTCCTCATATGAAAAGGTATATTTTTACAACTGTTTGTTGAAATTATAAATAAATGAATAAATAAAGTTAACAAACTTCTTGTGAAAAATAGAAATTTTCAAATAGTTTAAAAATTATATCGATGCAAAACAATAGCTTATTGAAAGTGAATCCGCTTCTTGTGAAATAAAATTCTATTTTTCATATTTTGAAATTTACCGAATGACAATACATTCTAAAATATTTGTAATGAGTTTGGAATATTCTAGATTTTTTGTCATTATTTTTGATTTATGCTGACGAAGGATAAATTAATGAACAGTGAAAACCATAAATTTCTAAGATAAAGGTTGATATTTTTCCGCTGTTCCGAGGTAGAGAAGAAAGTCATGTGTTCAAAAATCGTGTAATATTTGTAGCAAGGGGGATAAAACTAGGATTGTTATATCCCAGACTTTTTCAAATTTGTCCTTAAAATGATGCCATTTATAACATTTTAAGAATGCAAAATCTTCTTAGTACTTATGCAACCAATTGTCCTTGATAAATATCTTCAAAAAATTCCAAAAGCTTATAAATTACGTTTTTCATTATAAAGCAAGATTTATAATTCTAACTTCTGGTTTTTTCGACTTTGACATTTTGATTTAATAATATGTTTTTTTTAATTATCTTTTGTGATTTTGAAAACTAAAGTCAGAAGTA
The DNA here is from genome assembly GCA_026289955.1 of Argiope argentata. NCBI lineage: Eukaryota > Metazoa > Arthropoda > Arachnida > Araneae > Araneidae > Argiope > Argiope argentata. Next base: position 3,688,484 of record JAOUZG010017314.1, read on the forward strand.
TATTTCTTGCTATATCATTTTAAAATTAATAATATTTTATTTAATGATGCCAGCTGAATTGCAGTTTTTTTTCACTGATATCTGAATAAAATAATAAGGATGTTTTTATAACATTATTGTGGTACGAATAAAATATATATTTATTGGTTGGAATTAGAAAGTGCATATTAGTAAATGTAATAACTATAAATATATCTAATATTTTGCTTAGCCATGAATGGTCGAATATAAATACATACAAATATTATTTAAAATAGATAATATTTTCATTAAACATCAATGGTAATGGTAAGGTTTCTTAGAAAAAGTAAGAAAATCGTTTTTTTTTAAAGTCAAGGAAAGTATCTATAGACAGATTTGATCAAAAATACTGTCTTCTATAGGATTCAAGCTGTATGTTTGTAAAATTAAAATATGTTGACAAATATTGTGAAGTAACGTCTTGAAAATACATTTTTATGTTATTAAATTTCAAGTTATTTTAATATACTTCTTCGATACAGGTGAATATCTAAAGATTGGAAGTTTGGCTGAAAAAGAGACATAAAATGTTAAAAGTCCCCTGAAAGTAAAAAAAAATCATTCATTATGACACGGTTGAAAATTTCATTAATGCAAAGCGGACTCTATTAAAACTATAATAATTTCGTGAGAAAAAATATACACACACATTGCTCTGGAGAAAAATCCAGAATCTGCTCGTGGTATACAGTAAAAATTCCATCATGTCCAAATAACGATTTTTTTTCTATACAATATAAAAGTAATAAAACAATATGCAAAGCTTATATAAAACAGCCTTTACAGTAAACAGCAAATTTCTAATAAACACCGTAACAGACTAAATGCTTTAAGAGAATTTGCAGGAGAGGATACCTCCATACTTTGGACATCCCTCTTGGACATCGCATAGTTACTCTCTTAAGCTCATTCAATTACTCCTGATTCTTAAATCGACCTCGTTTGCTCGCCTCCACTTTTGATAGATTCAATGATACTCTAATGCAAACTCGAAACTCGAATTTTAATGGAGATCACAATTCCTGAATATTTGATAATAAACATTCTTGGGGGAAAAATTCGGATGCTTTTTTTACCATAATACGTTCACCAGATTTAACACCAAATCTACGTCATTTACTCTACATTCATTCAGCAGCCATTACTATATGGATGTAGTTATCAAGGAATTTATTATACAGGGAAGTGGCATCATAAATTCATAACAATAAATAGGATGTCACGAAAGATAGGTTACAACATTATAAATCAGACCAGAGAAATAAGTAATTCTTGTAAAAGAATATAGGTTTCGAGACATAAATGGATGAAATATACAAGAATATCTGTATCAATAAAAAATAAGGCAAAATATACTCCAGGTAAAATTAATGGAACACGATTTACAAAAGAATAATATTCCAATTTCATGAAAGCAACAAGTCAGGTTCAGGATGGCAGACTGAGAGTGAAAACCAGATGAATAAATCAATAATGCACCATTGACACTTCAGATGGTCCATAGACTTATCGTCTGAAGTTATAAATGCTTTACATATTATTATCATTCATCCATCTGGTTTTGAAATCACATCTCTATGAAGACTTAACGAGCAATGGGGCAATACACAATCTCTTCAAAATGCCTCTAGTGTCGGTCAATTGCCATTGGTCACTACAAAACAAAATCTGTGCTATCTCATACTCTGTGTCCCTTTACCCATCGCTAAAATTATGCGTCATGACTATCAACGAATATATGCTGCTAAAATTGACTAAATCCATAATACTCTATAAGCATCTTCGATCCTGCAAACTGCCAGGTAATACGAGATATAAAAACAGTCCTCTAATAGGTGTCACATTATAAGCTCTTTTGCTTGGCATGGCAATGAACTACCAGTTCTAAGCAATATATGAATCTGGTATAACTTGTTTTTCTTTAGTTCATTGATAAAAAGTCTCTTGTAGTGTCCTCTTTGTGCTATCGATACCATGTGCCACTTAAACAAAACAAAACAAAAAGACTTTTTTCTGTACGTTTTATTTATCATTAAAATTTACAAATGCTTCATGATGCCCAGCACATAATATTAAATTATTTTTCGCTTTCCAAATAATTGTTTATATAAATTACACAGCTCTTATGCTAGTATTAATATTATTATTAACCTTATGAAAGTGATCACTAATTTAGAAATATTTTTCGTGATTGGTAATTTTATAAATTTTTCTAGTGAAATCCACATACCTTTCGATTACTTGAAGTTCTTTAAACACGAATTGAAGTAAACACACATGATAATATGATATCTTATTTAATTTCTAATTACTGTGACAAAAGTATATGAAAATAATTTATGGCTGAATATAAGTAATATGAAGAAAATTCAGCAATTTTAAGACAAATCTCTTCCACTAATAAAAAAAATGTGTACTGTCCATTTCAGTGTTTAGAGACAAGCACTTTTCGATGGTTCTATCTGACTACGAGATGACGCACGTTATTACCGAAATTTACTGCATTGTTTAATGTAGACATCTCCTCCTTTCCTCTTTCCTCTCATCCCTATTTTGTCGTATTAAACCCATCCTAACGCATGCGCAAAAGCATGAAAGGTTTTAGAATTCGTTGTCAAACAATATTTGCATGAGTGTTGGTGCTCCATAAGTTATAAAACAAATTATTTGACCCTGAGGTTATCTTTTTTGCGACGCAATTTGGAAATTCCTAAGAAGGTATTGGCAACACTGATTAATTGAACAAAAGCAACGTTTATTTAATTTCTTCTATATAAATATATAAATAAAAATGGCAGATGTAATAAAGTCTTTCATATGAAATTGAGCACCTTAAGTTTTATGTACTTATATTTCGCCTTTGATATGTCTACTTTGAGCTGAATAGCTGTTAGAACAGCTGTTTTATTTCCATTGCCGTTGGCTTATAAGCTAAATAATTAGACGAAGAAAAGGAAAAAAAGATATTAATATAAAAGATAATGAGACAATGGGCCCGGTTATCAAAATATACATCAAAAACATTTCCAGTACATTACGAAATGCATCCTTCGAAGAACTTTTATCAGAACACATTACCGATTTTTTTAACGTTAAAATGCTATCATATTTCCAGATAATGAGTCATCTTTTTACTTCTTAGTGCTAGATTAAATTATACGATATCATCACTGTGCTCACATTTTACTTTGGTGATTGCTCGCTAAATGTAATAATCCAAGTAATGGTTGCTTATTTGTCAATTAATTATGAAATCTATTTTAATTTATCTCTCGAGTTTATCATCAGTGTGGTAACCTAAATGAAAAGCGATGTAATCTCACTAAAAATTCTTTCAGATTACCGTTTATTGTTATGTTGTAAATATACTGGTTTTAAGAGAACTGAAATTTAAAAATAAATAAGATTTGGTTATTTATTTAAAAATTAAAATAAAATGTGTATCTAATTTCGTTTAAGTAAGACTATTTTAAATAATAATAAGCATAAATTTTAAAAAAAGTATTACGAAAAAAATATTATTTTTATTTTTCACTTGCTTAATCACAAAATTTTAGATTTATCTTTTTAAATAAAAATCGTCTGCCTCCAGCTTTTTGGAAGTTATTTATCTTTATTTCAAAAATTATCTTTTTTGTGTTAAGTTTTTATTAAAATGAAAATAGATTTTTTTTGGCATCAGTATGTCATTGATCACAAAAGAACAAAGGAAAAATGAGTAGAATTTTTAAAATCAATTGATGGTAGCAGAAAATATGCTAATACTTTCTTAAAAGTATGGTA
>JAOUZG010017314.1:3707965-3720080 GCA_026289955.1 Argiope argentata
AAATTACACAAAATAATTTTTTAAAGTTATAAAAACTAGAGAGATATCGCACGAAAATAAAACTGGCATCACAGAAAATACATTTTTTAAAAAGATTTCAAATCAGTTTACGAAATGTTTTAGGCAAATGATGCACAACAAAATTATTTTGAATAAACTTTAAATTTGGATAACATTTTATTTAAAAATTTATCTTCTCCAATTCTTCCTGTATAAAAAGTAAATATTTTCAAAATTTAGTGTCTTCAGTCAAAAGATTACTATCGGTTTAATAGAATTTTTTGCATGATTCTCAGTTATGATGTTACATTTATACAAACACGTTCACGAGTTTATGATATTATAATTTTTAAATTTGTCTTAATATGATAAACAAATAGACTCAATATTATAAGGTTTTATATTTCTTTGCTTTTTAATTTCAAATGAGATAATTTTAATTTTTAGAATTTATAATAATAGTAAATAAGAGAAAATTATTACAGCCATTTAAATATTATTTTTCGTAATATTAGAAGCTTAAAGAAAGATAAGTATTTCAGCTATTTTTATGTATTATCTAAAATCAAAGCTTCAAAATTGTAAAACAAAAAAAAATGTTATTATATTTGGTATTTAAAATTAAAAAAATATCAATTCACCTTAAATTATTGCATACAATTTGTTAATGTTAATGTTTTTTATTTAATGGCATATAGATATTAAAATTATTTTTTTCCATTCAATATGATATTCTAAATATTGTTAATATTAAATTACGAACTATGATACAGACAATTCGTACTATACTATAGTGAATTAATAATATAAAATTAGCAGAACAATTATCTCCGTTAATGCTAAAGAATAAAGAATTTTGTTTCATCGTGTTTTCCGAAATCGTCTGCTTTATGGAAATTCCCGGAAGGATTGCTTGTTGTGAGGTTTTATCTCTTTTGCGTCACATATTAAGCAAAAGAAAAAAAAGTATGTATTTAAAAAGCACCTTGCGTTTCCAAATAATAATAATAATAATAATAATAATTTCCGAATATACTGATAACCATAAAACGATAAGCAGTTGCTAATGCTGAAAGCCACTTTATTACGCGGTAAAAACACAAACAGTATGAGTTATTTTTACTTTGAGCAATACAAATTTCATTGTCTTATAAATGATGTTTATGAGCGAATTATTTCACATCTATTGCTCCTAATGGAATTAATCGTATACTGGGTAATGAAATGTGTTTTTCAGTCATCGCTAACTATTCATTTCCAACCAAAACATGAAATAAGTGAGGGAGGTTGATAAAAATTTATCTGTGAAGCTGATAGAAGTCACACGCATTGAGTAATTGTATTTTTTTTTATCACCGTGCACCTATGGCAAAATGATAAGAACAGACGATGAAAACAGTCGCAAGTGGTAAATTTGTAAGTGTAGCCGTTTGATCAAAGATGATTTGAGAATAAAATTTACGTTAATGCCTCTGAAGCTTATATTGTCTAAAAGTACTCAATATATCGTTATTACTCAGAATATACTATTATAAACAAATTAAAATTAACCTGGAAATAGTAAAGTTAAGCTTATATTTTTTTAACTAGACACATTAATTAATTTGGCATATTCTGACATATATAATTAATTAAAAAGTGTATTTTTATTTAAATACTTGTAAATGTAAGATAAATAAAAGAAGCTAAACAATCAATTGTATATTTAAAAAAAATTCGATTATCTCGGAAACGATTCTAACGATTTGGATCAATTTTTTTCTTTAGATAAAGTTTTACTTTTGAAATTTATCTGTATAGATTCTTTCCGCTGTTTTATTCACATAAAGCCACCATTTTTTCATAATGAACTATTAGAGCCTTTTTCTATCTTCTGTCATGCAGGCAATGGCATATAGCGCCATCTCGTAACCTTTTGTGGAACTTACTTTGTTGTCGTAGGATGATAACCTACTAGTATCTCAAAATTTAGTGAAATGGCACTATCCGAATATGAATACGTTCAGCTCACAACCGAAAGCAACAATACAATTATTCTGTTATCCTATTTGAATAACATATTAAACTAAGCATGTGATTTTTTTTATTTAAATGACCAGTTCATATGTAGGTATGATTGGTGAATATAAAAATGTAATCAAAATTTTATTCGCATCTAAATATTTTCGTTGATAAAACAGGATATTACGAAAAAAGGAAGCGAAATTTTGTTTCCCAGATACTGACATCAAATAAACAACCAAAATTTTTATAACTATAATATATTGCGATTTTATCATTTAAAATTAGACAATAGTTTGGTGACAAAATGAATGAATGGTATGGCATAGTAAAGATGAAATAAGCATTTTTAAGGCAAGGTTATTTTAAATGCACAAACTATACTTTAAAGAGAACATATTATTAAAACAAAAGTATATCTACAATACATATAACTAAATGTAGTATTGTTATTCTGTAAGTTTTAAAAATTTGTTATTAATTTATTGTTTTGTCGGTATAAATAACTTTTTTAAGCATTTAAAATAGAAAAAGGCAGCAAAAAAAGAACCATAACAATATTGTAATTTTAAAAATTTCAAGTGAAAATATATATAGCTAATGCATTAGGGATTTGGTACTTGTCGGTTGAACCTCAACCAAAAAGAGGCAAGAAAGAATTTCTCTAAATTATAAAAATATATCCAAGTGCATCTATCTATCTATGCTACCAACTGAAATTGACAACCCGATAAAACAATTTCTTGGCGTTTTTTGATCGCCGTTATAACTGTACATGTACCTAGGGATTAAATAGATAAATTATTAAAATATATTGGGAAACACCCTTAAGATATTTTAAAATGCTAAGTTCAAAATATTAAGTTAAAAAAAGGAAATGTTTATTGAAAATTTATGCTTTAAGAGACAACAAATCTAAATTAATAAGGTATCTATAAAAGATTGTCTACTAAAACTCATCCGTAAAAAGCAATCTTCAAGAAAAACAACCTTTTAAGGTAAGTTTCAATGTATTAAGTTCAGGAAATAAGGATCAGATTAGTATTTAGCGTTCTATCAATCATTAAACTTGAACCTTTTTAGATGACAGTTAAGTTATAAAAGTAAAAGACTCTTGTTATCTTTCTTGAAATTTAATTAGGGAAAAAATGATTTTTTCTATAACATATATTACTCTATTTTACTAAAAAAAGAAGAAAACACGCAATTATAAATTTTATATTCTTAAGTGAAAGGTCAGTAATCTAAAGAACTCTTAATGTAGGAGAGCCAAACTGACTTTATGAATATGAATTATAACTTCCTTCAAACGAGAAATCTATTTGACTCATAGAGCTTGAAAATCACCTTCTGAACTAGAGGTAGTATATAGTAGACGATGATTAGTATCTGATCCTCAGCTGCATCAAGGTCTGTAGATAGCATAGCTAGATAAAGAGGTTCTGCCAGAAATGGCCGAATTTTGGTTGGAATCGAAATGATTCCAAGCTATTATTTCAATATTAATATAGAACGTTTCAGGTAATTTTAAAATCACTAAGAAAGTTTTCAGATCGGATAAGTATCATTTCAAGACCAAGTGGATTTCTGATAAATGAGGGATTATATCATATGTATTAGGTATATAAACGGATGTCATTAAAACACTTCTTAACATGGATGCTAACTAACACTGTTGATAATATTTTTAGTTCTTAGCTTATTATGCATTTACTTTCATAACATAAGGTGGATTTTGAATTAAAATTGATGCAAAGTTATTTGTAATTTAAAATTAAATGGCAAAGTTTTTTTTAAAAATTTTAATAACTATTTGAAAAAAGAATTTTAAATTGGATTCTGAAAAATATTATTGCTTTGCTTAGATCGAAATCATTTCATCTAATAAATATTTAATAGTGTGTTTTTAATATAATGTTAAAAAACTTTGGTACGGAGATATTATTCTTTTTTGTATAATTCCATAGTAAGTATTGTACTATTGAGTAAAATATTTATAATATCTGTATACTTTCTTCAATTTGCTTTTCACTTATATTAAAGAAGAGGGATAAATTCTACTTCTACAGAAAAGATCTCGAGAACTTTTTATGTATTTATTTTAAATTTTGAAAGCATGTAAGAATTAAGGAAGAAATAAGGATAGGAGTTGCTTTAAATATATTTAAAATTTTACCTGGAGGAAAGGACAAAGAATTAAATAAAGTATTAATTTTTATAGAAATAATGTTTAAAATAATTATGTTAAAATGTATCTAAAAATTAACTTGGAAATAGAAACACAATTGAATGAAGTATTAAACTTTATATAAATGACGTTTAAAAATAATTATCTCAAATATATCTAAAAATTAACTAGGAAATCGAAACACAATTGAATAAAATATAGAGCTTTATAGAAATAACGTTTAAAAATAGTTATCTCAAATATATCTAAAATTTAACTAGGAAATCGAAACACAATCAAATAAAGTGTTGAACTTTATAGTTAAAATTTAAAAAATAATTATCTCAAACGCATCTAAATATTAATTTGTAGAAAGAAACGAAATTAAATAATGAACTTTATAGTAAAAACTTTTAATTGTAATAATTTCAAATTTTCAACAAATAAGTCCTCTACCGGTTGGGAAGTAAAATACACTCAACTATGCCTTTAGGTCAAAAGGCGAATACAAACTTAATCATTATGCCTTAGCATAATATATGTGGTTAAGCAATTTTTTTTTTATCTCTCTCGATTGATAAAATTTTTAATCACAATTAATTTTGCATTATTTTTAAGGAAAACTCAGTGTAAATTTAATGAGGATATCAGAAGTTCAAAACTCATAACTTTGGATATTTGATTGATAATAAACATTTTCTGTTTTTCAAAGCTACATAGAATATATTTTGGACCTCTAGAGCCGCTACCAATATTGAATATTTGATTCTTTTTATCAATAATTAGTCAATATTTTCAATTTTATTTTTGAAAGTTACTTTAAATATATTGAATTTAACAAATTAAATCAAATAAATCGGGAATCAGAATTCGAAACCAAGAGGAAAAACCGAACGACTCGTATTTGTTATTTTAAACAAAAATGTTGCAGCTGATATAAATCGTCCTTTTATTGATTTCATTATAAATCTCAACTACAAAAGAACAGTTAATTTCCCAAAATTCGCAAACGATATTATTAGTTTGTGGATACAATGTACTCGCAAATGGCGTCTTATCCGGTAGTTTAACTGTTGGGAAAAATAATTTCTTTTTATAAAGAAAGTATGTTTTTAATAAACTTTTTAAACTTTATCGTTTTTTTTATACTTTCCTTGAAATCAGAAAATGTTCTCTCATGTAATTCCTGGCACCTAAGTAATGCTCAAATTGCATCTGTTTCGATATGATTTTCTAAAAATGGAAATGAAGAACAATTAATAGAAGTTAAGAATTTTCAGTAAAATATTAAAGCAAGTTAAATAAAAACTGATTAATTTTTGTACTTGGAAGGAAGCAATGAAGGTGTGTTCTTTTACGTATGTTCCAGAAACTCAGTTCTTAGATTTTGCGGGGTTTAACGAATATCACAAAATTTGTACATGGAGCTTCGTCACTTAACTATTTTAAGAAAAAATAGAAACTTAGAGTATATTCCTAATTTTTTAAAAAAAGAATCAAGAATGTTTCTCCTAAAACAATGTTCTAGTTAATTTTCTTTCCAAAAACTTTTTTTAATAACATCAAATATGCCAGCAATTTTTTTTTAATAACGATATTGAATTTTTCTCTCTTGAAATTTATTTTTCAGTTTCGTTGACACAGGATTTAAATATATTTGGCTAGATGTGTTCAGATTTATAAGAATAAATTTTAATGATACCATTCAGCAAGAGTCTATATTTTGAATAATATTTTTTTTCTGTCTTTGACAAATAGTTTAGTTCATAAGAATTAATGTTACAATAATGATAATTTAAAACTATCTTTGCTGGATTATGTACCATTTTGAAAAAAAAGGCTGTCAATAAAATGATAATGCAACCATATATTTAATAGCAAATTGATCAAAATTATCTCCGTTTTAACAATATTACTTTACTTATATGCAGGCGTTCTGCCATAGGGATATCGCATCTTCCCTATGATCTCGGCGTCCCGGTTTGGGCATGGTTGTTCTTCTGTGTTCTATCTGTAAGGTGTGAGTATGTACCCCCTGTGAAGAGAGCCCAAGCAAGCGAATGGGATGAGTGAGGAGCAAAAGTCGCACTCTTAGTCCTAGTTGGAGCTACTTCAAAACAAGAGACGCTGATTAGGCTTAAATCGCTGACTGCCTCAGCAAGCTTGGTCCATGACAAGTGTCATAAGAAACAACTTTACCAATATGAATATATATAATGAGGAATACATTATTTTGAATTATTAAGAAAATATGAATCTTTGTATGTATGGCTATGGCTTTGCTTTTCGTCTCTTCGCTGGCGTTCTTTATTCGTTACTATTTGTTTTTAGAGTTGTCGAATAATATAAAAAATACCCTTTAAAGAGCAGAAATGTACTATTTTTCGAATATGTAATTAAAATATTAATTCATAAAAAATGAAGCAAGACCTTAGTATTCATTCAGTGATAACTTCCGAACATTTTCTTTTTGATTATATCAATTCTCAATTCAAGGATACAGTTTTTTTTACAGTTTATTTTGACAATTCCCTAAGCATATTTTTTGAATAATTATCTATAAAACCATTCATTTTTAAATGAAATTCACCCTTTATTTCATCAGATATTTAATTTCGTGAATCATTCTTAAATTGTTGAAGATCCAGAAAGAGAAATTATGTTTATTATTTTCCAAATTTCACATATATAATGCATTTTTCCATTTGACAATTCTGTATAATTAAGTTGAGATGATCACATATAAAAATTCGAATATCCAGCTTATTAAACTTCTGAGTTATTCTATTTGTAAATAGATGATGAGCATATAATTAGACTTTCCATTGACCATCAAACCAAAAGTGTAGGAAAAACTACATCATTTTTGGTAATGATAAAATTTTTAGTTTTCTTCATCTAGCTTGTTCCACTTCTACATTCAGAAACAGACTAGCAAAATATTCCAAAAATGGTTTTATCAAACCCCATGAAACTTAGAACGTGCGTTAAAATCTCGAAGCCAACTTTATTTACTTGCTTCATTTCCTTTACATAATACTCCATAATACGTCATTTTCTTCCTGTATGAAAAAATTAAAAACATTACAGCCTGGGGATTTGCAGTAGAATTTTGCCAAATTTTTCCCGTATTGCTCATGATTTGAAACATACATTTTATAAGACCATCGACATTATATAATATTAGCAAAAAAAAAAAAAATCAAATGGATTGATTCTATTTCAGTTGTTTCTGTATTAATAAAACTTGTAGAGCATTTGAATAATTTAGAAAAAGCTGAATTTTACCATAAATATTTTCAATATTGTTGTTCATCTTCCGAATTTTTTATAATATAGAATGTATTAATATTCCAGTTTATTTCATGCTTTCACGATTCCATTGTTTATATCTTCCCATGCTGTATTTTGTTAGTCTCTTTAGATGATTCATCTAAGCTCAGAGGTAATGTTTCTACTTCAGGACAGGAAAATTCCAATTCCAAAATTCGAATTCACCGAATAACTTTTTTGAGAACATTTTAATTGCACGTCATTTACATCGGGAATAAAGTTCTCTTACTGGTATAGCATGAAGAGAAAATCTGTGTGAAGGCGCAGATGGTCTCGTTATCATGTGATCAGATTTGTCCTTGAACACTTCATTACGGTTTGTAAGTACAAACATGAATCAAATAGGTCTTGTGTTGCTTAGATAAATGGGACACAAATATAACTAGATTAAAAATACTGCTGACTTCATATTTTCGTAGTGTAAAAAGAAATTAATTAATGTTTATATAAATTTGTGATTCTCGCTGTTTACAAAATTGCAACCAATTTTGGTGGGATCATCTCAATTAAAATAGTGGTATAACTAGTAAATAATAAGCCATAAATAGCCAAGTAATTAACTTCCTATCCAGAAATGCATCAAATTACTATCATGTTATTTATAGAGAGGCTGAAAAATAATTCCGGCAGTGTTTGCGAATTTAAAAAAACAAACAAATTAAGCACATATCGAAGAAGAAGAGATGTAAACAGAAATTAATTTCGGAACGCATTCTTCGATACTAAATAATAATCATGATGCTTTTCAATATTGTAAACACGTTATCAGTTGCTCAAATTTAAACATTTCATAGAGAAAAATAATATTCATCTCGTCTTAGATATTTCCTTATCTATTCTAAAAAAAGATATTATCATTTAAAAAACATACGTACAATATTTTAATTGCCTTCACATCGCTAATGAATAGCAGAATTAAAAAGACAAGGTAGTATTAGTAATTCATTGTCAGTGGATGTTTATTTGATGTTAATTCAAGGAATAAGAAAGAAATACCCTATAATAAATTATTTTTTCCATAATGATAGAAATAAAAGAAAATAAAAATAAAACACAGTATTTAATATTAAAAAATAGAATAAATTAAACAAGAAATTAAAACTATTCTTCTTGGTTTTTATTTTAATTGTTCAGAAGTTTCGGAATTGTTCTATAATTTCCCCCTTGAACCTTTGACTGTGAAGCTTTCTTCAATTCCTATGAATTAGGTTACACTCACCCTATATATATTTATCTATCTTGTTCAAATTTTTAATCGTTAATATTTCGCTAAAACATTGTAAATCGTTAATACATCGTTCAAATTTTCAATCTTTAAAATACTTTTTATCCATCCACTCAAATTCAAATACTTATTTAAAAACTTGTAGGGGGTGACTCTTGATGTCAATGCATTTTTTTTCAAATATTAATCCATTAATTATTCATTTAGTTCCTACTATTAGTTCACGCTCTCCCAATATATATTTATATATCTTGTTCAAATTTTCAATCTTTTATAAATTACTTTATATGCAACGATTCACATTCAAGTACATTTTTTAAACATGCAGTGGATGACACTTGATTTTAATACAGTTTTTTTCAAATATCAATTCATGGATTTTTATTAACTAATTAAAAACTAACTTTGTCGCCAAAAAACTTCATTTCCCCGTCGCCAAATAAGCAATGAATTCAGTTTGTTTTTTCCACACTAATGAAGTGAGGCTTAGCATGTTTTCGGCCGATTGTTTTGTTTCTGTTTATTTATTCTTTGATTCTGTTTATTTTCATAACGTTTGATGCCTTTAAAATTAAACATTGTTAGTTAATAGATTTTTTCGATTCATTTTGAAGTACTTTCAGAATAAAATAATACAGAAAATTGAAAATAAAAAAATTCTAATCTGTATTGCATTAACCTAACTGTCGTAGAAAATTCACGCCTTTTGCGTGCCTCAATTGGCATTGAAAATTCATTGCTAGTATATTTTTTTGATCAATTATTTATAGTAATTGCAATTGTAAGGCTGGAATAGCCTGTTTTGTAGGACATTGGATTCGCATCCCTTGGGCTGCGAGTTCGAACGCACCAGCCGAATGCTCTCAGTATGGCAGGGGTTACTACATCTGTTATGGTCACGAAGACCTCCATGTCAAGAGTTATAGCCCTCCTTCCGTTGTAAAGCGAAGCACGAGAACAAGAATTGTAATTATTTAATAAAAAGTAACTAAAATAATTGTTTTCTTTGTTAGCCTAAGTAGGAATTGATTTAAAAAAAAAATATTTTTTGCATTACTTATTGAGTCGAAGTTTGTTTAAATTGTTTGAGAAAACCAGGCTTAAAATAGAAATTTGATTTTACACTATAAATGCATGCCGGAAATTGCGAATCACTCGCCATGGATAATAAGAAAGGTACAATAAAAATGTTAAATTTACGCGAAAAGTTAATATTCTGAAATTATTGTACACCAATGCCATCTAATGAGTTCTTTGTCGTGGCAATTTTATTAGAAAGTAAGCGGGAAAGTTTTGGCGAGACCATTCCAAATAGTTTCATCATATAAGTTTATAAGGGATTTATATTCACCAGAAATAACACAGTTGATAAAGATTAGTAGATTAAATTTAAAAAAATAGTTCCAATTTAAAATAATTAACTTAAAAATTGTAACTAACCAATAATCTAACCTAAAAATTAAAAGATATGTCAAAAAATTTCAAATGTAATGGATCATTAACTTTGATTGTGATTCGTAATTTTGCTCTACAGTCAACATACAATTTTATTCGCTAATAATTTTAGTTTATAAAATTCTCTATCTATTATTATTACAAAAAAGGAGTGTTAATTATTAACAATTTTTAAAAGTCGGCATTTTTTAGAGCATTTTTACCAATATTTTTAATTTAATGCAATTTACATTTTCTTGCCATTTAATTCACTGTTCTGTGGTCCTTAAAAAGTGCAAATGAATAATACAGTATTTTAAAAATCTTATTATCACTGAAACTTACCGAAAATATAAGAGAAAATACTAGATGAAGTCACCTAACTTTATTTAAAATTTTAGATAGCTTTTTAAATCCTCATTTATTTTCTTTAACATCTCCAAACTAAAGTGCATTTAAAAAAATTTATTCCAATAATTTTATTTTTACATTAAATGCTGGTTACTCTACTGAAAAGACATTCAAGAAAGATGGAATGAACTCTTTTTTTTTATAAGCACTTTTAACTTAAAAATAATAAAATTTATCTCGGGGGTAGGAGGTGGAGGGAAAGAGGTCTTTTCTTCACTTTACTTTTACTTCTAAGTCACTTGAATTTAGATATTTTTAAAAGCAATAAATGGTTCAATTTTAAACATTGTATTAAAAACTTTCGAAAAAATGGCTACTTTCGTTCGATTGACATTCCAAATCTTTCTTTCATGCTATGAAAAATGGGACTTGATTGTAAATCGAATTGAAATTTTAATCTGATTTTATTTAATTTCTAATTTTTTTTTGTATGTTTCTGTTTTCGGAGATTTAGCTACAAATGTTTATGGAAAAATTTCCGAATATTTTTACTTATAATTCATCTTTTTGAAAAAAATATTTTTTCCTATTCCTTAAACCGATATATTTTAAATATGAATCCATTTGAATAATAAATAACTTATAAAATAATTTTAAAGGCCTAAATACAAAGTAGTGAAATTAAAACAAATCAAAAACATAGTATTTAGTATAACCACATGGTATTTAGTATATAAGTATAACCCTCAAACGTAAGCAATATTTGTCACTAATAACCTACATTTTCAGTATATGTCAGCATTTCAATATGAATATAATATTTTTTTAATTATGAAATGAATGCTCTCAATAAAAAAAATTGCAAATACATAGTGAAAAGCATAGATCTTATATCCTTCTCAGTGGTTCTTATATGGAAGTACGAAAGTTCTTCTTAGTTGTTCAGTTATCTAAGAAAAGTATTTTATTGTATTTCTAAAATAATTTATTCGTTCTTTTAATACCTGAAAAAAAATATTAAACATCATTAATATGAAAAGAACCTAAAACCACCATTCTTTATCACTTTTATATACATATTTTTTATTTTTTTACTCAAATATTTTTTTTAAAATTCTTTTAAAAGATTCTTCCATAACACATATTATCATTTAATAACTCAAATTTTTGATAGTTGGTTTTCCTCATTATTTTAAAAGCCAATTAGATTATTTTACAGAACTTGTTAAAGACTTAATTTGTTAGAAGGTAACTTAATTCTTTACTACTTAATATTAAATTTTTTACTTATAATAAAGGAGAATGTAAGAGTTGGCATTCTGAAGAATAGATTATTTCATGTAGCGTTATGAAATTTATCGCAGGTAAATTTTGCTGTATAAAAATGTACACTTTTAAGTAAATGCTTTGCAACCTTAACTAGATTCTCAATTAATTAATTTGAAATTTGAAAAGTTTTCATTAAGCCAAGACATTACGTTATCCAAGAACGAGGAGACAATTTTGCAAGGAGTAGTGATTATGTTGTTGAAGAACACTCGTTTCTATGAAAATGAGAACTTCGATTTAGTGTATAACAAACAAATACTTGAATTCAAAGATAT
>JAOUZG010017314.1:3720480-3731182 GCA_026289955.1 Argiope argentata
ATATATATATATATATATATATATATATATATGAAATGCATTTGCATTATAACCAAGTTTTGTATGATTGGATATTTCTAAGATAATCTTAAATGAACTGCGCCTCTTTAATATACTGATAAACCTCTTCGGGCCAATTACAATAATATGGAGAGTACAGTTTTAATAGTCATCACAACTACGTTGTAACAAGATGCCTTTCTCATCTTCGGAGTGAAGGTAAGTTAACT
Organism: Argiope argentata; assembly: GCA_026289955.1. NCBI lineage: Eukaryota > Metazoa > Arthropoda > Arachnida > Araneae > Araneidae > Argiope > Argiope argentata. The sequence goes on from JAOUZG010017314.1 coordinate 3,720,711, forward strand.
TGACACCATTAGTGTAATTCAAGGAAATTGAAAACTTGTTCGATGACTTTTCATCCACTTTCTCAAAGTCCAAGGAAAAGTGCGAATTATAACTAAAATCATCTAAACAGGATTACAGATATTCTCATATAAATAAAAACTTTGATCGAAAGAAACAAATAAAATTGAGACAAATAAAAACATTGATTATTGAATTCTCTATTCGGTAAATCTCTATTTTAATGTTGCACGTGAAACATAACTCTTTGTTATTTCATCATTTATTTTTGCGTTAACAGCTGGTATATGCGTGTAATGGCGTAAAAGTTTTGGAACATTAAAAATGTATCGAATTCTTTTTTACATGAACATGATAATATATCAATAGTCAAAATTATCCACTTTTTAGTAGATATAAATGCATGACCAAATTCTACTTACTTTGTATTACAGTAAACAATATCTCGAATAAATATTTAGTACCATTCACTACATTACAAAGATTCAAAAAATTTAAATTCTGGAAAACAAAATATTTATAGGATACTTCAATTTATCGTTATTTTTGCATAATAATTTTGAATTTATCCATATAATATTATCCAGTCTTTCAAATGAAAAATAGATAGAGCGCAAGCATATATTTCACTTGAAAAATTTTACGTATATATTATAATGGTTAGTTTATTTCATGACCAGTTAGGTTATAAATATTTCATTCAATCTATTGTTTTGAAACAAAGAAAATGATAAAAATCTATAAAACCTTCTTTCAGTATCTCGACTGTATTTTTGTTTTATTTATCAGTTTTCATCAAAACTAACCAATTTTAATAATCAGATCATTTAAAAAAATTATAAAAGCTAGTTTTCTAGCGTTTAAAATTGCATTATCTTTTGTAATCATTTATTCGTAGAAATGCATTAGGAGACAATAAGTGGATTAATATGAAATTTTATTGCATTTTCTATTTTAGAAAGCAAAAATTTAAAAAAATGGCTAAATAAGCACGAGTGTCATTTAGAAAATTAAAAAAAAATGTTAAAGGAAAATCAATATCTAATGAAGAGGCCATTTTTAGATTTGAATTTTGCGAGGATACATGCTTTGACATTGTCGTCGTTTGTAATGTTATATAAACTCAGAAAGAGGCAACATGATTTCCTTCAGAAAATAAATGGAGACCTGTAGATTTTAAATTTAGATATTATTGAAAATATATCTAAATTAATTCAATGAAAAGATATTTTAAATTAATAAACATTAAAAAACAGAAAAAAACTATATTTGGACTGATTTTTTTGACTGATTAATTTTTTTATCATTAATGGGAATATACATTCTTCGATTTCATGAAAATTTCAAGCATAAAATGTATTTATTTCAACGGAATTCCAAAAAATCTTTAAAAATTGTTTCTCATATTTTGATCATACTGTTCAGATTAAATGGAATTAATATGATGCCCATTGAAAATACAACAGGTAGAAGATATTTTCCTGGAATTATTTGGAAAAGCATAGAATATGCTTTCAATGCTATTGCAGTTTTTCATTTTATTACCAAAGTGGTTTCCATGACGACTCTCAGCTACGAAAAAGAAGATATCACCATTGTAATCCACACATTGCTTCTTGACATTTTCCGAATTCTATTGCTAAAAAGAAAGAAGGGTATTTTGGAAATGATAAATAGATCATTGTGCATTTCTGCGAACTGCATGGAATCCAGTACTTTGAAAAAGATTTAAGGACATAATCTTCTGTTTTATACTCTGTTGATTGCTTGCAGTGTCGTATATGCTGTGGAAAATTCTGTAAGAGGTAAATATATATTTGTAACAGACATTCTTACAGAAATGAAGTTGATTGAGAAATCCCAAAAGCCTTTCTTTGAAACTCTCAACACCATTTATAATGTACTGATCATATGTTTTAACTATATTTCACATTCACAGCTCGCTCTTTTTGCAACACTCTACAGCAATGCTTGCTTCGTTTTAAAGCAAGTTTTTAGCGAAGTTTATGATTCACTCAGGCTTTCGACTCAAGAATCGAAAATTCCGAGTCATTCACAAAGATATCAACACATTCTTGAGTTCATGGAGTTTGTCGAAGATACATCTTCTGTATTCGTTTTCATAATCTCCTTATGTTCCATGTTAGCCTTGTTTCGAGGTAGCTGCCTACTCAGTTTCCACAAGGATATAGACAGTCCTCTCTATGTGTTTTGCTGGTCTTACATGATTTTTCACTCTTTCTTGTTTCTTACCGTCATTTTGACTGCTTCTGAAGTTAACAAATGGTCTTGTAAAACTAGAAGGCTCGTGATTTCTTTACAGGAAGAAGTATCTTTCGTGAAGAAGCAGTCTCTCTTTTGGAGGCAATCGAATATGAAACGCAAAGTTTACTTAACTCTGTGGAGTACTTATGTAATTGATAGGCAGCTCATTTGGAATGCAGCTGGAACGTTATTGACTTATGGTATGCTTGTAGGAACACTCGGAATGGCCTCTAGTAAAATTAACTAACATCAATAATAAAGGCACTGCTGTTACAAGGAACAAAAAGTTGAATTTCCTTTTACCATTTTATATGTGAACTATTCAAGATCTACAATCTGGATGTTCAAATTCTGTAAAGAATTGATATAATCAATATATCAGTTTTTTGGTGTGTCCGGATTATACTTTGGAATATAAATTTATATCAAAGAAAAAGACACTATATATTATTTTTTCATATTACTGTATATATTACATCCGTGATAAACTCTGACAGTTCTTTGGAGTTGCCCAGGAGAATAAGAAAAAGAATATATAATTAACAAGTCACTAATTTAGAATGTTTTTACAACGCTATTGACTTATATAATGCTTATGGGAACATTCGGAATGGCAGCTATTAAAATTAACTAATGCAATGATAATAATACTTATATTAGAGGAATACGAAGTTGAATTTCTACCCCTTATTTTATCTGTATTCTATTCAAGATCCACTATCTGTACTCAAAATATGTAAATCGTTGGTATAATTAATAGGTCACTCGTTTGGAGTGATCGGAATATTCTTTGGAATATAAATTTATACCAAATATAAATGCTTTATCGTATATTACTCTTTTCATATCACTCTCTATTCTTTGGTATTGCACAAAAGAATAAGAAAAAGAATATATAATTGACAAGTCATTAATTTGAAATGTTTTTACAACGTTATTGACGTATGTCATGCTTGTAGGAACACTCAGAATGGCAACAAATAAAATTAACTAATGCAATGATAATAATGCTTATATTAGAGGAATATGAAGTTGAATTTCTACCCCTTATTTTATCTGTATACTATCCAAGATCCACTATCTGGACGCTTAAATTATGAAAAAATTTGGTATAATTGATAGGTCACTTATTAAAGTGTACAATAGCAAATGGAAAATAAATTTATGTTAAACACAAAGGCTCTGTTCTATATTACTATTCCACATTATTGTCTATAGTGCATTCGTAATATTTAATACTTGGGTGAAAAATTCAGAGTTCTTTAAAACTGTCAAGAAGAATATGAAAAGAATTAGAAAAAAATAGGTGTACTTTAATGACACATGTTCTAACATATATTCTGTTTACAGTGTGTATTCGTATACAACAAAAGAAAAATGAGCTTCTCTACAGCTGTATTATTTATTATCGCATCTTCACAAATTTGGTATTATTGGAATTGACTTAAAAATAGGTTTGATGAGAGAGACAAACACTTTAACCTATTAATTAACATTATTAATTATTTACTATGTTTTTTAACATTAGTCTTACTATGAATTCATTATTTAGCCTTTTTAGTTGATTTTGCTCAAAGAAACGAACATGCATCTTAATTCTTATGGCAAATAAAATAATCCCTTTTTTTTAAATCTTTGATTTGCAGTATATAAATATCATAAAGAAATTTTGAACTAATGAAATTATTAGCGTTCATAAAAAGCAAGAAATTTATTTTCCAGAAGAAAACGATTCTTACTGGGATAGGATATTTATTAAGTTTCAGAAAAGTATTTTATTATAGTAAAAATATTACATGCATGACATTTACATAGATTTTATTTAAACTATTTCATGAACTAAACAAAAGTTAAATATATAAAGATTTATCTGTTAATACTATAATAATAAATCTTTAAATTACGAAAAAAATTACATACATAAAAGTTAATTAGTGGTATAAAATTCAATTTATCTTGTTATTCCACTTAACGTGTTATATGCTAGAGAATAATGTTTATAATGATGAAATAATATTTAGAAAAGACATTTTTTTATTACAAATAATTTTATACAAATTAACCAGGCAAATGTAATCCGACAAATTTACCACCAGGATGAAATTTTTTATATATTTTCATACACAAAAATCATTAATTTAAATAAAGTTTGAAATCTAAAAGAACATAATGAATAAAAAAGAAAATGAAATCTTCGATCGTAAATTTCACGTTATCAAGTGAGAACATTAGTATTTTTTAAATCATTGTTTGCCTTAATTAGTTTAGGTCATTGACCAATTTAAACATGTTTGAAGCATTCATGAGACTTTTCTATCGGTCTCTATCCCCCCTCTCACTACAGGTATATACAGGTTTTTTAACTCACTACAGGTTTTTTAACTTTCATTTTCAGTTTTGTTAGCTGGCAAACAAAGCTTTGGAGTACGACCGATTTTGAGATGAAATAAAAGTTCTGATGTCATCGTTCTTCGTCAAACATTTAAATACGCATCTATTTTCAAAGAAGCATGCGTAATAATAAAGCAATAAAGGTAAAAGCAGGCAAATCAATTAAAAACGCATCTGCTTTCAAAGAAGTATACGTAATAAATAATGCAATGCTGGTAAAAGCAGGTAAAAATATTTTTTGACCCTAAATTTCGTAGACATCAAAGTTTCCTAATTAAAATAACATGTAGTGATTGAACAGACTTCGTTAACTGCTAACCGACTGAAACTTCAATTTGTTTTTGTGCGTGCGTGCTCCCTCGTGTTTAATTTATATTTTGTCCTAAGTATTTGAAACAGGGGATAACAGCCATTGTTGCTATAAATCCCAATACCTTACTTCTTTCAAATTTCAAATTTCAAAATAACATGTTCTCAAATGATAACAAATGGATGGATGGGTAAAATTTTGAACAATCTTAATCATCAGACCTGTACATTTCTATCAAATTTTTAAGTTATTTCTCTTAAGAATTGATTAAATTAGTTATGATATTAAAATGCTTTCAATCAAGCTTTTGATTCGATCAGTCAAATATATAAGATTTAAAAGGTGTACTGGATTGAAAGCAATAAACAAAGATGTTTAAAAGAAAATGTTATAGAATATGAAAACATTATGAAATCTTAACTCGTGAGTTCGTTGAAAATTCATGGGTGGATTATAGGTAATTTTAAGCCTATTTTATATTCTAACATTTATAGTCTGGCCTGCTATCTCTAAACTCAATGATGAAGTTTGAAAAAATCCCTTATTGAGACATGTGAAAAAAATAATACAGCGAGAATTACTGTGACATTGACGAATATTCTTTTTACTATGCAACGACCGATGCTATCGAAACAAATAAATACAAAAGAGTTAAGTCGAGCATATTATTGTGCCATAATTGTTCTAGCTAGAGGTTTGAAATAAAATCTTTTCACAAATGCAGTTGCAAAGAGGAAAATATTTAATAAATCTGAGAGAATCGTTTTATGGATATTATAAAAATACTCTCTAACTAATTAACAAAATTCATGGATGGGGGCTCAATATTAAATCCTGGAGTATATAAATAATGTTTTGATTCTTTTCTTATTCTTTAGCGATTTATTGAAAGGCAGGAAATTACATATAATGATTTACTTGCATAAGGTAACTGCCTATAAAATGTAAAAATTCATTAATTATTCATTCCTATAGTCAATCTGTCCTCCTATACAAATTTATATAATCTGTGTATGGAAAAAATATTCATTTTTTAAAAGAAAGTCAAATTCATGCTAAATTAGAATCCTGAGCAGAAATTTAAGCCTGGACTGAAATTTAATATTTATCTAGCTGCGATCTTGCACTGGCAAGTAAAGCTCATGCTTCATAAAGAGTAGATTTATAAATATAAATAAATTTAATACAACAAAAAAGAAAAAAAGAAATCTACGATCGCAATTTCCAAGTCATCATGTGAAAATATTTTTATTTCTAAGTCATTATTGGTCTTCATTAATTTAAGCCATAAGGAATTTAAACCAGTTTGAAAAAGAAATACTGGTAAAAGCAGGTGAACTTTTCAAACCGTATCTGCTTTCAACGAAACATGCATAATAGTAATGCAATACTGGTAAAAGCAAGTAAAAAATATATGTGATTAAAAGATGTTAAGGAATATTGAAATTTTAGTTCATTGCCTACGCGATTTCGAGCTTCAATTATTCGTTCAATTGTTCAAAAACTCCAAACGAAAACAACATCATATTTATACTAACAATACGGTTCCTTAAAATGTAGACATTGTAAATCAACTGTGAAAATTTAACGATTTGAATTTTAGGGCAATAATGTAATCTATTGTTGTAAATTAGGAAACATTTAAAAAGAAATTCAGAAAATTCAGGAACATTTTGAATGAGTGCAAAATTCATGTTATTAAAAAATAATTTTTAAAAGTTTGAAATAACGTAAAGTTTATTTTAGTGCAATTATATTTTCAAAAGTTATAACAGAAAAACATCTAAGTTCAATTTAATTTCAAATTAATTAAAATCATAACGAGAATTTTGAAAAGAATCACATATTCTTACCTTTAAAGATATATATGCGCCAATTTTGGTAGCTGTAAGTCAAACGATCTCACCAGTAGAGCGCTAACACGCAAACTTCCTTTTTATTATTAATACAGATTGCACAATAAGAGCTCTAAAGTAGATTAACATTTCTGGTGATTCATTTGATAACCAAACACAGCTAGCTCTGAACTTAAATTACATTGAATATGAAAATATATCTTTAAAAACCAAAAGAAAACAGTCATAAGACAAAATAAAATAAAATTAACTAATCAATTTTGAGAAAAGAAAATTTAATACAATTATTAATCTAATATTAATGCTTAATTTATTTTGCCCGGGCAAATGGCATTTTCACTAGCAATGCATATTAAACAACGAAGCTATTAAAAGTTGATTAAACTTAATTCCTTTATTTTCAACTGTCTTTTTAAAAGCCATTTTGATCATAATTAATAATTTGTTCTTATTTTCAATGAATTCAAATTTAATCACCAAATTGTATTTAACTTGTTTAAAATTAACTTACTTATATTCTTTGCACCCGTTCTTGTTATTCGCCTTTAATTCGACGCTTTTGACTTAATAATTATATCAGCAGATGTAAAAATGATTATTGCGTCTTACATTTTTAATAATTCGGAAAGTGAAAGCTTTTTGGAGCCAAATAATCCGCTTCTGCACTGAAATGACTTAAATCTCCCCTCTTTTTTTTTAGTGTCTGATTAAATCCTGATAAACAATTTGTTGCTCTTGATTGAAATAACTCACTTAAAACAATCAAATAATTTATTCATTTCGAATATAAATTATTAAGCCGGAGCGGCACACATTAAAGATTTATTGCCTTCGACAAAAATGAAAAGAGCATAGGCATAAGCTGCGATAGAACTTCCTTTTTATTCCTAGAGGCAAGAAAAACATAATTGAAAGATGTTGTTCCATTTTATACACGCCATCAAGTAAGTAAGTAAGTATTCATTCAAATGAAAATAGATTATAAATTAATGGAACTGATTTTTTTCTCTCTCTCTCTCTCACTCAAAGATTGTTTTGGGATTGAAGAACTGATAATTGAATTCCGAGTTTGTTTCTCGGCATTAAAGAATCATTTCGTTGTATTAAAAAAAAGAAGATTCGTTAATTGCAATAACTCACTGCTAAGCAAGAGCACATTTCCATCTTTTAATTTCATTTAATAGCGAAGAAAAATTCAGTAGTAATTCGGTTTTTCATTAAAAGAATCGTCTGCGTTTGTGCATTTGTTATTAACGGACGCTTTAAATGTTAAGAATTAATATGATTAAAGAAATCGTCGCCTTTTTCTCCGTTAAGCATGATCGTTTGAGTGATACGAATACGAATACGAATAAAGAAATTTTTTTATTTTCATTTTAATGCATTAATCGTTGAGGCGTAAAACTCTTCTTTAATTCGATTAATAAACAGTTAAAAAGTTTTACGCCATAAAAAGTGACGCTGTGTCGATGAAATATAAACATTTTTTTATTATTTTCTTTCTTTTTATTTCATTTTTTGTCCTCAAATTATGATACTGAATCTGTTCCAGACAGACGAATTTCTTAAACAGCAAATTGCTAAAATCATTGAAAATAACTGAATTTACTAGAATGCAAATATAATTTACAGGAAGTTAGTTAAACCTTTAATGAACAACTTATATCAGTAATTTTCCGAAGCTAAAATACTTTTAACAATAATATAGTGATTCTCGTCAGTAAATTATCTAAGCTAATTAGTTCTTTGTTTCACACATTCAACGAAATTTATATACCACAGCAAATAATTAACTCTGATTATTAAGATGTTATACTAATATTCTATCTTAGCCTTTTATCGAAATTATTATTTAAGAAACAATATGTTCGTAATTTTTTCATATACGAAATTAAACTATTTTTCTGTAAAACATTGATTGAAAACTGGATAGAAATAATAGAATGGTTTGATACAGATTTGAATTGGTTTTTTGTATTAATTATAATTTTTCATTGGTCTTTTGTGATATAAATTTAAGTGATTCTTATCAATAATTTATTCATGTTTGTGCTCTAGAAGTTTATTAAAATTGAAATTGGAATAGTAATTAAAGTTGTAATTCATATAAGTTAAACTTTTCTGGGAAGAATATCGAAAGTAATAACCATATAATTCAGTGCGATACTACTTAAAGCAACTGGGTTTGTTTTTGAATTTTATCTCAGAATGAATTCCCTTGGTATTCAGTTCTGTTTGATTCAAATTAATTTGATGATTAAGAACTTTAAAGAATGACAGTTTTATTTGTGAATGTGGTTTTTTAATGCTATTCTTTTCGCGACTGTTTAAAATAAAAGATACACATGTTACAACCTTTATCTTTTAGAGTCATTTAAAGTTCTTTCTGAAAACTTTGTTGGACTTATATCTAATTTTCTTTAGAACAGTCGGTTTTATGAAAGCTCTTCTACTAAAGAATTTTATATTATTATAGACTAAAAATTAGATCGCGCTAATGGACACATTTAATTTCTATCTCTCCTAATAATAAAGATATGTGTGTGTGTATAACGGCATTTTACAAGTTACTTTGACCTACAAGTATCAAATTAACACATGTATACCTTAGGGAGTAAAAAGGAGTACCTCGCAATGGCTTTAAAAAAATTAATTACAATTTTAATAAACTAAAAATTAAATTAAATTTTGCTATTTTCTTCTCCCGATAACTTCCGATGGTGAAAGGCCCGCACAAAAATAAATCTCAAACGGCTACAGAAGTTTGAAAAAATTATTTTTAATGATACAAATTTAATAGTCATGTCAATGTTCCATGAATTTTGAAAAATTTTAAAATATAATTTTTTACTTCATTTACAAAAGTTAATAATATAGTTGCTTTGAAATTTAATCTGTCTTCCTAGTTTAATCAAATATTTATTAAATCTTGGGATTTTTCTACATCTTTGAAATCTAAAGAAAAACAGATCCTGTGTAACATGCATGCAACGCGACAAATTAAAAAAAATGAAATTACCGTGAAATTTAGTAAATGGATGAACAAAATATTTACGTACTCAACAGTGCTTTAATGTTATAGGATTTGCTCCATTAGAAAGGTTGATGCACACTATACACAGAGTAAGTAATGCAGTTTAAATAAGATAATTAAGCTAATGCGATTTTAACCCTTTTAAGAAGAATGGCTCATATATGCATAAACATTGGCTTCACCTCAAGGCTGAACACTGCATTCTTGCTAAGAGTTTTTTGAACCGAATGATTACCATTAGATGACGTTATTTCCTTATTAGATGACGTACATTCTTGCTTAGAGTTTTGGAATAGAATGATTTCTATTAGATGGCAGGCATCCTTGCTTAGAGTTTTTGGAACGAAATGACTTCTATTATATGGAGTTAATTTCTATTAGATGGCGGGCACCTTTGCTTAAAATTTTTGGAAAGAAATGATTTCAATTAGATGACGAACATCCTGAGTTAGAGTTTTTGGAACATCTTAGAGTTTTTAGAATAGAATGATTTCTATTAGATTACGTTACTTTCTATTAGATGATGGGCATCCTTTCTTAAATTTTTTTGGAACGAAATGACTTCTATTGAATGGAGTTACTTTCTATTAGATGACGGACATCCTTGCTTAGAGTTTT
>JAOUZG010017314.1:3734207-3746613 GCA_026289955.1 Argiope argentata
GGAAATATGCGACCAAAAATATCGACCAAATTTTATAAAGTGATTTTTTATTTAATAAATTGAGGAAGAAAACAAATAATATTATACAGATAAAATTTTTTACATTGTAAAAATTAATTATAAAACAATAGCTACTTTTGCAGCACGAAAGCATTTTTTGCTTCTCTAATATCGGGATGGTTACAATACTATATATATGAAGGTGAATACACGACTTTCTCCCAGAAACAGATTATTTCGTGCAAGTGGCAGTTGAATGGTGTTACAATTAGTCGGTGAGGCTACAAGCGAATGTAAAGAGCATAAAAACTGCCAAATCACCATATATATATTTAGAAAGGTCAGAATGTGCTTCTACCTCTTATAAATTTTTAATTTTTTTTTTAAATTTTAGTATTTTTATCTTTTAACTAGATAAAATTTCTATGGAATGTTGTTATTTTTCCCGATATAATTCCGAAGAGGCTGCAACAGAAATGTATTCTTTGTTCTATTTTAAATTTTTTAAAAAAATCTCATTTACATCAGTGGGGGCTTTTCCATTAATGTTGCGCAAGCGAAAAATCGCCAAATAATGTAAATTCTATCAAATTTCTTACAAAGATTTTAAAGCGAAAAATCGCCAAATAATGTTAAATTCCGCCAAAATTGTTTTGCGATTTTTCGCTTGCGTCTGGCGACCCATCAGAATAATTGAAATAGTAATGTCATCAAATTTGAATAAACTTTAAAAAATACTTTGCAGCAATATATGATAGAATTTGAGTTTTGTTCACTATTGCTGTATATTTTTTTCCTTTAATGATCATAAAGTTTTGAAGATATGGTTTATGCTTTCATATCGAAAAAGTTTTATTTTAAAGCATATTTTTTATAAATTTTTAGAATAATTTTCATTTTTTAAAATGATTTCAAGAAAAAAATTTAAATTCGTAAATTTTTAGAAATTGTTGATCTTCAATAGAATAATTATTATTTGAAAGAAATATATTTTTAATCTTATAGCTAGATATTTTACCTTCTATTTGTAGTGCATTGAATTTGTTATTGTTCTATAACAATTTTTTATCGAATAATTTTAGAAGAATTTTTTCTGAATATTTAATTGTTAATATATTCTATATACTTATAAAAGAATCAATGCTGAATTGTTCTACAATATGTTCTTATAATTTTAATGAACATGGTTTGATTAAGCATGCTTTTACTTTTTAAAGCTTTTTAAGCGTTTTTTACTGAATTAATCGAACTTGATTACTTCTTTCTAAAATTATCCATATTTTAGGTTTAAATGACTGTAAATTAGGAAAGTACATATCATAATGATGATCAATGTGCAAGGGTCTTAAAACTAATAAGTTTTAAATATACTTCGCATCATAGAAAATAAAAACTTACAGAAATCTTTAATTCGTTTACTAACTCTATTATCAGCCGATATATTTACGATGTCATTCGATATTTTAAATAATGAACATCTTGGAGAAATACTGCTTCAAATTTTTACAGTATTAATAAAAGAAGAAATTCGGATTCATATATAAGCATGGTTTGTAAGCAACATTATTTAGTAAAGGTTATTGGCCGTTATATGAGCAAATATTTTTATCCAAATAATCCCTAAAATTAGCATATTAGAAAGCTGATAGTCTTGACTCATGCCATGTTTTAAATTATAATACTCCTTAAATGCACTTGCATATATTATTAAGCTTTATTTTTATTACATAAATATTTTGACAAAACAAAATTGCTAACTAAAATTGAAGCAATCTATTTTGGAAAAGGGCAACCCACCATTTATATTCCTCAAAAGTTGAGTTATAACAAATATTATTCATAAATTACTGCATTTCAAAATATCTTTTATTTCCGTAATCTAAGACCTTCATCGCTTTTGCGCGGGCGTCAGGGTATTATTTAGTCAAAATAGGAGTGAGAGGAAAGATGAAAAGAAGAGATATTTTCATTCATTAAGGGGAGCTTGGATTACAGAAAGACCTACAGGCTCACAACATGCAGGTGACTCGTTATATTAACCTAAAAAAGTCCTTATTCACAACTTTTTTTAGATCAACTTTTATTTTCTGTGAAGGGTCAGAACGTTAATGAAGATGAATAAATAAAGGTTTTTTGTTCTTAAAATTTTGTAATTCCCTTTTTTTTTTCATGAAATAATAATAGTTTTTATGCTAATAAAATTTTTTGTTTGTCTGTTATTGATTGTTTTGATAGGATTTTGAGATTTACAAAGGCATATAATCTCCGCCCACATTTAATGATATTATATAAAATATTATATTTTTCTGACATCCTTGACACTTTTTTGCGGCTTGAGATTACCACGTATGCAACCTATACGCAATTCTGAGGTAAGACAAAATAGTACGATCAAAAAGGACGCGACACTCATTCATGAGGAGAAAAAATAAAATGAAAAAGCATCTAATAGATCTGAAATCAGTGATAAAGAATGAACAAGTATTCCTGAGACGGGCCCAACCGTCCGCATTTCACCCTTTAGCGAGTGTGGTAGTCTTAGGGTACTGAAAAGAAAGCTATAAAGATTTTTTTTTAGTTATTCCTTCCAGTTTGCTTGTTTGTTTGCTTAACTGAGTTGAGAAATTAAGAATGAGGGAATGGAAGTCACATCTTTCAACACTCAGAGTATATTTCTTCGATTTGTTAATTTACTTAATTGAGTTGAAAAATATGACTTCCATTCCTTCCTCATGAACGAGGGAATGGAAGTCGCAACTTTCAACACACACATCATATTCCTTCAGCTTGTTTGCTTAATTGAATTGAAAGATGTGACTTCCATTCCTTCATTAAAAATAAGGGCCCTCAAGGTAATTTGTTATACAACATAAATATGCATTTTTGTCATATGTATTTGTTATAAAAATATTGAATACTTTTACAACAGTATTTTGATTATAACATAATTTGAAGAAAAATTAAGTTAATACGATTATTTAAAAGTAAAAGTTTGCAAGTCACTCAAAATACACAAAGCGTTTTCACACGTTTTGTTCCATATATTTAGAATTTGTTATAAACATGTGGAACAATGTAATTGGTTTCCTGGAAACTTTCTTGCATACTACGAAATAAAATTGAATCTCCCCTCATCAAAATTATTGGGCTTAATAATAATAACATGTATGACAGAAACGCACATATTTTTATTTTCAGAGTTAAGCAGATGATTGTACTGTGCTAAGTAGAGAATTGAAATAATAATTTGTTCCTTTTGAATCACTTTTTGTTTCTGAAGGAAAGCTACAACTTTAGCTAAAAGATCGTACATCTTTTCGTTTTTGAGTTACCACGATTATACGCCTGGAAAATAGCTGTATGATGGGAAAATAAATCTTTCATATATTGAATTCAAAATTTGACACGAATGCTTCGTATTTACCGCAATCACGTGTACACAATGAACGATTTTGCTCGAAATTTGATCAAAAGTGTGACCCCATACGAAATCTTATACATCTAATTCAAAGCATTTTTGATTCCTCATATTTATAGACAGTAAGACATAATTCTGAACAACTTTTTTCGGTTTCTGGGAGTTTTCGACGGTTAATCATAATGTATTTTGAAAATTTGAACATTTCAAATATTTTCTATTCGTATGCAAGAAAGTAAAAATATGTCTACAACAACAGAATATTTTCGTACTAGTTTTTTTAGTATAAATGGCATTAGTATGCATTCTGAATTGACAATCGCGACCAATTGGATTTTTATTAACGATGCAAAACCTGTGTTTACATTAAATGTTAATAAAATACAAGTTGTATATTTATTTTAATTCAGGTATATACAAAATATTAGCTTCGTTCTCTTTTGTTGACATGTGAAATTTAATCACTTATCGGTAGCAGTTTTTAATTTTTTAATTTGTTAGAAAATATTCTATTTATACGCATTAATGAGAGAAAATAACTTTTGTCATTTGAATAATAAAATTATTTTGCGAAATTTAATATCTTAGGGCTTAATGATTTGCGCTTTCTTTAATAATCAAAATTTGCTTATATTGATTAATTTCGACTCAGATTCATCATTTGTTAATTGAAAAATATTGTTCATTTTAATCTATATATTATAATTTGTTAATCAATCAGCAGCTTCTGAATAAAAAATTATTTTAAACATTTAAATTTCTTTAAAAAATTCTTTTCCTGAAAATATAGTTTAGGAATCCTCAAAAAAGAACATTTTGTCGACAAATCATCAAGATCAAAACATTAATCCTTTATATGAGACCTATTTAGCATATCAGAATGGTGTTGCATTCTATAAATTTCAGCGATCATTTTTCAATGATCGCCAATTAGCTGAGTGATAATGCTAATGACACTGCAGAATATTTACTTTAAAAGCATTACTTCCGTTATCAACAGACGAGAAAATAAAGCAATTTCCATTAGTATGACAGCGCCATCTAGTGAGAGAAAATGAAGAAAAACTTCCTGAATTGATTTCTGAAACTTCAGGCAAATTGAACACGGAGAGGAATATTTTTATTATGAAAATAATTTTATACAAAGATTATGAGAAAGATTAAACAATAATTTCAGATTTTATTTTTAATATTTTGATAATAAAACAAAACAATTTTGAAATATATGCATCGTTAGTAAACACTTGATATTGATTGCAGACATTTTTTTATTGTTCTGGAATTCATAACCTGATGTATAGTGATTAGAGTAATTAAATATTTAATTAATAATATTAAGGCCAAAATAATACTATTAAAAGGACAGAAAAAGTAGTTTACAAGAGAAATATTATGTCACAATTAAGATTTTCGCTCTGTAAAAGGTCAGAATTAATTAACAGATTTTCACATACAAGACTTGTACATTTTTTGTATCATGTTGCTCAATTGATATAATTTGAAATTTAATAAAATAATTGCGGAAAAATTTTAAATGAACGTAAAAGTATTTATTTTCATTTATTATAATTTTGAAAGCTGTTGACTTAATAAAATTTATTAGTTAATTTTTTTTATTTTTCGATTATGTTTTGATTTTGTCAATTAATATGATGTCAGAACATCGTCTTCAATTAAAAATTAATTCGACTAATTGGAAGTTAAATTTAAAAAATGATAACTTAAATTTTAATTTTCAAATAGTCTTATTAGTTCAACATATTTATTATTATTTTGTTCTCTGTAATAGCTAGACAAAAAAAACCTAATTATTTCATTAACTGCAGCATTAATTGAACTAATCATCATTAATTGCATTATTAATCGAATAGACTGCTACTCAATGTATTCAGTTAATTATGCAATAAAATGATTTTTCTTTTATAAGAAATCTTGAACTTATTAGAAATAATTCCTACAGTTTATTTTGAAATTTTACCATATGTTTTTGAACACAAAAAGCTGTAATCGGTTTATTCATTAAAATAGTTGTTTTAAAAAAGAATAAATCCATTTTAATTAAGGAAAACATCCTTCATTTTATATTCAATAAAAATGTAGCTCCTTATATATTAAATACTAGGCTTCATCAACGATATATTCTAGATTTTCAATTTCTACAGACATAAAAGTCTTATTATTTTAGAAGCTTTACAACTTTCTATTCATTGCAGTATGAACATTTTTTTTCGTTTCATCTATCTTCTAAATTTCGCAATAGAGAAAATTTAATTAATTAATTAATTTTTTAAAGATACATTGGGTTCTTCTTCCATTTTCAAAAAAACAACAACAAAAAACACGCGATTAAACATTTGATAAAACAAGGAAAATGGTTTGAATTTCAAAGCAACAATGTTGTCTATCGAAGGAAATTAGACAAAAGATTTCAGTGCAAATTCGTACCATTATTAAATTCATATTATTAAAAAGAGTATCTTTAAAGGTTTTTAAAAGGTATAAAAGTTTATTTCTGACAATAATATTTTAGGAAAATTTTGCTGATTAAAGTTAAAGTACAGGTTGATACACAATTTACGTTGTAAATAAAAAGTTTAAAAAAGTTATTCAAATACACACACATTTATCTTTATCTCTATTAACAATAAAAATGAATATGTGTGTGTACTTACGTATTAAACCGTCCAACTTTATCGTCATGTTTGAAGTCATTGCCAATGAGCTGCTAAACTGCCAATTATGGCAATACGGCAATTGTGTAATCCGTTGATTTTTATCACCAAATTTAAATCCATCGCCAAAATGTTACTAAATCGTTGTCAATCGTTGGCGACCCCGGTCTAATACGTCAGTACCTATGTGTGTGCTAGCGTTCTATAGCCCAAATCGTGGAACCTAGAATTATGAAAATTGGCACATATATGCTATGGAACAATTTGTGGGACGCAAAGCGATTTTTTCAAATTTTGAATCTTGACATTTATTTATGATAACTTACAAAAATATAACAGAACAAAAATAATTTTTCCAACCTTTTAGAACTCAAAAAACTGTATTTTAAATAATATCAATTACTTTTACAGCACAATTTATTTGTTTTTAATTATTCTTTAAAAATATTATTCGATGCAAAGCTATTAAAGTAAAAATATGAATATTTAAAAAGATAAAAGAAAATTTAATTTTGCAGAATAATTTCATATTAATTTCAATTAATTCATTTGCAATTCATTTTGCATATTAATTTCAATTTCTTACAAATATTTATTAATTTGAGTTAATAACACATTAATTAGTTGATTTATTGGTACTAGTAATTATTAAAATTTATTTGTTGGATATTTAGGTTTCTGTGAAACTTAATTTTCCAATTTGAATTATTGCGAAAATAATGCAAACACATTGACGCAAGTTAATTTTTTTAAAGAATGTATAACTGTGTTGGCGCTTTGTTGACTATACCGTTTTATCTAGAATATTAAAATGTCATATGCATAGTTTTGAAATGTGTAAACACAGGGTTTCCATAATTAAACGTCCCTTTAAAGTTTTCTACAGGAGAAACTATTATTTAGATAGTTATGAAGTATTGTATAGGGCATAATGAAGGGATGGGAATTAGTTTGATCGAATAAAAAATAGTTCAAAATTTCACCAACAGAGGCAGTTTTTTCAAAGGAATTACACATTTTGACAAATTTTGTACACCATATTTTTGACAAACTTAACTATAACAAAACATGTTCAACAAGATGGCCATAATTTTAAGTTACCATCTGGAATCGTCAGATAGCATGCTTCCCAGTTGACCACATTAAGCACGTCAATGCCTTTCGAGCACAATTTTCATTCAAGATAGGCACATTAGCCTTTGTGAAAAGTACGTTCTCCATAATTATTTTACAGAAGAACGTGTCATCTTCGTGATCTGCGTCATTCACGGTCTCCAGACCTAAATCCATGAAACTTTTGATTTTGCGGACATTTAAAACTTCAGGTAAGTCGCGATAATCCAAAAACTGTACCTGATTTAAAAAGGAGCATCACACAGCATGTTCTTTCTATTTCCCAGAACACACTGCGGTCAACTGTGGAATATGCTATTTTACGATTCCAGATGGTAGCGGAAAATGATGGCCGTCGTGTTAGACATGTTTTGTTACAATTAAATTTGTAAAAAAAATATGCTAAATGTGTAATTCATTTGAAAAAAAAAACAGCCCCTGGTGGCGAAATTTTGAACTTGTTTTATTCTCTTAAACAAATTCCAATCTCTTCATTATGTCCTAAACAAAATTTCATAACTATCTAAACAGTAGTTTCGCCTGTAGGCAACTTTAAAGTAGGGTCTTTTGATTATGGGCATCCCGTATATATTTCGGAGTGATTTCTAAATGTAATTTTGATTAGAGCTTCTGGCTTTGATTCGCAATAATATTGGAAAATATAAGAATAATACTCATAATATAAAATGACATTTTGAAATTGTCCTTCCAATGTTATCTACTATTTTACAATACAATTTGTTTTTCAAACTACAATAAATTTTTTTGGAAAAACATTTTAGGCATATTTTCCAAAAATATATTTCACCAAAAACTGAACATAAAAATATTTAACCTGCTCAAGCACATGTTGATGGCATCAAAAAAAAACTTTCTTCACATGTTGCCATAATGTTAACAAAAACTCAGATTGAAAGATTAGATGAACTCTCACATCAAATAAAGCCCGAAAAAGTGAAAATTTTAGAATTCATTTGTACGAAGCAAGTTAAATATGAAACAGAATATTTTTTAGAAAAATAAAGCCAGGAAAAGTTTTTCAATGATCTTTTACAAAGTTGATATTATTAATTTAAGTTTATTTATAAGATTACGTAAAAATCAATTTTTGTGACGCAATAGATTCCCCAGTTGTTTGGTAGTTAGTTATTATCAGGAAATTAGAGGGGAGAGAACAAATTTTGCTTAATTTTTCATTAAATAAAATACAAAAAAGATTAAAATGAAATCTGCTATGCATATTTCAATGAATCGTGTCAGAACATAATTTCTTGAACGGCCAAGCACCACGTGCTCGTGCAAGTTAGATAATATTTTTATTCCTTTTAATCGTTTCATTGAATGAGTCACTATAATATTGCAAACGACCCAAAAAAAACTTTGTCTCGCATTGATTGTTTAAAAAAATATCACATTTCCGATTTATTTCATTTCATATAAACACGCGCTCAAAATGACATTTTTCTAGGTTTTATTCGCTGTAGTCCTTAAATTATTTTTTTTAATCAGAGCTTTTATAAATGGAATGACAACGCGTTATTAAAAGCTGATTTTTTTGAGATGCTCGTGCAGATACTAAAATTTTTATTTTTCACCTAAGGATTTTTGTCTACCTCATCCTCAAAACAGCATCATGTTCTGACATGATAAAAATTAAAATATTAAAAAAAATATTTTTTACATACATATTTTTTTCCACTAAAATATATATGAAGAAATTTCAGTAGCTTTAATTCAAATACCAAAACATATGCACACACTCATTTTTTAGAGCTAGAGAAATGAAAACAAACACACTTTTATTGTTTTTCAAGAAGTAAGTGCGAAGCGTGAATACGGCAACAGGTAGCTTATGAAACAAGATTTTATTTTTCTTAATAGGTTTTAAAGATTTAATGACTCTTTTATGTATTTAATCACATCGTTTCTACACTTCATTTTTTAAAACGTACCGAAGAGGGATAATCCGTTTTTACCTTTGTATTTTCTGACTCCAAACTTCTTAGCCCTTTTTAAATTTCGATTATCTAAAAGATCAACATTAAAAAAAGCCTTTTTAATGTCAATATATCATTTCATATAAATCATTGTAGAGTCAAACGAATTCATTTACTTCATTTGATTTACTGTCCCTCATATTTAAAAAAAAATAATAATGTTTCAAAGATGTACGTCCGATTCAATTCCTGTATATGCACTTAAAGTCAATAACAAAGAAGAGAGCGATTACATATTTACCACAATTCCCTTTTTTTCAAATAATAAACCATCCAAATTTTACTATCTGAAATTTTGAATTCATTCAATTCCTACTATTAGCTTACACTCTTACTATCAACATTTATATATCTTGATCAAATATTCAATCGTTAATAAAATACTTTCTATTTCTCCACTTTCATACATTTTTAAAAACATTTTTAAAAACTTGTCACACATTTAAAACACTCATACATTTTTAAAAACTTGTAGGGAATGACACTTGATGTCAATATAGTTTTTTCCAATATTAATTCATTAAAAATAAAATTAAGAAAATTAATAATATTTTATAAGTGAACAGTTTATTTTGGATCAACAGATGGCGCCACGAAAATAATTTACAATTTTTTTTCAATTCCTATTATCAACTTACATTTTCCGTATAAATATTTATATATTCTGTTCAAATTTTCAATCATTAATAAAATACTTTTTATTCATCCACTCAAGTCCAAAAACCATTTTTTAAAACTTGTAGGGGATGAAACTTGATGTTAATACAGTTTTTTCAAATATTAATTCATTGTTTTAATAGGTTTTTAATATTTTAAATAGAATTTTAGCAATTTTTAATAAATATTGAAATTAAAAGGCAGTAGCTCAATCGGTAAAATCCCAGAATTTCATTATTTTTCACTCGAAGATGAAAAATGCAAGTTCAATTTTTGCGAAAATCAATAATTTTTGATAAACTACGGATATTAATTGTAATTATTTAATAAAAAAATAACTAAAATAAAAAACTTCAATGTTGACTTTAGTAGGAATTGATTTAATTTTTTAAACATATTACTTGTTTTTGTTTTCAAATAATATATACAGAAATATTAATGATATCTGGTGGTTGTCGCGCTATCATACGAAGGATACCAAAATATTTATTTTCAGATTTTAATAACAATTTTATGAGAGTATTTCATATGCACTGCACAAGAAGGGAATTATATATTTTGCAGCCAAAAAAATATATTTCAAAGGTATGGAAACGTGTGAAGAAAATGACTTTACCACAAATGCATAATAAAGTAAAAGAACAACTCTTAAAGTTATTGATGTTAGCTTAGCAATTCTTTACACTATCCCATTTGTATGACATGTCTCTGTAGAGAAAATCTAAGCAATATTTTCATATATATGCTAAATATTCAGACTAAAAATATCGTATATTTAAGCACTTTAAATCATAACATTTATTGAACAAATAACTGTAGTCAAAATAGTTGTACTATAAATTGGTCGTTGGTAGCAGCTTTTATCTCGACTATTGCAAAATAAGGAACATAACAGTCAAAAGAAATCAAATGTCACAATCATTACAGTGGTTTTGAACTTACCATTTCGTTGTTTGTTGCGGTTTGAAGAAACGTGCGATTTCTTCAATATTTTTTTAATAATTAATCAGCGATTTTATTTCTAATAAAAGCGATATTTACTGGAGTAATTTAGAAGAGGAGCATTGAAGATCTTAATATGTAAATTTGCATGATGATAGATATTTCCATCATATTTTTTTAAATTATTTTCTATTATATATTTATATTATCACATATTTTATTTATTTGGCACTGTATTTTATATATTTGTTTCGGTTTTTTAAAAAACAATTTTATTTTAATTTAGGGCATGAATTATACCTCCATTATTTATTTTACAAAAAAGAAAAAAGTCATGCAAAGAAGGGTTAGTTAGAAAACAGTGTATAATTAATTAAATTAGAAAGAATCATTAAATGTTTGAAAATGAATTTTGAAAAGTGTATATTTAAGAGCGTATAATGTGATAAAAAAATTGTATCAAGTAGGAGTATTGTTATAAATTTCAAAGACTCAGTGGCACTTTATTTTACTTAAGGGCGCTAATGTCTAAAAACCCCAAAACACTAGACTTGCAATTAACATTACAAAGCAATAAATTAGCAATAAACAATAATAAAAGGACAAAGCGTTTAGAGAAAATTCGTATGAGATCAGGAATCCAAAGTGATTTCATTTATTCGTTTGAGGCGAAATCAATTGACTAATGATTCCATCTTTTATGCTTTTATAGGCTCCGCTACAGGGCAACAAATGTTCTGGAAAAAAATGC
The DNA here is from genome assembly GCA_026289955.1 of Argiope argentata. NCBI lineage: Eukaryota > Metazoa > Arthropoda > Arachnida > Araneae > Araneidae > Argiope > Argiope argentata. The sequence continues at coordinate 3,745,758 of JAOUZG010017314.1, forward strand.
TAGAATTCAAGTCCTAATGAAACTATTGTCAAAATACTCGAATTTTCTAGAACATTCAATTTTGTCACCAAAGTCTCCACGATAGGGGGCTATCCTACGCACAGCATTTCTTTAACCGTCATTACTATATTTATAAAACTATCTTTCTTAAAAGGAGGCTTATTGTTTCAAGAAAGAATATTTTAATATTTTAATGTTTCTTTCACGCTTTTAGAACAATAAAAAAAAGGCAGATTCAGAGGTACAAAGACTTGCTATGTGACATAATTTCATTAGTTTCTTATGGAATAATTTAAGTTAGTCTTAAAATTAATTAATTATTAACTAATTAAATTAGTCTATATCGTAATTTCAGTATTCCTATATGGAATAAATTCCTTTGCTAGCTATGGAGTAATTTCATCAGTTCTTTATAGAATAATTTCATTAGTCACATATGGTGTAATTTCATTAGCTCTTTATGGCGTAATTTTATTAGTTCGTTATGAAGTAATTTCATTAGTCTGTTATGGTGACATATCATGGATTCTTTATGGAATAATTTCATTAGTTCAGTTATGGAGTAATTACATTAGTCAGCAATGGAGTATTTGCATTAGTTCTTTTTTTGGAATAATATCATTTTTCCATTTAAATCAACATGAACTAATGAAATTAAAAAGTCATTTTGGCATTATTAAATTTTTTACACTAAATAAAACCAGTTTAATATAGAACAGTTTTCAATGTCCTCCATTAATTTCCAAGTTGAGCTAGTATCTTCTAAATGAATTTCTTTAACTCCGTTAGTTCAATTCCTAAATTCCTACTGATAGCTCACACTCTCCTTATATATATATATATATATATATATATA
>JAOUZG010017314.1:3822175-3850536 GCA_026289955.1 Argiope argentata
ATATAATAACTCAAGAGCTCTTCATGATTGGAAAATGAAAGTTGGAATGTAATAATATTTATAAGGTGTTTTACTTGCATCACATTTTAGTACGAGTCTTCAAAAAATGATATCTAAAACATTACATACTGATAATGTATAAAAATACTAAAAAAAAACAGAAAAAAATGGTTTTATTGAATAACAAATACAGATGGATTGATTGTTTGAAGTTAAAAAAATGCGTCTGAATTTAGAAGAAATCATTAGAGGTTTAATAAAGAAACTCAACTCTTCAATCATATATTAAATGCCAAAAGATCTTAAATATAGATTACGGAAGAATATTAAAGAAAAAGGACAGGATTTTAATTATTTCAATTCTATCTCGGTGCTCAGTATATTCGGAGATTATTATTGATCTATATTTATTTGCAGTTATCTGTCTTACTAGTTTAGTATGTTGTGTTTATAATAAGTATTCATAGCTTTATTTGTTATAAAATATTTTCAGGAAAAGCAGGTTTTTAATGAAAAATTTTAAAAATAATTTTTTTAAGTAAATAAAGAGGGTTTTTTTTCTTTTTTATACTAGCTCCTTTACCAGTCGCTTCACCAGTTTCTACTTGTTCCAGATATATGTGTAACAAACAATAAGATTTTTAAAAGTCATTTCCTACTTAGATCCACAAAGAAAAAATTAATTTTAATTAAATATTTAAAATTAATACAGATAATTTATCAACAAAATTATTGAATTTCACAAGAATTGAACTCGCATTCTTCACTTTTACGAGAAAACTAATTAAATCCTTGCATTTTTTCCATTGTGCTACTACCTGTTGATTTCACTTTGCATTGTAATCATTAAAACTATTTAAAAGTATTAAAAGGTAATTTAATTTAACTAATGACGATGATGATGGCATGTCCGCTTTACAACAGAAATAGGGATGCAGTATCTTCTGAGGTTATGGACCCCTGAGCAACCTAAGGCAGAAGTCTGGCTTCTAGCTCATATGAAGATGATACACTTAACGCATTTGCTTACCCTTTTTTACAGGGGGGGGGGGGTACTTTCACACACCTCCCAGACACAGCAACAGCCATGCAATGACCGGCACTCGAACCAGGGATGCTCAGATAACGAGGAAGACGCACTACCTCTGTGCCAGTACGTCGATAATTTAATGAATGAGTTAGTATTAGAAAAAAATGTATTAACATCAAGTGCCATCCATTTCAATTTTTTAAAAATGTTTTTCAACTTGAGTGGATGAATGAAAAGTATTTTATTAGCTATTGAAAAATTGATCAAATTATTTAAATATATATATATAGGGAGAGTGTGGACTAATAGTAGGAATTGAAAACAAATGCAAAATAATATACTTCTAACTGCCGTGGCAGAAACAAAGGGTTTATAATTTCATAGTGACATTTTAAGGATTAAATTTTAACTTAAAGGATTAACAATGTCAAAAAGCAACTTAAAACTTTTTAGTCTGAAACATTTCTTATTTCTTTTACCTTAATATACCTACTAACTCATTTCTCTTTATTTCTTCCCATTGTCTAATTCCAAGAAATGAAAGTTACTATACGTCAAAAAACTTCAGTAATAGAAGAATGAGCAATTATTTCTCTGCGAAAATAGATTTTTGGCCAACACTTTTGAAATACAATATTGGTCAGCGATTAGGATTAAGCTTGATTCAATGTAATTTCAAGTTTTACTTTTTCTAACTCAAATTTCTTCTATGAGTCTAATATTTCACAAAAATGTAAAAGATATGATCAATTTCAGTTTGTATCTGTAGGACAGGTAATCAGAAATGTCATTAATTTCAGATTTACTCAATAGACCCGAAGTATTAACTTTCTAGATAATGAAGCTTGTTGTTTTGTCCTCTGTTTAATTTTTAGCCATAGGTAAGAGATAGAGGATCAGGAAACTGGCCAATGATTTTATGGTACTTAATGTTCTAATAAATTTAATATATAATATGAAATATAATGTTCTTATAATATATAATTCGTTTCAAAAATAATCCATTAAAAGTATGGATTCGACTCCATGACTGTTTTGGTAGATAATATGCCTCTTCATTCCAAAAAAAATGTTTGATTGTCCTGAGATTCTAACTGATATTATCGTTTAATTCAGTTTTACTGTAATTAGAAATACTTTTTTTAATATTTTAAGAATTACTCTGAGTAATTTAAAAAAGTAAACTTTTTTACGCCTAAAAGACAGAAAAGTTATTAATTGATATTTTTTTTCTGGAGCTAAGAAGTGATCAATAATTTAAAAGAGTTCTAAATGGGTTTGTCAAATGACTAGATTGTAAAGATAGAATCAATAAAATGAAATCGACAGTTAAAATTTATAAAAAATAAAATATTTTAAAGTTAATTTTTACAGAATTCTTGTGATTATGGATTTTTGATAATCTGATGATAAAGAATTTTCATGAAGTAAAATATTATGTAAGCCTTGAAATTTGTGTGTTGTCATCGGGCATTTTAAAATTATTTGGTCTATGTTTATTTATTAACTTAGAGTTGAAGTTCCTTGCTTTGAAGCAGACTTACTTATATCCATTCACATGCATTTAAGTGACATGATATAGACATAATTGGACGAATTAAGAATGTAAAAGCCCTCGATATGTGAAAAATTGGCAAAGATGATTGTAAATCGGTCTTTCCAGTGGTTGAGTTAACCATGCAGAGAAGCAATATTACAGGTTTATAACAATATATAAAAAAAAACCTAAATTAAAAAAAGCCATCTCAAGAAAAAATACTTTTCATATATTCAAATGTAATTCAGATAAATTTTTAATCGATTCATTTGGCTTTATTTTAATAAAAATTATAAGATAAATAACAGTTGTTTAAAAATTTTAAATAGTTAAAAAATCGTCTGTTATAAAGATAGATAATTTCAATTCGAAATAGCCAAATTTAAATTCGAAATAGAATTAGTTACATTTTTTTTCGTCAGTCTGTTATTTATTGATACTTCTTGAATATATTTAAGTCTGCTTTTTCTGACTTTTATTGGTTTGGAATAATTTTTCGGCTTGTTTTCGACTTACTAGCAATGCTTTTATAAATTACTTAAAATGTCTATAAGTAAAGAGAAGATCATCAAAGTTTTGTATTCAAAAACTAAAAGCTAAGCATTTGAAAGTTATATCCAAGATTCTAAAAAGTTATTTAAAAAGTGTTAACAGAGTGTTGTATAATGGCGGCAAATAGCAAAAAACAACTTGTATATATTTATCTTATTTCAATAATTAAATTTTCTTTACAAAATAGAAAACTTTTCATTAACTGGTTTTTAAAGAATATTCAATTTCGTTAATTTCAATTAAATATCTTATGTATAATTGATAACCAGGATTCCATCAACTAAATATTCTTTAACATAATAACCCGATGTGCGTTTAATCCTAACTATTCCAATAGCTTTTTATCAATTATTTCTGTTATTCTTACAATAGCTTCTTTGCTATTTTTATTATTGTTACAATAAGATCTTACCAGTTATCTTTTTTGTTTTTACGGATTTTTATATTATTTCTATCACAGGGCTAATGGAAACATAGATTGGAACATACATAATCACTGGAATGGAAACATACACAATCACTGTACAACTACCCCCCCCCCCCTTTAATTCATTTTCTTATTTTCCATGCAAGTTGTGCAGGAAATAAATAGAAAATTCGTCGATTCATTTTAACAATAGAAAAAAAAATTATTAAATATTTGTAAAAAATGAAAATGGTGTACTTTTCATTGCAACTTGGTGTTATATTTTGTATAATTATATAAAAATGAATTCATTTTTCAGTAAAAAATTTTGTTTAATCGTTTAGCTTTATCAAAAAGATAAATTTGGGATCTTAAAACAAGAGAAAGTCAACTTCCGTGTAATTGCTATTTCGGAAATTATCGGGAGATAAATACCAAATGGTGCTCAATTTTAATTTAATTAAAAATTTTAAACTATATTTCCATGCACTAAAGTATATCTGTGCCAAATTTCAGCTCTAGGTGATGCAATTTAGTTTATAGAGCACCAACAAAAACATATACACAGAGAAAAGATACTCCCTTTTAGAATAGTTATTTCTAAAAAATAAGCACATAATTATATAATTTTTTAAACTTTCATTTTTTGATTTTTCTCACTGGTAAACAAAGTTTGGGAATTCAACCAATTTTGAGAATAAATAACGGCTATGATGTCATAGTTCTACGTCAGTCTTTTAAAAACGCACCTGCTGACAAAAATGCATACGTAACAATTAAGTAATACTGGTGAAAGCAGATCTATCTTTTAACAAGACATCTGCTTTCAAAGGATCATAAGTAATAACTAATAATTCAATACTGCTAAAAGCAGGTAAAAATATTTTTTGCCCTGTAAATTTCGGAAACACCAAAGCCTCCAAAACCAAAACAACATCATGTTCTCTCATGATTAAACTGAAAATACCACCAATACGTCTCTTCACATTCGTTTACAACTAAATGAGAACCCTGAAATTACCATTAATTGTGGTAAGCTCGGGTGTACATTTTAGTCAGATATCGATTATTAGTAATATCTCAAATTTATGATCAGACGATTCCAATAAGGGTTTCAGCATACATGAGCTGGTACAAATTAATATTTGATCTCAAGAATCGATGTCATCTAAACGGCTTGGTGTTTGATTTTGTAAAAGAGTTTCTGATTCAGATGCCATCCTTGTTCTCTAGTTACGGTTCAAAATTATGAACCGTAGTCCTCCATCCAATATAATATACCAGTTTCTTTAAAACAAGACATTTTTTATTGAACATTTAGAAATCCCCAAGCACCACTAAGTATCACACGGAGCTGACAGAAGACAGCACATTCTCTTGCACAATCTCTTTTTAGATGGGGATACATTCAATCCTATCAGAGCTAGCACGGATAAAGAACAACTATGCCTGCACCGAGACTCGAACCCGGGACGCTCAGATCACGGAGAACACTCACTCTCCGCTGTACTACAACAAGAAATTGATAGAAACATTTTAAAATCGATTGAATACATGTACATATTAATATTTATTATTGATATGAAATAACCCAAGAACACAACTGATATCTTCCGATTTCTTAGAATAATTTTTGTTGTCATATCACTCCCTAAAATGTTAATTTTTATTCAAAATAAATATGGGTTGCTTATTTGGTATTCGAGTTTAAAAAAATCACTCTTTTTAATTCTTTTCACAATATGACTTTGCTGGTAATCCAAAACTAACAAATGTATATAAAGATTTCTAATTTAACTACCAGAGGAAAAGCAAAATATTTGTTTCTGTAATTTAGTCTCAGATAACAACATATGGCGATGTCGTTGTAGACAGAAAGATAATAAATGAAAATTTAAAATACTGCGTAATAAACATATCTTTTTAATTTGATCATCTTTCATGATGCGGATATGAAATTATTTAGGGTATAATAAATATTTCAGGTCTACTTGATACATTTAATACTGATGTATTATATTATACAATATCAAGAAGTATTTGTTCCAGATGAAAACCCAATTACTGCTTTCTACCGATGTAATACATGTTTCTATTTGCATCTGTTATTCCGTGTGACCTATATTTGTATAACAAGGTCTGGGAAAATGTTGAAATAATCTCGTCATATTAAAGATGGTTATTAGCAGTTTTTGCGGTTGGTTGCTACGTTATTTTTCTTATTTCTCACTTAGATTATTGTGCCATAATATAACTGTTAGGAAGTCATATAATCAAACAAACATATCTTTAAAGATTAATACTTTGAATACAAGAGCTTTGAGAATACAAATACACAGTGGTGATGTAAATGGCATTAAAACATTAAAGCCAAAAGAATATAATATTGGATTAATAATTAGTATAAATATTATAAAAGCACGAGTTTGTTTCTGTGTTTTCAAGTTTTGAGACTGAAGGTTTTCATTTGTTAATTTTAAAAAAAGGTGAAAGCAATGTTTGTCTACTTACACCATAAAAACATCATTGTATTCTTTTTCTACGATGCTAATAATTGGGCTAAAAGAATGAAAATAAGCCATTCTACTTTAAATATTAGTTACTAAAATTAATAAATACATTATATTGAGTGTCTTGTTAATAATCTTGAAGCACATTTTTAATGAAAAAATAATAATTTAAGTGACTAAAAGACATTATTGACTGATAAAATTGGACTTTTCTATCTAAAAGAGAAAATAAATATGAATTAATAACATTCATAGCTCTTTGATTTATTTGTTAAGATACTTTTTTTCATATAAAATAAAATATTTTTAAAGAAAATATTTTAAGGTGAAAGTTGTTTTTTATAGTTTTCTCATTTTCTTTTATAAAACTCTCATAAAAATAGCACTGACTTTAAAATATTTACTTGAATTATTTTCTAATTTCTAATTGTTGGTTAGCAAAAATCTGATTTTACAATAATCTGATTTCAACATGGTTACTGAATTTTAAAATACATCTTCAGCTGTATTCCCCGATTCTAACAATAATTAGGGATTAATAATAATTAATTAAATAGATAGATTAATAATGGACGCACATTAGTAGCTTTGAAATTATACTTTAAAAATAGTAATAAAACAAACGAAAAAAATGGATGTAAAATTTTACATGAAATTAAACAGGCATTAAAAGACAATAAAATAATAAAAGAACACTTTTTTACTTTCTAATGGGTGAACTTATCTTATTTTTGCCTGGTTCAATTTATACATTACATCATTTTCAATAAATATGAACGATAGTACATTAAAGTAGGGTTAATTCATAAGATTTCACTAATCATTATTAATAGATGATTTCATGTCTCAGGTAGCACATTCTGTTTCATAATATTGTACAATATTGTGCGATATCATATGATATTAAACAATATTCCACAATATTGCGAATATTGATCAATATTGTAAAATATATGTGTGCTACTAGGGGTTTAAAAAAATAAAAAAATAACCTGTCTTTCGACTTTTTAATTACAAATTATTATGGATTATCGTACGATTTCAAATTTGGAGACGAATTTTATAATTTACGAATTTTCTGTTACAATTTAATTGTCATTTGTATCTTATTATATTTGGAATTTTTCACTAACTAAATAGAATATTATGATATTATTAATTTAGTAGTAATTAAAGCAACATTTCATTATTGAAAACAGAACAGTTTTGAAAATGGGACTGAATTGAACAATGAAACGCCTTTTGATGAAAAACAAAATATCCTGCCTGTGTCCTGCCACAGAGGTAGTGCGTTTTCACCGTGATCTGGGCGTCTTAGACTTGAGTCTTGTTTAGAACATGGTTGTTCTTCGTCTACGTTCTGTCTGTGAGGCGTGTGAATATGCCTAATTGTAAAAAGGGTTATGCAAGAGAATGTGATGCTTGAAGTAGCTAAATCGTGCTCTTGGCTCTAGTTGGCGTAATTCAACAAGAGATGCTCACTCAGCGTAAACAGATAACAGTCAGCGGATTTATAAAGTGCCATAAGTTACAACAACACAACACAACGTAATATCCTCAATAACAATAAAACTGATTCTGGATGAAAATAAAAGCCATCCTATTAATACCGAAAATGGATTATTGTTACAAATGATTTTATTCCTTTGAATAGCAATTCTTTTTATTCTTTTGACTTAAAAATTGTTGATAATTGAATAATATCGTGTTTTTTTAGATTTTTGTCTTCTTTATGTCAAATAACTCACAGGATTTTTCTTTTTTGGAGCTATTTATTGATCTGATGTTTGTTAGCAACTATTATGTTGTATTTTGACCTTTTTCATGCTTTCATTTAATTCTTTAAAAAAATTAGTGTAAAATTCTTTCTGTGAGCACGGCTGAGGTTAAGGTGCCTAGATATCACCCATTTCACCTAAATTTAGGAATTGAAGTAATGTATTTTATATAATCATTTAAAGACAAATTCTTATTTCACTGTGAAATAGGAATAATAAAATAAGTTTAAGTTAATATATCACTGTACATTTCAATTAAATCCAACAGAAAATATATGATGAAATTACTTTTCTATATATGCACAACTGAGCTAGAGAAAAAAATAGTATTGTACAATTTTTCCTCAAAATTTTAAATATATTCATTCATATGAACAAACTTAGACTCTTATTCAATGTTTTACTAAATAAACCACAATATTTTAAAATTTTACTACTTTTAAGTTAAGTTCAAAAGAACATTTTCAATTCTTCAAAATTATTATTTATAATAAAGACAGAGTGTTTTATTCATGATGCTTGATTTTCAGTGTTTACAGTTAATGATTTGAAATCAGATTACTGAATGATTTCCACAGATTTAATCAGGATATTTTATTATTTCTTCTGAAAATAAAGGCATTAAATACACGAAGTGTATATCTTTTGAGAAACAATATGCGTGTATAGAAACCAGAAATGTAATGTCCAACATTTTTTCAATAAAAAAGTTTAAAACCGAAAATCAATTTAAAGTGCACATTATAAAACAACGTATATAAAGAACAATTAATTATTGTATAATATTATAATTGATAAAAAAATCCACGGATTCTAATAAGTTTTCTGTATTTTTCATTACAAATTCTGAATTAAGTTAAAATCAATTTACCAATTCTGCGGTCAGTTTAAAACATATTTAAACTTTTGTATGTGATATCGGAAATATTTCTTCATTTAAATTCAGTTTCAGATATTAAACCATATTTTGCTATTAATAAACTTATCTCTATATATGCTAAGATATTAAAATATTATTTTGGAATTGATTGTTTATAAACTTTGATCATATTTGATTTTGATTATAAATTTTGCTTAGAAGTTTATTCTTGATTTAATTATAAACTTTGTTTAGAAATTTAATCACATAGCATTTATTATAAATCATTAAAAACTGGAAATTCTATGCAAATCATAGTAATTTAATGGAAATAAAAGATATGACTGATTTCATTTATTGAAGAGTATTTTGTCATTTTTGAACTTTAGCACTATATTTTTTGACAATATCATAATTTTACTATACATCATTAAATATAACACTACAAAATTAATAAATGCTGTGTTTTGATCTAAATTAAAAATATTCAAGCCATATAAAAAATTAAGAAAATTGATATGTTTTTTTAAATAAAATTTCATCTAAAAGTCAAATTTTAATAAAAATTATTAAATTTACAGAAAAAAAGATTTAAAAAAACACCCAAAGTAATATTTGTATATGCTAGATTGCTTATAAGTTCCTTTACATTTTGCATTGCTTACATAAATTGCTTACAATACGATGATTAATATTTTTTAAAAACATATTTTTATTGAATTAATAATTATAATATAGATGATAGTTAACAAAAATTATTCATATAATTGAAAAAATAATAAGAGTAATTATAAAACAAAATTATTTTTAATGAATGTATTTAAAACGAATCAAATCATACGAAATTTATTGAAAACATTATAGCTGAGAAACTAAGATTTACAAATTCATTTCAAAAGGCAACCAAACTCATTAGCGACAAGGGTCACAATGTGCTATATCAGAGAATAAAACCGGAAATATCTTAAAATGCCTAATCAATTTTGCTTAATTTCCCCAAAAATATTTATTTCCTTTTAAATTTTTTACTCTTTATAAATTATTTTGAGAAAGTTCGTTCCCTTTTCAATGATAAATATGTATTATTTGGAGAAATGCCTTTTTCTATCTTCGAAGTGTTTAGGAAAATGATAAATTCTTGCTATAAAGAAGTTTGGCGTTTATTTTATTACTCTCCGAAGAAATGTTTCCTTAGATCCTTCTCTAACTTACTCGCAGAACACTTCATATAGTTTTTTTATTATTATTTCGGAAAGATTTCATCCAGAGCCATTTTTTTCATTTTTAAGGAAATGCAGAAACTGAAGTGAAATGCGGAATGATCGATAAGAAATGGTCGGCTTATTCTAATAAAGCGAAAAAGGAAGATGTCAAGGGGAAAAATTTAAATCTGTGTCAATAATCAGTTATTCAGAAAGTAAACTTGAATAAAGTGGACGCTCTCTGAAAAAAAAAACAAATTTAGACTTATTTTCATAACATTCAAATTATTCTTGAGAATATGATTATAATATTTTTAGAAGTCCTTCATTGTTCGAGATATTGTAAGAGTGACCATGTAAACCATGTTAAAGCAGTCATGGTAAGTTGGCGATCAAGATAAAAAATGACAATGCATTCATGTTCATCCAAACTATATTTAATCAATAAACCTTAAGATGCATTATAATGCTTAAAAATAGAATAAAATTGAAAAATACGGAAAAAATCTATGAATCTAGCCTAAAGATTTTATCAAACATCACCTTCAAACTTGGATTCACAATATAAACTTTTTCGGCCAAGGTCCTAACTGAATTTCGTCCACTAACTGACCTTTTGCTACCCGAAAATTCCTTAAAAACTTTTAAAAGTAGGGAATTAATATACTCTTCAAAAATAGAAAATTCAAACATTAAGAAATTCATATAAATAACATTACAAATTAAACATAATAAGTATTTTTAAAACACTTCTTAGAGCATTAGAAAAGAAAAATGAGAAAACTATTTTTAAAAAAAACTTTAATCTTAAAAGTTTTTTCAAAAAAAGTATAAACAAATAAAAAAAATGAATTTTATAAAATCATAACAATAGTAAAATATCTATTTTTAAGACAGATAAACAAAAATACTCACCAAAATATTAAATTAATAAAGATATCAATGAATTTGAAACTCAAAACATAAAAATTGAACTTAACACTTGAATTTACCTTGAAAAAATTTCAATTTCAAGGGATTTTAGGATTAAAAGAAATTAATTCTGGAATTTTCGAAAAAAAATTCCCTTGTTTTGAATAACTGCTAGTAGGTGACCTTTGATAAAATCTTTAAGCCTGATTAATAAAATTTTTTATTGTTTGCCATCTTATTAGATCTTGATACACTGTAAACTTAAAAATTATTGATTTTTTCTAGTTTGGATAAATAATTTCATTTGTGATTTGGATGCAACAGTATTGGGGGACTCTAAATGTATTGTATCGTTCTTGTAAATTATGTTTTTTCCTCAAAAATACTTTCTAGTATACCAGTTCTGTAAACAGCAGGAAAAATATCTCCGATACTTTCTCATGTAATATTTAATCAAAGTGTTATCCCAGAGAAATCCTTGAATGGCATTGGTGTCTAATAGTTACGAAATATTCAACTTTAGGTAATATTTAAGTATATTTACAGAACCATTTTAACCTAGGTGAGGTTTTTCGTCAATTAATCACTCGGAAGTAAATAAAATTCCAAAACTGAATTTTGGTTTTAGATATACTTTTACCAAACAATTGTACCAAATTTGATTCAAATATATATTTGTAATCACATATACCATACCTAATTTGAAATGTTTAAATCATTGCGTTTTTGAGTCATCGCGTTTACATATATCTGAAAGTATAAAGCAACAGAAGATTAAAAACCTTGTTGGATTTGGCACAAAATTGGTTATGCGTCTATACTATCAATTTTTAATCTATGTACCAAATTTTATCTACATAACACACTTCTTTGTAGTTATTGTGTTGTACACGAATAGCCAAATAGATAGACCTCCATCTGAATGGATTTTGATCAGCATTTAATAAATGTAAAATTTTATTTTAAACATTCTATTTCATATTTTTTCCATATAGTTTAAAGTTTTTTTGAACTATCTTTGTTAGAAATGGACGGTCAAGCATATACTTTCTTAGAATGTGTTAATAGTTTAAAATTCGTAATTTTATTTTATAAAATTTAATCTATAATATAATGTACATCTAGGAAAAATTATCCAGTGTAAATATGCAAAAATGTTTTTATTTTCTTTGCTAAGCTTTCAGAAATAGCATTTTTAAATGAAAGTTAACAAGGAGGTTTTCTTAACTTGCAGAAACGTATATAATAAATTAGTTTTTTGCAAATCTAATTTAATGTTAAACTCTTGGCTACACAAAAAGAAAGTTACGATCGTTTTAGAATGATTTTAATGAATTTAACATATTAATGAATGATAAAGTATTCCATATAAAGTCTCGGTAATCAAGCAATTACTTAAAATGATGAAATACATCCCAATATGTGAAATAAATAGCCATCTTGTGTGAGTTATTTCAAAATGTTAAGTTCAAACGACTAAGATTAATAGTATTGAAAAAAAACATGTTATATGAATCTTGTTGAATGTATTTATTCCACAAAAAAATAAAATTATTCTGTTCTTATTCTTTGTCTGTGAAGAGTAATACGATATCCTTAACTCTTTAAATATTTATTCAATAAGACAAAGACGAATCGTAGAATTTTTGTAGTACTCAAGAATATTCAAGAATTCCATTTGCTGTAGATTTAAAGAAACAACTCAACCCTGCTTCTAGACTTTCCAAAATGTCTAGAAATAACGAAAATCTCTATCGATCGGTAAGTTATCAACCTTTACTAAATAAGATTAAGCCTCATATCTTAATCTCAGATCTTGCGAGAAGCACAGGGATTGCAATATTTTTTATCGAATAACGAACCTATCATCCTAAGCAGGTTTAAACCCCATAGCTTTGCGGGGGAGAAAACGAATGATTCTATTTCTGGACGGTTTTTGCCCAGAAAACTCCAGATAAATCAACGATCCGATACAGAAATTTTTTATATTTCCCTTAGACTATTTTTAAGTTTTGATAGAATTCATGCTTAGCGATTCGTGAATCGCGAAACCTGGTTGTGCTCAAATTTCTTCGGTCATACTGTTAAAAAATAACGAAGTCGAAACAAAAATGAATTAATATAACCTTATTCCTTAAAATGTCGTCTTTATAATAGAAAAAAATTGCATTATAAAAAAGACTGCAACTATTATGTAGTATATCAAAAAAGTATTCAGATACTTGTTATTGTTTATAATCTATGAAAGGCAATTTAATTCAAGGTAAAAGAGTCATTAGACTTTATTGAAGATCCATTTTAAAATATATAAAATGCTTTAATATAAGGGGCCCTCTACAAATGTAATTTGATATGATTTTTAAATTTTCCAATTTCAACCATTATTATTTCGTGTTTTAATGGATTCTGGAAAATGAGAAACTCCTAGATGTATATAAGTATAGCATAAGATTTTAGAGAAATAGGCTCAAACTAAGAAGATATATATATAAAAAATATTTATGGGCTTTTTCATGACAAGTAAATATTACAAGTAAAATTTATTAATAGTAAACATTGTAAATAGATCCTCTATTAATATTTTTCTTTATTCAAGTTCTTATTTCATTCGCTTATGTAATATATTTTTAACAAAAATTTATATTTTAAGTTATTTTTATCATTATCACCAGTAAAACAAGACTAAATAAGAGTTCGGAATTCAAAATTTTACTTGAGCAATTAAATAGGAATTATAATAAATAATATTTAAGCTATATTTTCGTGGTATATTTTTAAATTAGTCAACACTTTTAGATGAATTAGCACAACTAATATTAATAATCTTAATTAGTATAACATATTCTTAAATGATAAATTTTCAGAGCAGCTAAAAATAAAAGTAAGATTCTTGTTTTCTGAAATAATTCGTATAATTGAAGCACAAGATTATTATATTGTTACAAGCGGGCGTGCGGTACGAAAACTCGCCAAGGTTGGCCACGTTTGGCGAGGAGCCTCGCGCCAGCTTGATTAGTTTGGCGAAAGGAATAATCTAGTAGCCGCTAGATTGTTCGCGTTGTTTTGAGAATTTCCACGAGATTCAGGTGCACGCGCTTCTCGGCTATATAAGGACGAATAGCCGGAGCGAGTTAGTTAGTTGCTATAGTGATTTGATCGAGTTAGTTCAGAGTTTGCTCTGAGATAAAAAGCGTCTCGCTGGACTAAAGGATTAGTGAGTTGTGTTTGCGTTTGCTGTTAACGCTGTGTTATTGAGCTCGCTGCTGCTGTGCTATACTATAGCTGTTTTTCAAACTGTGTTATTGTGCGTAAGACTTTCTTTTACGCTGTAAGTGACTGTTGACTGCTGAATTGTACTTATCTAAAATTTGTTACTCTATCAATTATCCTGTAAATAACTGTAAATAGTTGTAAATAAATTTGTTTGTGCTGTCTTCAACTAAAGTCCATTCAATCCGAACCCGCTACGCTAAAAAGGTAACAACTGGTGTCAGAAGTGGGATTGAATGGTGAAGACTAGAGCGATGGAGGAAGCAGATAAAACTAAATTTGAACAGCTTTTTGCTTTCATTAAAGAAATGAAAGAAGGGCAAGAGAAGTTGGAGAAGAAGATAGAACAAGGCCAAGAGAATATGGAGAAGAAGATAGAACAGAAGATAGAACAAGGCCAAGCTAATATCGTTGAAGCAATCAACACTAAAGTGGATGCTTTGGCCGAAAAGGTTCAAGAGAACGATACAAAGATTCAGAATATCCAGCAGAGTTTCGAAGAGAAATTTAAAAAAATGGATGAAAGATTAAAGAAAGTGGAAGGTGTACAGGTAAAACCTGAAAACCAATCCCCGAATATTCGAGAGCCTGATATAGCTCCATCTGTGCCTATTATTCCCAAGGCAAGTATTAAAGTTTCCACGTAAGACGGAAAAACATCTTGGCAAGTCTACAAGACTCAATTCTCCATCGTCGCAGAAGCCAATGGTTGGGATTCAGTCACGAAGGCTCGTCAACTGGCTGCATCACTACGGGCAGAAGCTGCTGATATTTTGAGGGCTGTTCCTGAAGATCAACATCTGGAATTTGAAGCTCTTTCAAACGCTCTGGAGTTGCGCTTCGGAGAAAAGTGCCTTAAGGACTATAGCCGTCTTCAGTTAAAGACCCGGCAACAACGATCGAAGGAAAACCTGCAAGAGCTTGCAGCAGATGTAGAGAGACTCTCCCATCTTGCCTTCTCCGACTGTCCTGCCGAGGTACGGGAAACACTGGCCCTGCAGTATTTCATCGACGGTGTGAGGGATCCAGAGATACAAAAGTCACTGCGAATGGCTGAATTGAAGGACTTAAAATCAGCCTTGGTTTACTCAATGAAATTTGAAGCAGCTCAGCAAGCTTCACGGAGGGATCGCCACTCAGTAAGAGGTGCTACGGTTCAAGATGTATCAGACTCTTCGATGCAAAATCTAACTGAAGTGGTAAAAACAATTTGCCAGGTTATCCGGAAAGGAGATGAAAGGCCCAATAAACATGGCCAGAGAACTGTGAAATGTTGGAAATGCGGCGACGAGGGCCATGTTCCAAGGAATTGTTCAGCCCGCTTAAATAAACGGGCTAAAGACCCTTCTCAAAACAACCAGGAAAACTAGAATTTGGCGGTCTCGCGGGGCGGAGGTTGCCAGTTGAAGAAAAGCCCCATTTTGGAGTTTTACAGATATCTTCCAGAGGTGGCGGTGAAAATGGTTTATTCGTCGAAGCCTTCATCAACGGAGCTCCCTGCCGAATGATCGTTGACACAGGAGCCAACGTAACCATCATGCGAAGAGATGTTGCAGAACAACTCGGAAGGAAAATTCTCTGGACACCGCCCTGCGTCACCCTCCAAACAGTCACTGGTGACAAAATCCCGATTATTGGAAAAATGAATATTGTGATAAGATTTGGAAATGCTACTTATGACCATGCCATTTACATAGCTGAAATTACAGATGATTTTATACTTGGACTGGACTTTCTGAAGAAATATGATTTTGTGATTGACTTTAAAAATAACTCCCTGCACTCCACATCAGAAGACGTGACTCTTTTCCATTTAGGTTCTGGAGGACTAAACACCTGCCATCGGATTGTTGCTTCAGCAGATTTTGTTATCCCAGCTAGAAGAGAAATAATTTTAGAGGGATCTACTGGCGAAACGGAGAATTTCCGGTTTGGTGTTGTTGAATTTTCCAGTGACGGAAGTCTTCCAAGCGGAACGATGGTGGCCTCCAGTCTTGTAGATCTCTCCAAAAAGAATGTACCCATCAGGGTTATCAATGTCAGTAATAAATCAAAATTAATTAAGAAGGGTGAAGTTCTAGCTAAATGCTCTCCAGTTACCTGTATCGAGAAAAATCCCTGCTTAACATCAAAGGAGTCTTCCGACTGTTTAAGCCTGGAATTACTTAAAGACACTGAATTGAAGGAGGAGCAAAGAGTCGAGGCAGGAAGAGTTATTGATGAATTTAAAGACTTATTCTCCCAAACATCCGATGATGTCGGGAGAACAAAGTTAACGCAACACCGAATAAATACTGGAAATCATCCTCCAATACGACAGAATGCCAGAAGATTGCCATTTGCCAAAGTAGAAGAGGTGAAAGATTTGTTAAATGACATGCAAGAAAAGGACGTCATCGAACCTTCGTCTAGTCCTTGGGCCTCTCCAATCGTTTTCGTCCGTAAGAAAGATGGTTCTACAAGATTCTGTGTAGATTACCGGCAATTGAATGACATCACAAAGAAAGATTCGTACCCTCTTCCCCGAATCGATGATACGCTAGATACACTCTCCGGTAACGAGTGGTTCTCCACTCTCGATCTGAAGAGTGGATACTGGCAAGTGGAGATTCATCCTGATGATCGTGAGAAAACAGCGTTCACAACTGGAGGACATGGACTGTGGCAATTTAAGGTCATGCCTTTTGGCCTTTGTAATGCGCCAGCAACTTTTGAACGTCTAATGGAGACCGTTTTAAAAGGACTTACTCCAGAAGCTTGCCTCGTTTATCTTGATGACATCATAGTAGTCGGACGGAATTTTGAAGAACATCTTTGTAATTTAAGAAAGGTTCTTGATAAATTAAAAGATGCCAACTTGAAGTTGAATCCATCTAAATGTCGTTTGTTCCGTCATGAGGTAAGCTACCTTGGACACATAATTTCTGCAGTGGGCGTCCAAACAGACCCGGAAAAAGTGTCAGCAGTTAGAGACTGGCGCCGCCCTGAAAATGTGCATGAACTTAGAAGCTTCTTGGGACTCTGCACATATTACAGGAGATTTGTTAAGGGGTTTTCTTTCATCGCTAGACCACTACACAGGCTGACCGAAAGCAAACAAAAATTCTTGTGGTCGGATGAATGTGAAAAGGCATTTAACGACTTGAAAGAGGCCTTGACATCGGCTCCCATCCTGTCCTATCCTGATCCTGAAAAACAATTCATCCTGGATACAGATGCAAGTAATGAGAGCGTTGGAGCAGTATTATCTCAAGAAATCGACGGCCACGAACGTGTCATTGCATATTGGAGCAAGTGTCTTTCAAAACCGGAACGAAATTATTGTGTCACCAGGAAAGAATTGCTCGCTATAGTGAAGGCCGTGGAGAATTTCCATAGTTACCTTTATGGAAGAAAATTTCTGCTCCGAACGGACCATGCATCTCTGACTTGGCTTTTAAATTTCAAGAATCCGGAGGGTCAGATAGCCAGATGGATACAGAAACTTCAGGAATACGACTTTGAAATTAAACATCGGAAAGGGTCGTTGCATGGAAATGCAGATGCCTTATCAAGAAAGCCCTGCTCCAAGGGTTGTCGCTACTGCTCCTCTGCTGAAAAGAAATATGGGATTGTTACACCAACTGCACGCCAAATCGCAGGAGCCGTCCAACATCAATCTGATCCCTGGAGTGACGAAGAGATTCGCAAAGAACAAATAAACGATCCTGACATTAAACCGATTATAGAATTCATGCAATCACACAATTCAAGACCTGAATGGCGGGACTTTTCTAGCCTCAGTACTGGAACTAAACGTTATTGGGCCCTCTGGAATTCACTCGAAATTAGAAACGGCATCTTGTATAGAAAATGGGAGTCCGAAGATGGGAAGTCAGTTAAGAGGCAACTTGTACTTCCCCGATCAAGGATAAACCAAGTTCTGAAGGAGTTACACAGCAGTCCTGCAGGTGGCCATTTCGGAGTCATGAAGACAATTCATAAAGTCCGGGAGCGTTTCTATTGGAACAACTTGAAAGATGATGTTCAAGAATGGTGCAGAACATGTGATGACTGTAACGCCCGTAAAGGACCAAAAACACGCAGTCGTGGTAAGTTACAGCGGTATAATGTAGGTGCACCATTTGAGAGAATCGCCTTTGACATCTTGGGACCTCTTCCTCGGACGGACAATGGAAATAGAAACATCTTAGTTGTTATGGATTATTTCACGAAGTGGCCAGAGGCTTATCCAATTCCTGATCAAGAGGCGACTACTGTAGCAGAAGTCTTACTTCAGAACTGGATTTCCAGATTTGGAACACCTCTTCAGCTTCACTCTGATCAAGGGAGGAATTTTACTTCTGCTGTATGTCAAGGACTCTGCAAACTCCTTCGAATTGACAAAACCCAGACAACACCTCTTCATCCCCAATCAGACGGCATGGTTGAGAGGTTCAATCGTACTATTCTAAATAACCTCTCTCTTTTCGTTTCGAAAAACCAACAAGATTGGGATCAGAAACTACCATTGTTCCTGCTTGCTTATAGAAGCGCGGTTCACGAAACGACTGGCTTCACACCATCCAAGATGCTCTTTGGACGGGAACTCCGACTGCCCTGTGATCTTCTGTTCGGGTGTCCACCGGATACGCCTTCTTCGCCTGTGGATTATGTTCAAGACCTCCAGGCCCGTTTAGAGGACGTACACAGGTTTGCCCGAGATCGGATCAACATAGCGACGGAAAAGATGAAGACCAGGTACGACACGAAAGCCACCGGACATGAATTCAAGGAAGGTGACAAGGTATGGTTCTGGAACCCGATTCGACGAAAGGGACTCTCTCCGAAGCTGCAGTCTTCCTGG
Source organism: Argiope argentata (assembly GCA_026289955.1). Lineage (NCBI taxonomy): Eukaryota > Metazoa > Arthropoda > Arachnida > Araneae > Araneidae > Argiope > Argiope argentata. Next base: position 3,841,078 of record JAOUZG010017314.1, read on the forward strand.
GAAGGCCCTTATACAGTCCTGAAACGACTGAATGACGTCGTGGTTCGAATAAGGAAGTCACCGAACTCAAAACCAAGAGTAGTACATTACGACCGGCTAGCCCCTTATTATGGTGATTTGTCAAATACTTAGTTGAAACCATTGTTTCCTTATTTATGTAAATATGACCTGTATATTTGTAAATAGAGTTCTTTATGTTAATTCTTTTTCAATGATTATGTCTGCAATTTTGTGTGTATGGAATTGTTACTTTTGAGTGCCTTCTGCTCGGGGTCTGTACTGCCAGGGACGTGCAGTCCTTGAGGAGGGGGCAATGTTACAAGCGGGCGTGCGGCACGAAAACTCGCCAAGGTTGGCCACGTTTGGCGAGGAGCCTCGCGCCAGCTTGATTGGTTTGGCGAAAGGAATAATCTAGTAGCCGCTAGATTGTTCGCGTTGTTTTGAGAATTTCCACGAGATTCAGGTGCACGCGCTTCTCGGCTATATAAGGACGAATAGCCGGAGCGAGTTAGTTAGTTGCTATAGTGATTTGATCGAGTTAGTTCAGAGTTTGCTCTGAGATAAAAAGCGTCTCGCTGGACTAAAGGATTAGTGAGCTGTGTTTGCGTTTGCTGTTAACGCTGTGTTATTGAGCTCGCTGCTGCTGTGCTATACTATAGCTGTTTTTCAAACTGTGTTATTGTGCGTAAGACTTTCTTTTACGCTGTAAGTGACTGTTGACTGCTGAATTGTAATCTAAAATTTGTTACTCTATCAATTATCCTGTAAATAACTGTAAATAGCTGTAAATAAATTTGTTTGTGCTGTCTTCAACTAAAGTCCATTCAATCCGAACCCGCTACGCTAAAAACGTAACAATATTATTCAAATTTTCACCAGACGATAATATAAATTACTTTGGAAAATTTTTTATATTCTTTTTTTTCTTTTTCTCATAAAATTAATAAAATGAAAAAATTGATATTTATCAAAAGAGTTATAAATCTTTATTTAATTTTAAAAAAATAATATTTTGTGAAAGTCTGCTGACACTGCATTACACACGCACAAGTAGTTGAATTTGTATTTTATTCAATAATATTTAATTTATTCCTATATTTCCCATTGTACAAATTTTGTACTTAGGACAGAATTTTTGTTATGTGTTTCTTTCATTAATTAAAGATCTCATAAATCATTTATTCAGCTGTAATCGACTCCTAATTGTCGCAAATTAAACTTCCTTTAAAATGTAATTTGAGTGGATTTTAAGATTTTCTCCCTCATCTTAGTATTTATTTTAAAACGAAAGAAAACTATTTAAACCTAAATAAACATTAAAAGATTTGCTTTGTTTTCCCTTCCATTTTAATGGTTTTTCATTCTTGCCAAATATTCCTATTGCGAAGATGAAATATCCCCCCCAAGTCAAAAAAAAATGCAGAAAATCATGGTATTCTGAAAGTATTTATTACTGCATTTCTGAAAATTCGTTATACAGAAATGGAAAAAAATTGCAATGAGGATCTTTTGGATCTTTCTTCTTAATTGGAGCTTTTATAGGGCCCCATTCAAAAAGGGATCACGTTTGAATTTAAAAATTAGTAATCATATAAAACATACTTTCATATTTAAAAAATGCGTTCCTTTAATCTGTATTACTGAGTATTATAATGCATATTAATGATCGTTTTCAAAAAAAGCATTATATATTGAAATATATTGAACAAACAGAAATGTTTCGGTAACATTTGGAAAAAGTTGAGTTTTGCATTGTTTATACCCGTTTAATAAAAATAAAAAATTGCAGCATATATGTGAAATGTATTAATATGACGAATTCAGAAAAGTATTCAAAATCAGATGTTGCTTTTTGAAAAAAAATATAATAGACCGACCCTTAGAGGAAGTCATATTTTATTCAATCACAGGGAACACGTTTCTATAGCAACGAGCATTTGCAGTTTTATTATGTGGTAATTAGTTTCTGAAAAAAGAGCAATGTTCATACTCATTTCTGACACACTGCACATTGATATACGAAACTTTCCCCCCGTTTCTGAGATAAGATTTTAAATACCGCAAAAGCACATTAACTCATTTTTTCTTGCCATTTTGACGGTATGTCGATATTATATTATTTTTGCAATTACTTTAGTGCTAAAACACTTGAGCATTATAAATTTTATAATTTAGATGGGAATAAATATGGTTACTTTCATTTCAAGCTAAACTAAAAATAAAAAATGTTCAGACATTTTACTAATACATTTGATATTTAAATAGAGATAAATAAATATCAATCACTCAACATTAGCTGCCATCGGTGACGATCTTGTTCAACCATATTTATAACATTTAAGGTTTTCAAACTGATAATATGGAATGCTTTCTTTATAAAAAAATTGTTTTGATAAAGCTAAAAAACATGCTTTGATTTTCAGACTTCAAAATACTACAATGGGTGCAAATTAAAAAAACCCTATGTATTGCGAAATAAAAACTATAACAAAAATCCTATTTCGGCATCTAGTATTTGCAAAGATACACAATTGAAGGCTTTGATAGATGATTTCCTTATAGCATTAAAAACGTTGTTATAAAATCAAATTAAATGAAATTCATTTAAATATAGAAATGAAAATTAAACACTTAAAAGGAATTTTTTTTATGTTATAAGTTATTTCATTTATTTTTATAATATAATAATTTAGAAAACTTGAGCATCGATTTCCGTATTCATGCCATAACGAATACTCATCGGGTTTATTTTCGAGCTCAATTAAATCTTCTGTATGATACCTGTGTTTCGTCTTCTTTGTTTCATTTTGCTTCTGCCTTTCCTCTAACTGAAAGGAAATTTTGGTGACATGGAGAGCCCTGTTAGGAGTATTTCTAATAATATTTATCTATCTATCTATATATCTAATAATATTTTGTTGTTTCATTAATTAGCACGTATTAAATCAATCAAAAAGTTGATTGAAATTCAGCTGTAGAAGAGTCCAATAAAGATGGGTGAAACGTTTGTGCAATGGTTTGTTTACATTTGCTAATAAATGCAAGAACTGTTTGTCCCATGTACTCTAGCGTTTTATACACACATATGTTTTAAAAACTAGATATTATATATCCGCAAACAACAGATGGATCTGTATGGTAAATTTTGGTTTTCTTTTCAGACGTGAATGAGGGAGAATTGTCGAAAAATTCTAATAATACAGTCAAAGAATAGAAACCTGTTTTTTAAACTTATTTATTACACTTATTCATAAAATTCATAGAAATATTATTATTTCATGAAGATTATGTGATTAACCAGCATTTATTATCTCAAACATTATTTAAATCTATAAACATCTGTGATCATTTTTTTCATGATATTCATATCGTTCCATTTACTGTTTGTTAAAATTATCAGAATCATAAGACTGAATGCTTACTTAAATCATTCAATAAACAATGATCTTAAAATAATAGAAAAAGTAATTCTCAGCATTAATTTTCTAAATTTTGTTAATTTTTCTGAGCATATACTATACATTGCACGCAATGAACTTTTTTCACCCTTATTTTTTCCATACTTCAAAAAGGCAACGGAAGTTTTTTTTTTGTTTGACAAGAATTTTCAAATCACCTAAACAGAACACACAATCGCCTCTAATGGGTAAAAAAAGCTTACTCTGATGTTATTTTTTCTAATTCATAAAAGAAAAAAGTGTATAGTGTTAAACCTAGACTGAAAAAAGAGAATGAGAGCATAAGACGTCGATTTTTGGAAGACACTCAACAACATTAATATGAGCCTTGGTATTCTCAAGGCGTAACATCAGTCACATTGTTTTCAAATGTGATCTTTATCAATGAATGTGGCCTTGGAGAGCTTTCGAAAAATTTCTACAGTATTCTGCAATAATAATTCTATATGTGATATTAAAAAAAATTGGAATATATAAAGATGATATGACTATAGTACAAAGAGCGGGATCTCTTTTTCTTGTAGTTGATGGTGAAGAATTTAGTTGTCTGAGCTCAGAATCATGTCACTGAAAAAAAATTCCGTTTATTAAACATAATTTTTGAAAGAAATTATTAAACTTTCTAAAACGTACAAACACTGATAATGTCCAGTTCTTCCTTGAAAAATGTGGAAGTTAATCCAAGGAAATGTACGTCTTTGTAAAAAAATTTGATAAATCTCTCAATGTGATTCTACTTTCTTTTCTCGGCATCATAGAAACGATGTTGATGTTTACTTCCGTTTGAGTTGTCATTGGAGCTCCAAGTAAACTTACTTTCAAATGAGTTATTTTCTCTCTTTAAACATTTTAAATCAACTTCTTACTATGCCGTAGGAGGTAAGATTTTTCATTAGCCTTTTTGGCATCATCATATTGGTTTCAATTAAAGTATTATTTTATGGTGAAAGTATCACATTCATTTTTAACGTAAATATCTGATTGCCAAGACTATAGCAATAACTTTTCAACCCTTAAAACTTCCTATATCTATTCTTCACTTACATCTTTGACATATAATATAGCTATTTTTGGTTGTTTTAATTACATTTAAAGTACGAGGGCAAATCAAAAAGTCTTTGCGCCTATTTTTTATTCGCCAAAAACAGGTACATACAGATATTTACAAATATAAGTAGTGTACTACGTATCTTACATTATTTCTCCACATAGTCACCACACCGATTCAGACATTTGTCCCATCGCAGCACTAAATTAGAGATATACCTGTGGTAGAATTCTTCCAGCTGCCTGTGGAACCACCGTCGGACCACACTCTTGGCCTTTTCGTCACATGCGAATCTCTGTCCTACCAGAAACTTCTTCAGTGGATCGAAAACGTGAAAACCACTAGGGGCAAGGTCTGTACTGTAAGGTGGGTGTTCCAGATTCTCCCAGTGAACGCTCATTCTCATGCAAGCCTTCACGGCCTTTTTGAAACTCACGACACCGCCACTGAGCACTTCTCAAAGAGAGACACTTTTCCCAACACTTGGGGTGCATTTCCCTATGAATTGCTATAAGCCTTTGTCCCTTTCTCCATAGAAAACGAATAACACTTCGCTGTTCATAAGCTGTGGAGGTCTGAAGAACAACCGCCATCTTAATTGACTGATAGCAGCGCTACTCATCGGATCAAAAGGCAAATACGGCTGGTGCGGTTCAAGGAGCGTTCACTGCCGGGAATGTATATGTTGGTTTTGTATTCACAGCCGTATTTTGGCTTTAAAAAATAATAGGTGCAAAGACTTTTTGATTTGTCCTCCTATTATTATCAGTTCTCTTATTTGCCCAGAGAACGTTTTGAAAGTCGTTGAAATTTCGTTCTGAATAAAATGTTGATTCATTTAAATTAAAACCCTATATATGAGAAAACGAAATTTACACATTTATATGCCTTTATTTTCTATTACAGGGTAACACACTCATTAACGTCACTGGTTTCCTACTTTCTTAATATAGCAATGAAACTGGAAAATCTGTTAACGCTGAATCGATTTCGCTTAATTTCCACGAAATATTTACATCCTTTTTAATTTTTCACTGTTTAAAAGTTATTTTGAGAAATTCGATACATTTTCCAATGTTAAATATATATTATCTAGAGAAATGCCTTTTCCCATCTACGAAAAAGGAAAATGATATGTTTTGGGGAAATGATAAAGTCCTGCTATAAAGAAGTTTGGTATTTATTTTATTACTCTCCGATGAAATGTTTCTTTAGATCCTTCTCTAACTAACTCGCAGAACAATTCATATATATATATATATATATTCTATTTCGGAGAGATTTCATCCAGAGCCATTTGTTTATTTTTAAGGAAATGCAGAAACTGAAGTGAAATGCAGAATGATCTATAAGGAATGGTCGACTTATTCTAATAAAGCGAAAAAGGAAGATGCCAAAGAAAAAATTTATTAAATTTGTGTCAATCGTCCGTTATCCAAAAAGAAAACTTCAGTAAAGTGGTCATTCTAAGGGAAACACAAATAAAATTTATTTTCATACCATTCAAATTATTCGAGAGAATATGATTTACATATTTTTAAAATTACTTCATTGTTAGCGACACTGTAAGAGTATCCATGTAAATCTTGTAAGGGTGACTGGGGTAAGTTGACGAAAAAGATAAAAAATGACCTATTTTCCTGTTCATTCAAACTAAAACTAATCAATAAGATTATAATTCATTAAAATAGAATAAAATGAAAACTAGAAAACAAGAGAAATTCAACCTAAAGACTTTATCGGTGATCACTTTATTGAAAGGATTCAGAACAGAATCTTTTTCTGTGAAATGTCTGACTTTGACCAATAACTGACACTTAAAAAACACGAAAAATCCAAATAGATAAGGCTTTAGGAACAGAAGAATTTTAATAAAATTTATATATTACCTGAATCAATTTTTTTCATATAGATACTACTTAAATACTTGAAATCTATTCCAAAAAAAACAGATATATAATTTCAAAAATTAAATTAAATCAATTTAAATTAACACTTTTTAAAAAAACTCATGGTCTAATGTGTTTTGTTGACTGTATTTAATTCTATAAGAAATTATTTTGCTTCTATTCTACTTTTTGTGATGAGTAATATAAAATCTTTAACTTTTTGTGAAGAATTTATGAAGACAAAAATAAATTATAGAATTCCTACATTACTCAAAAATATTCATGAATCTTATTTATTGCAGATTTAAAGAAGTATCTTCATTTGAATCTTAGACTTTTCAAAATGATCAAAGAAAAAAGAAAATCTCTATCGATCGGTAAGTTATCAACCTTTACTAGATAAGATTAAGCCTCATATCTTAATCTCAGATCTTGCGAGAAGCACAGGGATTGCAATATTTTTTATCGAATAACGAACCTATCATCTTTTTCCTAAGCAGGTTTAAGCTTCATAACTCAACGAAAAAACAAATGATGCTATTTCTGGACGATTTTTACCAAGAAATAAGGATAAATCCACGATTTACAAGGGAAATATACAATTTACAAGGAATTATTATACTCCCTTTCGACTATTTTTAAGTTCCGATAGGATTCAAATTTAATGGTTGGTGAAACACGAAACTTGATTCTGCTCAAATTTCATACGGCAAGAAGATAAAGAAAGACAAAACAAAATGAATAAATATAACCTTAAAGCCTTGAGAATTTCTTTATAACAGAAACAATGGCATAATAAAGACGATTGTAATCCTTGTACAACCCATCGAAAAAGTATTCAGGCACTTGCTATTGTTTAATCAAGGACAGACTCTCCGACCCTCCATGACGACACGCGGATTAACCATAAAACTGAATGGACAGCCGCAACAGCAACACTGATGGGAACTGTGGTTGAGTCCTAATGGCCATTACCGGCCACGGCACAACCCTTCAGGTAGGAAGTGCATCCCGTCATCGATGGGAGGAGTCCAAACCCCACCTATTAATGGTACCATGGTTGGCGAGATCCAACCTACAATACCGGAAGCATTTCATCCCCAATTACGAATGGGAGATTTGTTATTGTTTATAATTTATATATGTAAAATTCATGGCATGAGTAGGATTTGGTGGAATTCCTGTTTGAAAATAAATAGTTTGCTGTCACATAAGGGGTAAACTGTAAATTTATTTTTCTATAATGTTTATATTTTCTAATTCTTCAATTTTTGTCTTTCAACGATATAATATTTAATTTTCCTAAATATAAAATAATTCGAAATAAAATCCACATTTATAAAAATTTTACAGAAATTGGCTTAAAATAACAGATAATGTATGAGAAAAAAATATTTAGAGGCTGTTTCAAAATATGCAATTATAACAAAATATTCATTCTCTTAATATTTCACATTTACCTTTTTTCCCAAATTTTAATTTCAATCACTAATGCACTAATTTTTTTTTAATAAAAATTAATATTTTAATTTATTTTAACCATTATTACCAATAAAGAAAGACTAAATAAGAAATCGCTATTTAAAATTTCAATTGCGCAATTAAATAGGAATTGCGATAAATAATATTTACAGTATTTTCACAGAATATTGTTTAAATTAATCAAAAATTTTAAATGAATTATCATAGATAATATTAATAACCGTAATTAGAATAAAATGATCTTAAATGACAAATTTTCGGAGCAGCTAAAATTGAAAGTAAGATTCTTATTTTCTGAAATATTTCGTATAATTGAAGCTCAAAATTATTATGCTATTTAAGATATTTATTCAAATTTTCACCAGACGATAATATAGATGACTTTGGAAAAAATTTTACACTCTTTTTTATTTTTTATCGTAAATTTTATTAAATAAAAAAATTATAATTATAGAAATGAAAAAATTATATTTTGTGAAAATCTGGTGGCACTGCATGATAAATACTTTTGTATTTTATTCAATTTTTTTATTTATTCATATATTTCCCGTTGTATGAATTTTTTACTTAGGAAAGAATTTTCCTTATGAATTTCTTTTATTATTTAAAGACGCTCAAATCATTTATTCGGCTGTAATAAACTTCTAGTTGTCAAAAATGAAACTTCGCTTAAAATGTAACCGGGGTAGAATTTGCGATTTTTTTTTCTCGTCTTAGTATTTATTTTTTAAAAAAAAAACTATCTAAATTTGAAGAAACGTTAAAATACTTACTCTTTTTTCCCTTTCATTTTAATGGTCTTTTATTCTTGCCAAATAATCCTATTGCAAAGTTGAGATACTTCCCCCACACCAAAAAAATGCAGTAAATCTTGCTATTCTGAAAGCTTTTATTCATTGAAACATTTCTGAAAGAATTATTTTACAGAAATGAAAAAAAAATTGCAATGATCTTTTGGATCTTTCTTTTTAATTGGGACTTTTATGGGGCTCTATTCAAAAAGTTATCACTTGTGAATTTAAAAAAAATTTCGTAAACATATAAAATATATTTTCATATTTTAAAAAATACATTCATTTAATCTATATTACTGAGTATTATTATGCATATTAATGATCGTATTTTGTAAATTATTGTATATTGAAATACATTGAATAAATTTGAACACTCATCTAATATTTGTAAAAGGAATTTTCCATTGTTTATACCCGTTTAATAAAAATTACAAATTATAGAATATATGGGAAATATTTTAATACAAAGAATTCAAAAAAAAGTATTCTACACCGGATTATACTATTTGAAAAAAAAATAGATTCTGGGACTACCCCTTACAGGAAGAAATATTTTATTCACTTATAGAGAACATATTTCTATAGCAAAAAGCATTTTTTTTATTATCAAATAATTAGTTTCAGAATAAATAGCAATATCCGTACTCATTTTTGACTCACTGACATTAATATACGTAATTTTTCCTCCTTTCTGAGATAACATTTTAAATAATATAAAAGTACATTAACTCGTTTTTCTTTCCATTTTGGCTTGCTTATTTAATAATAAATAATATTAATTTTATTTA
>JAOUZG010017314.1:3857917-3876982 GCA_026289955.1 Argiope argentata
TGTGTGTGTGTGTGTGTGTGTGTGTGTGTGTGTGTGTGTGTGTGTGTTTGTGAAGCTGAGGAATGCGAGTTCCATTCATGCAAAAATTCATAATATTTTTGTCAATTATTTATATTAATTGTAATTATTTAATAAAAAGGAACAAAAATCAGCTATGATGTTATAGTTCGACGTCAACCTTCTAAAAATGACTCCGCCACCAAAGAAGTATACGTAATAATACAGCAGTACTGGTAAAAGCAGATCAACTTTTTAAAAACGCATAAACTTTTTGACGCATGTTGTCAAAGAAGCATATATAGTAGTAATTAAATAATGGTAAAAGCAGGTAAAAATATTTTTGCCCATAAATTTCGGAGACATCAAAATCTCCTAAACAAAACAACATCCTGTTCTCACACAATAAAAAAGAATACTAAATTAAATTAAATCCTTTTAACAAGTTAATTTTATGAAGGAAGAAAAAAACTTTGATATTAGAATGAAGTGAATGTCAAAAATTACAAATTTTCTATTGATTGAATAATTTTTTACTCTAATGACTAGCGATATATGACAAATCCTATTCAACTATACTACCTAGGGATAAGTTCACATAACTCCACGACTCAAATCATCGCATCGTAGTAAACGATCATTGCGTGAGAAACACTCAATCCCACACATATAACCACCCGTCTGTAAATGTCGATTCCGCTAACATCATTTGGCGACTAAAACTGAATTATTGCCGCCGTATCAGTTGAGTAAAATCCGCGATACGGCGTTAACTTGTTTTGCCGCTTCCGTTTCGCTGAACTTTATGCTCTCACTAACGATTTACACTAGATTCCTTCTGATATACTCCGGTATCTATTAGGGAAATCTCGCAATTAAACAGTTAGAATCTCTATTTTAATGGAAAAAATTATAATTTACAGTTATCGTATTGAATTTCAGACGAAACGAAATAAACATATACTAAAATATTTTATTTAATTGGTAAAATATATAGTAACGAATATTTTTGTTATCTTGTATAAGAAGTATAATAAAAAAGAAAATAAAATCCTTGATCGTTTTTATTTTTAAGTGATTAAATGTCGTTATTTTAAGTCGTTAGCCTGTTTAAACCGGTTTGAAACAATTGCGAGACTTCTCTATCGGTCTCTATCCCTATATATATATAATTTTTTTAATCATGTCAGAGCATGATGTTTTTTTTTAGGGTTAAAAAAATCCGTAAGCAAAAAATAAAAATTTTATTATCTACACGAGCACCTGAAAAAATCATCTTTTAATAACTCGTTGCCATTGCATTTATAAAAGCTCTGATTATAAAAAATAAATTAATGGCTACAGCAAATAAAACCTAGAAAATGTCATTTTGAGCAAATGGGATATTATATCATAAATATTTCAAAATTATTTGAAAAGAAATGCATATTCTTCTATTTTTTAAAACAATTTCTAACATTTTATTTTATAATTGATTATTTTTCGTAACTAAAAAAAGTTTAATACTACATTCCGCCATTTGAAATATTTTTTATGACCGCGATAAATAAAAATATATATTTAAAGTGAAATATTCTATATTATCATGGAATATTATAGAAATGTTATAAAACAGTCAAAATAAATATTGCTTGAAAAAAATAACTTCATTCAAGTAACTTTAAAAATAACACAACTATCTTTTAAACTTATTTATTTACCTTTTAATACAAAATGTAAAACTTTCTAAACTGGATATATATGTGTGTGTGTTTGTTACACAACAAATAATGTATAATAATTGGAGTATAATATATACTAATAATAATAATATATTATAGTAATATAATGGCACGTTATTATTTGATAATCTATGGCTTTTAGGTTTGGTTAGAATTGAGGCTTGGTTCAATACTCGTGTTTTAAGTCAAAGCAACTTAGAAATAATAATAATGGCAATAAAGAAGAAACAATTAATTCCCATATACAAAAAGAATTAATTTATTGCGTATGCAATATTTTTTCTGGTTTCTTTAAGAAGATGAAGTTGTGAAATACATTATGATAAAGTCATACTTAACGGAAATGGTTTTGCTATAGAGCTCTATGAAAAATGTAACGCAGTTAAACCCATTAAGGCATACTGTTATGATTTTCAGCTTTAATGGACCTCTTTTATTCAAAATAGAAAAAAAAATTATCTTTATATTTTTTGCTGTTCTATGTGCGAAGTAAACAAAAAAAAAACTAATCGTTGTAAGGCCTCAATTCAAGATTTTGCACAATCGCGTGTATCGTATCTCTGTCTGACAAGGGATTGGGCATGGGATAGAAAATTGAATTCGGGTGGCAATTTATTATAATCATAGTATGCCTTTAGAATGTTCATTTATTAAAACTTTAAAGCGCAATAGCCCGCCAAATTTTAAAAATGGCTCTCAGACTTTCAGCATAATATATATATATTAATAATGTGTTGCCGTTAAAATTAAAGCCATTAATGAGTTTCATGGCATTCATAAAACCCTAGTCCTGTCTTGGGCTAATGTTTTATACTTCTTATAAGGACAGAACATGATGTTATTTTGAGGCTGAGGTTTTTGGCATCAACAAAAATCCGTAGGCAAAAATTAAAAATTTAAATCCGTAGTCGAAAAATAATCAACAAAATTCAGTAGGTGAAAAAAGGAAAAAACATTTCTGCACGAGCATCTCAAAAACTCAATTTTTAATAATATGTTGCCATTGCATTTACAAAAGCTCCGATTTTTTAATAAGTTAATGACTACAGCAAATAAAAGCTAGAAAAATGTCATTTTGGGCACATGAAATGAAATAAATAGGAAATGTGACATTTTATTTAAATAATAAATGCGAGACAAAGTGTTTTTGGATCGTTGGCAATACTAAAGTGACTCATTCAAGGAAATAATCAAAATGAATAAAAAATATAATTTAACATGCAAGAGCACGTGGTGCTTGGCCGTTCAAGAATTTATGTTCTGACATGATACACTGAAATATGCATAGCAGATTTCAGTTTAATCTTTAATCATTTGTATTTTTTCTAAATTATTTCGTTATTTTTATAATTTAGAAACTATTTTGATTAACAGGTCTTCAATTTTTATGCAAAATTTCCCTATTCCTTAGACTTACTCTCCTATTTCTTGGATTATAATATAATTTTAAGAAGAAAAATAATTAAAATTATAAATATGTTTTTTAATATTCAAAATTACTTAAAATAAATATTTCAATTAATATAATTGAAATTGTTATTTTTATGGAAAAATGAATACATGTTCTCTTAACAAGTAAGATATAACATTTTAATTAAAATAAAAATACGTTCATTGATAAAGTTCTTGAATTAAAATTAAAATTTAATGTTTAAGTGTTTAAATAATTATAAGTATTATTTTAACAATGAAAAGTTGTTTAAATAAAAATTTTCAACTTAAAATTATTAAAAGTTAAAATTTTTAGATTTTACTAATGGCAAATTATTTGACAAAACAAAACTTTATTTAACAAAGCTTTTAGCGGTAATTAAAGAGAGCAGCTGAAATCAATAAAATTATATCTTCAAACATTCTCAATTTTAATAATCGAAAAGCAGAAAGCAGGTTTTAATTTATGGACATAGGAAGATGGTTCAAAATTTTTAAGAATATGATACAGTATCTTCCCACTCTTCTGAGTTTCTGAAGAAATTCAGATATTTTTGAAGGTAAATGTAATTTGTTTTCCAATCGATTTCTTTATGGTTTCTCTTGGGAATAATCTTTATTTATCAGTTGTGTGAGATGTCAAAATATATCTATCTAGTTTCTAATGTTTTGACGATAATTACCATTCTGGTTCTTGTGTGTCATATAACACTACGGAAATATATTTATGATTTCAATAATCAAAATTAATATTCATCTTTATTAATGTTATGTTTGAAACTATTTTTTCTGCTGAAATATAAAATTATGGTTCTAGTATTAAATGAACCATTTATTCTTGAGATAGATTTATTTACTGCTGTCTCTTGTTCTGCTTTACAACGAAAGGAGATGTGCAGTAGCTTCTGAGGCAATGGATCCCTGAGCACCCGAAGACAAAAGGCTAACTCACACACGTCACAAGCACTTTTCAGATCTTGCTTCATTCATGCATTCTATTCATTCCTCCACAGATTGTAATTTAGATGTCGAACAGAGAACGATCACAACTGAACTAGTAGCCCCAGTGGTAGTATTCACGACAGTCAAGATTTTGTGACCACTACACATTTAACGTTCGTCAACCACCACACACACGAAGAATCTTCGGCTGGCGGGTTCGAATTTGCAGCCTAAGGTATGCGAATACAACGTCCTACCAGGTAAGCTAGCCCCTAGTTGTTGGTTTAAAAATTCATTTAAAGGATTTTTGATTAATATAAAAGTTATTGAAAAGTTTATGTAATTTTAGTTTTATTATTTTTGTAAAGATAAACATGTTTATGCTTTTAATTAAAAAAATTAAATTTAAGAATTAAGAGAAAAATTCTTTGCTTTCGATAAAAGAATGAGTTTCATATTAATTGAAACAGTCTTTAAGTTGTTAATCAAATTTAACTAACTTTGAATATTTCAAGAAACACATTTACAACAACACTTCAATACAAGAATTAAGAGAAAAAATATCTATTTTTACATAAAAATTAAACGCATTAATCAAAATTGTTTGTAAATTATTAACTTAATTTGAAATAATTTAGAAAAAAAGTTTTTAGACCCTAGCCCTGGACTGAACTCGGATTTTTGGTTTTTTAGGACATCGCTTTGTCTTTTGTACCAACCGGGTGCTAAAAAAATAAGAATCATTATTTGTATGTAAGCTATGATGAAATTTTAAGGGAAGTTTTTAGAAATTATTTGCCTATTGCACTTTTCTAGTTTAATAAATCCATATCCTAAAGGCATATTATCATTACACTAAACTGTATTTTCAAACACTCTCATTTTTCTTAATAGAATACAGAGTGTATGAAGGTGATAAAGGCTTCTAAAATTTATTCATTCAATCTCTAAAAGTTTTAATGCAAATAATTTTTTCGTTATAAAGAAACTGTTGTGATAAGGACCAAATTTCTTAATATAGTTTTGTTGTCAACGAGTGATTTTTTTTCTATTTTGAAACAATATCACTTCCTTTTAATTGAAGTGCATACTGTTGTTCCCAATATTCTTTTTTATCTGTTTTCTGTTAAAGTTCGTAAAATAGAATTTTTTTAGTGGAATTAGTCATAATTCTGATATAAATAGGCAAGATCACTTTAGAAGGAAATAGACAATTCTTTCCTAAATAATTCCATCATTGTATATGAGATTTTGTATTACATCTTTCTCGAGTACATTTGACACTGATAAATTCTGAGAAATGGCCGTCTATATGGATGTATGTGATATTAAATACGTTTACAAACCTTCTGGAAATATTCTTACATAAAATATTTTCTAAAACATAAATGTTAGAAAAAACTACCTATGATCTTTCATATTATCTAGTATCCTTTCAATAAATCAATTTTATTTAAGACTACCATAATTTAATATATGCAGATAACCATTCTAATGAGGGTCTAACAATGTTTCTCTAAAACTTTAATAATGTGCTTATATATTATAATTATGATCTAAATGAAATGAATAATCATATTTTATGAAGTTTGAATCAGCAAATGTTCTGATGAAATACGAGTTTTAAATG
Organism: Argiope argentata; assembly: GCA_026289955.1. Taxonomy (NCBI): domain Eukaryota; kingdom Metazoa; phylum Arthropoda; class Arachnida; order Araneae; family Araneidae; genus Argiope; species Argiope argentata. The sequence goes on from JAOUZG010017314.1 coordinate 3,863,639, forward strand.
ATTATACAAATCCTCTGATCCGTGAGCATATTTAATAAATTATTCCTGGGGCATTTTGAATAAAAATGCCTGCGCCTTTGCTATAAAAACTGATTGAGTTGAATGTCTTTATTCCATAAAAACACTCAATTTTAGACTTCTTCATAGTCTACCTTCTTTCTTTCTTTCTTCTTAAAGGAAATGCAGTAAACAGAGCTTGAACTGATTGTCTAAAGTTATGAAATAATTTATTTTCCTAAAATAGATTAAAGAAATTTGAAATATTTGACTTTCAAGATCATTTTACTGAATAAGATGTATAAGATTGAAGAATTAAATAATAAATTTGACTATTTAAATAACTATTTTCGGAAGTACTTTTATTTACTGAAATAAACTAAAATAATATTTATCACATTTCAATCTTTTTGAAATTAAAACTGAGTTTTATGATGAACCAGAGAAAATTTTATACAATAATTCTTTAAAATATTACTTAACTTATAAATAAAATATTATGTGGTAATTATAGGATTATAATGCTGAAATATTTGCTTTTGTAGTCATTTTTCAAACAAATGTTTTTTAGCTTTATCTATAAAGTTTTATTATTTATTCAAGTTTTATGTCTTATATTTCAAGCTCAAATTTAAATCGTACGTCAGCTGACAGCAAATTAAAGTTATATAAATAGTACAACTTAAAAAATGGAAACAAAATATCGTAATAAGTTTTGATAATATGAATTATGTAACTAACAAAACTTGAAGCTTAAAAATATTTCGCTGGAGAAGCTTTTAAGAGACTGAAGTGCATAAATATTTAATTGAAAATGTTAAAGAGCATTACTCCTGGCGAATCAGATGGTTGCCAAAGGCGATTAACTTTAAATACGATAACAGAAAATAAATGCATCTACTCAGATTACTATTATTAATAATTTCTCTAATTCAGCAAAAACTAAAATGTATTAAAATAAGAAAATGTTTTTCAAGTGATAAGAATGATTAAATTAAAAATGATTGATAAGAATGATTGCCCGATTATATGACATTAAAGGGCAATAGTTTTTAAAAATTGTATACAAGAGTATTAAAAAAATGTTTCCTGCCTACTTACATGGAATGTTAACCTTTATTGTAAACATAATGAACACCAAAAACTTTGCTAGAGAATGCGTTGAATAGAAATCTAATCATTATTAAAAAATAAGTCGTAATTAGATTAGTTTATCATAAACAATATAAATACAGGCTGAAATAAATTTTTGTATTAACGATAAATAGAAAAAGGAAAAGAAACTGGTCAAACTGGAAATCAAAAGTAGATACCTTAGGTAGATAAGATTCTTTTTATCTTAGATATTGTTTTCAATTTCATTTCTATCCTTAAATAAAAACGATGAAATATTAAAAACCGAAACATCTAGAGATAATGATTTTATTCTTATTGCATAGTTCAATATTTATAGTAAAATAAATAATATTATTGTATATAATGTATATTATGTATAAAGCAACAAAAATTTTAAAAATAACTTACAATCATAGGCTTCTTACTAAACTAATATTAATAAAAACTTTACAATAAATAAATTTAAATATAAAACAATAACGTTTTTAAATAAATGCTAAAAGACTATATCAGTCAGCAAGAAATGAAAGTTTATCGTTTGCATTTTAAACACATTTGAGGAAATTAATTATCGTATGCAATGTGTGAATGTTCCATTTTATTGGTAGGAAAATCGTCTGCTTTTATTTAATTAATGTTAGAATAACTATTTTTTCTGTTGCACTATTGAATATTTCGGTTATAATTATTAGTTAAAATAAAAGGAAATATGCCATCAATTTTCTAAAAAAAATATTTTTGATAGTTTTGAATTCATTGTATACAATCGTCAAATTTTAAACTCATCATTAGCCATTGCCAACAACGCAATATGACATGTAAGGTGATTATCGCCGCTATGCAATTAATGTAAGTATCCATATCTGTGTTAAAAGTAAAAACATTGTCTTTTTTAATACAATAATGAAGTGAATATTTACCAAATTAATTAAGCTCCGTTGCAACAAGTTTCATTAAAATCATTTATTTAAATAACAAAATAAGCAGAATTATGCAATTATTCTTCATTTAATAAAGATGACAAAATATAATTCAAAATTAGAGCAATAATTGATTTTATTCTTTAGCTTAAAATTGCCAACTGACTTATAAATTGTTGATCATTAAACGGTTCAATTTCATGAAAAGTATTTTCTTTGCATAAAATAAAAATATAATTAAATTTCTCTGGTAGCTTTCTGTCACATTTAAAGAATCCTATTACTTAAGAATCTATCTCCTAACAAACTACAAAGTCATTCTTAATGGATAAGGAAATTCAGTAATCAGTGAACGATATTTCAAAGTCTCTACCTCAAAAAGAGAAAATTTCTAGTTTCCAAGATAAAAATTATAATAGAATACATTTCGAGAATTGAAACATGGGTAGCTTCTGGAATTTTTTAAGCAGTTTATTTTACATAATGCTGTCATTAAATCCTCCTCTTTTTTTAGTTTTATTATTCAAGCTTTGAAACTTTAGATTACGTACATTTAAATAATTTCAAAGTAAGGAAATGGGGTAAAGGGAGTAGTTTTATTCCATTTCTTTTCTCAAAACTGGCAACATAAACTGTTGGTGTTTTTTTTAAAAAAGACATAGCTTCTAGAAAGTTATAAAAATGATAATTTTTACATAATGTTGCCATTAAACTCCCTACTACTTTATTTTTATCTAATCAGTTTTATTAAAACTTTTAAGATTTAGTCTACGTTCATTTAAACAATTTCAAAGTGTGGAAATGATATAATGGTAGAAATGTTATTTCATTGTTGTGGTGGTTTTCAAAACTGGCAACATAAATGGTTGATGTTAGAAACATTCAAAATTAGGAGTTGCAAATCTCTTTTTAACTTTTAACTTTTTACAAATTAAATTTATTAAAAGATTTTAGGTATGAAAGTTGTTCGTTTTATTGTCATCTAGGAACATGATGTTGTTTTGGTTTGAGGTTTCTAAGTCTCAGAATGCACAAAATAAAATCGGCTATTACTTGTTTATTAAAATTGATTGTCATATTTGGCGACTTATAGTCAACAAAAAGTTACAAATTGACACAAATACTAATGTTATTTTCTATTTGTGTTTGATTGTTTATTTGTAGTTAATGTAGTTTACAATTTGCGTTTTGTTTTTGTGGTTGATTTGTAATCGTTGTTTGTTCTATTGTGGTTTTGATTGGATTTGGAAACAATAATGTTGCTTGATAGCGTCTAATTTATTGTTTTTTTCTGATGCCAGTTTATTTTCAAAGGCTTCAATTTCTAGTGATTTTCGGGTCACCTGAGGTTGATACTTTTGGACGAAAGTCATACCTCTCACAGAAAAAAAATCACTTGTTTTAATCCCTGCCTAAGGGTGACACTTGAAAAAGTCTTCTGACCGAATTAATTTTTTCAAATTCTTTTTGTTTATGTTCATATAATGTTTTTACTGATTTAGTTAAGTTCATCTGTGTTTTACTTGTAGCAGCATTAGTGCTCTCCAAATACAAAGCATTTTTTATTAGCTTGATTCAGAATTAATTTTTAATTATGCCTAATTTGATAGTCACGTGATTATTTAAAGCCGGTTTAAACTGGTTTTTCACGAAAAAAATTATTTCTTCAAGAAAAAAAAAAGATTCTAATCTCATTTGATTTTGAATTGATCAAAAGCCATCGGGTTTTTTCCGCCTTTCTTTTTATCTGGTCAGAATATGATGTTGGTTTTGGAATGAGGTTTGTGGCGTCAACAAAAATCCGTATGTGAAAAATGGAAATTTTATTATCTGCATGAGCATCTCAAAAAAATCAGTTTTTAATAACGTGTTGCCATTACATTTACAAAAGCTTCGACTAAAAAAAATTAATTAATGACTACAGCAAATAAAACCTAGAAAAATGTCATTTTGAGCACGTGAGTATACGAAATGAAATAAATAGGAAATGCGATATTTTTTTAAACAATAAATGCGAGACAAAGTTTTTTTAATCGTTTGCAGTACTAAAGTGACTCATTCAATGAAACCATTAAAATGAATAAAAATGTAATTTAACTTGCACGAGCACGTGGTTATTGGCCGTTCGAGAAATGATGTTCTGACATGATACATTGAAACATGCATAGCATTTCATTTCAATCTTTTATTTAATGTTAAAGATTGCAAAATAAGTATAATGAGAGAAAAGTATGTTTTTCTGTCAGATAAAAATAATGATCTTACATTATAAATTGAAATTTGAGAGGGCAGATGTAAACTTTCAAGCTTTTTTGTTACAATGATTTGGCTAATTTTATTTTTTTATCTTCAATATTTAAAAAATTTATTTAAAAAAATGAATTCCAACTCCTCACCCTTTCCAACCTCTTTGAATGAAATAGCCCAATTATAAACACATACGATATTTTTACATTTCTTACAACATATTCAAAGCCGGTTACAATCTCAATAAAATAAATCTAGACATTCTCTCTCTTTACAATCGTAAAACTGGCTTAAAGAAGATTATTTAGAACTATTTAACAGTGAATAAAAATAATTTATCTGGAATTAAATTAGTATCGATGAAAAAATAATATTTTAAAGTATAAATTAGTTTAAAAATTATTTTATTTATTTATTTATTTTTTATTGATTGATTTATTAATTTATTATTATTATTATTTAAAAATTATTTATTAGAATCAGTGAAAAAATAATATTTTAAATTATAAAATAGTTTAAAAATTATTTTATTGCTGTCATAACGCTGGAAAAACTTCAGCTTTTCATTTAATTACTGATTAGCTAAACTTTTAACAAAAATTTCAAAAGAATCTCTCTTTTAAAGTCGACCTTTTTACCTTCTAAACTAAATCTGTGTGAAATATGAAAACTATTGTTTAATAGAGTCCCAACACATACTTATATTCATTTCAATTCTTAGTAAATATTTAAATTGTGCATATAAAAAAAAGAATCTTCCTCCACTTCATTTCAATTGTGGAAGAAATACTACAACATTAAATATCTTAAATTTTATTATAATAATCGAAATCTGGGTTAAAAATTATTGAAAGAAATTGTATGCCGATTAAATTTTCATTAAAAGTAAAGTTGATGTAAAGATATTTCTATGATACATAAATAAATACAAAAGAAAATATTTATTTATTTTTTAAATCATTCATTCCAGGCCTCATATTTTCATGTTTTCCAAAGTATAGGTGTATATGATGTTGTAGCTCAAAGCCATGAATCCTTAATACAACTTACGCCCACAGATACAGAGATGCGAATTTTTCTTATAGTTAAAGATATAGAGATAAATGATATTCCCTTCATTTTATTTGCTTTGAAAATCTATTGTATTTTTAACCAATTTTTTATTGCGAAGGAAACTAATATATTAAAACAATTTCTTTTATAGAAAATATGAGCAAAACCTGTTTTCTGAGAAAGATCACAGAAACTCTGGTTTTAATCTTGGAAGTTACAGACGTTAAACAGAAAATTATTCCACATTATGTTTAAAAAAGTAAATAAAGGAAATCTACGGTCGGTTATATTCTACTATTTACAGTATTTTGAGAAATACAATGAGTAAGAATATGCTTATAGTATCATTAAAGAATAAATATTATTCGCGCTTTACGAAATTGAGTAGTTAAAACTGAAAAAAATTTAAGAAAACAACGCTCAAACGATAATCTTCTGAGAGCGAGATTAATAATTAAAAAAATAAGAAATTGTAGACAAACTGGAAGATGACATCATTTCAAAGAAACAACAAACAAAAAGCAATTGCTAGTATCTTTAATTAAATATTTCAAACAATACTGTCAAAACAAACCTCAAATGTCATGGGTCAGGTGACTCGCTATCTTCCAATGAAAAAACGAATATTTGTTTGCTTTCAAATTTCGGAGACACCAAAACAACATCATGTTTACACACTATAAAATCACTTAAAATCGTAAAATGATACCAATATAAATCTCTGCATAGACAAACAAATACACTGAAGAGCCAGGAAAACCAGCTATACGGCTGTATAGTAGGTCTAATGTAAATATTGGATGTATTCAATCAATATGCATAATGAAATGCGGATAACAATATGTATATACGAGGTTTCTGAGGAGACTATTACATCAATTTTTCCTGTTACAATGGCAAATTATCAAGATTTAAGTGATTTTCAACGAGGACCAATCGCTGATGCACGTAAGATGAGGCACAGAATTTCCTAAATAGCGATGAAATTTGGATTTTTCCCCACGACCATTTCAAGGGCTGTACCACGAACGTCAGATTTCCGGTCTCTGACAGCGGTGCAGGCGAAAAATTACCTACACAGAACGAGACCAACGCTTGCTGAAAAGAATCGTTACATTAGAAAGGCGTTTAACATTTCTTTAAATTGATGCAAATTTGAATGCAGGCACATTAACAATTATCAGTGTACACAATGATCAACGTACCTCTTACTGATATAGACTTTCGCAACCGCAGAACTGCGGCATGAAGCTCTGTGCTTTGCGTTAACTCGCCAACACCGTCAATGGACTTTTAAAAGGAAAAACATTGTCTGGTATGACGAGTCAAGTTTCCAGTTGTAATGGGAAAGGGTGTTGTGAATGTCTCATGAATTCAGTTATTCCTATAAGGGTTTGGGACTTGGGCAGTAGGCATACGTTAAGATACAAGTCGAGGGTCCTTTAATATCCTTCTTGACCACCTGCATCCATTCCTGTCCTGCACGCATTCTGAAGAACGTGTACAATTCTGACTGGATAATGGGCCACCCTAGAGATCTAGTGGTTTGCAGAGTACTCTTCATTCCTTCTCCTGACCAGCCAATTTCCCTGACATGAGCATTATCGAGCATATCTGAGATGTTTTGCAGTGTGCTGTTCTTAGGACATCTCTACAATCTCGCCCTCTTATGACTTTAGGGATTACACGGCAGGAATCATAATGCGAACTGTCTCCAGAATATCTTTACGAATTTGTAGAATCCATGCCATTACGTGTTTAGGCACTTCTGCATAATCGGGCGAGTTATAAAAGATATTAGATTGGTGCACCAGTTTTTCTGGTACTTCAGAATAAATGAAAAACTTTGATATTGCTAACTGCAGTGGCTAACATTAGCGCAAATTTTAATAGTTATTGGCCAATTGATTCCAAACCCAATTGCATTAAGATCGTTCATGCACTTGGTCTTCTTGCACATTAGCCTCTGAATAACGATAAAATGTCATCTATTTAGAATGCTTATAAATTTGTGAAGTCGATGTCGATTGCGATCTATTCATAGTTCTCCAAATACGACTCAAAATTTACACTGCTGGCTTCCTGTCGCAGAGGTAGAGTGTTTTCCTCGTAATCTAGGCGTCCCGGGTTCGAGTCCCGATCAGGGCATCGTTGTGAGATGTGAGGTATATAAAACTGCCCTTCTGTAAAAAGGGTCTGTGTAAGCGAATGTGATTAGTGTGTAGCTAGGATGTACTTTTGGCCCTAGCTGGCTCTACTTAAACCCAGAGACGCACCCTCGACTTAAAATCGCTGACTACGTCTGCGAGTTTGTCTATGGTAAGTGCCATTAGTAACAACAACAACTTAGACATTCATTCCAAAATAGACTCATGCTACTTTAAAACAAAGTGTCAACGATAATAGATTCACTTGAAGACGAATACGCATATAAATGCAATAACTGATATAAAATAATTCAAAAATATTCTATATTTTTCCTTTTCTTAATATCTTCATGTTAACACTTCTGACTAATTTTTCAATATGATTATGTTACTTATTTGTAATTCATCTTAAGACTCGAAAAAAATTTAATTCATTTTTGCAATGCGGTTATGCTTGTTATCGAATGCATAGAATGTATTTATAGAGAATTATAATTGAATTGTTTATAAAGAAAAAAATTTCAACTTTATGGGAACTAAAATTAGTTTCAGCTGATAATACCTAGGCACTTTGTTATAGATAGAACGATAATAGAAGGTTATTTAAAATAGTAACATCCTTTTAATTTAATTATGTTTCATAAAATGAGTAAGGAATTATCTAAGGTGCAATAAATGTTCTTTATCAACCTGTTACATTTAGATATACAAAGTTATTATTATAATTGCTATATGAGCAAACGTTTATTCTAAAAGAAAATTCAATTTACTACATTCTCTTGAAGCAATATTTCTAAATAATATAATCCCCGACTTTGTTCTTTCCATCTTTTATTTCTTATTCTGTCTTTCAGTCTCAGGGATATTATAGAAATTATCTTTACGCCTCTCTATAGATAGTTATTAGATCTATTTAGTTTATTGGTTTACGTTTGAATATGGTGAGGACTTTTTACTACAATGTTTACTGATAGAATTGTTTGGAATAGTATAAATGGTGGAAAAATAGGATATTATAAACTTAAACTGGAGAGAGAATTTTATTTGATTGTAAACGCCGAGTACGTGTAAAGGACGTTTAAAAAGTGATACAACTATTGTGAAAACATTAATTCAGGAACGTAATATTTGCCAACGAATGTTATAAATACTCGTTGGCAACTCGTGATTACGATAGAAAATTCGAAATTTAAGGGGTAATTCGAGAAAATCGTTGATTACGGAGTGAGTCTATTTGGTGAATAGAATCTAACAGGCTTAATAGCTAATTCCTTGCAAATTATAGTGCTTTCACTAAACACTGAAGCAAAACCCAGCCAACACGTACAGAAGAATAGCATCAGCAAATAACAGTAGCTCATAATATGAAAATAAGTAATAAATCAATATATCGGTTGATACAGCACAGAGAGACTTTGGTTAATTATTTAAGTCTCCCGATTCATCTGCCCTAAACATTAGCTGACTCTAAACTTTATACCTACGAATTTTAAAATTTCTATGCCAGTGTAAGGAAATTTCTAGAACAAATAACACAACTCTAATCCCAACGTAACTAACGCCAAAATTCTTGTATTTCCTAGAATCCTGTATTGTGTCGAAAAGTTTTCACAAAGGATGGGAGATGGGATTATTGATGAAGCATACATTCAGGATCTGTCTTATCTATGTGTAAAACTATCTTCCTTACCATTAGAACTACAGCTCAGAGAAGCAACATTACAAATACTGCAACAATATTTGTCAATTGTGGGATTCCTTACCAAGTTTAAATCAGTTTTAAATCTTCGATTTCTTTTTCAATATAATATTTTAAGTATTTTCAATATAATATTTAACTCTTTTTAATATAATATTTAACACTTTTTAATATAATATTTTAAGTATTTTACAATTAAAACAGATAAATTATAAGTTTAAGGCGCAAATAGAAAAGCTTTTATTGAATTGAGATCATAATTGCAGTTATAACTTATCTGTATGTTTAAATAGTAAATAATTAGAATGTTTTGGTTGTATTGATATTTATCTCTTGATTTATAACCTTCTCCTACCTTGATTGACGCTTTTCTGATTTTCAGTTTTCAGCCTCAGATTATTTTTATTGTTAACAATTTATTTTACTCCATAGCGTTTCTTTTTTTTTTAAGTTTCTCCAGAACGTTAATAAAAAAATCAGGATTTACATATATATAATATATATTTTTCTAATTTTTAAATTTTATCTCTTATTATAATTATTGGAATTAATAAAGCATACATGAAACACCTAAACCTCTTCGGCAATCAAATGCTCACCATTGGAACTGCAATGGTGTACATAAAATACATCACGGTATCAAATCAGCCCATTTTCTTTAATTTTATATTCTCATTTTAAACAATAATCATACTGTTATGAATTTTGTGTAAATTAAATGTAAATATTGTAAATATTTGTAAATAATTTAATATAATAAAAACTATTTGTAACGGAATCATGCGTCAGTGAGAAAAGACGATTTTAAGGAGCTACATGAACATGGCGATGTAAGTGTGTTGACGACAGATTGATATCGCTAACAATTTTTACTACAAAATATGCTAAATGTACAGAGAAAGCTAAGAAATAAAGATTTGTTCGTAGGGAAAGTTGAACAAATTTCCACATTCGCCTGGAGTGTCCACGCTGTCTGCATTTACCACACCCACTTTAGAGAAACACTATATAGAGAGTGGTATGGGAGGAGCAGAGTCAGTTTGGGAAGAGAGAGCTGAAATTGCTGTCTTGGCTTGTGAGAGACTTAGGCTTCTCTTTTTGGCATGCGTTCCAACAAGAATTTTGCTGTTACCCGCAATTAGCTGATTGAATAGCGTTAACCCGCAGCATATGTGTAGTTTGTATTGCGTGTATTTAATACACGTTTTGTAGAAAATAAAATTTGCATTTTATCTGCTTCTTTGCATTATTTTTAACAGAATTTTCGTAACAATACAATAGTTCCCCCATTACTAACAGTATTCCATATATTAATTTTGTAGATTTCTATAAATAACTATTATCTAATTAAAAATACTGTTTTCTATTTAAAAATTTCTACTTTCTATTAGAATAGTAAATATTCTTGTTCGTATCACCAATATTCCTATTCTAAGAATAAATATTTTATCTCATATATTTGCATTGCTGTTTTATTATTATTTTAATTAACTTTTTATCAAAAATATATCAAAACAAAACTACAAAAGCATTTATTTCTAATAATAATACTCTAGGAAGATTCGAAGTTTAATAATTTTATATAATATTGTTATTTTCAAGGCAGATCTAAGAACCACTTTCATAGTATTTATATTCCATGTTACCATTTCTTAATAACATTACTCTTCTTCTGATTTTAAAAGTACAATTTCTTCTTTTTATTACAAAAGCAAAAATATTGTATTTAAACCAGTAAGATATTTTCGTTAAGAAGAAATTTTAAAAATATATTATTTCAGCAAAAAAGAAGTTATTTTCCTTATTTTCTGCTTTTTAATTTTCAGTATATTTTATAATTCATGCATTTAAATATTAGGATATTTAAAAAATTGATATTTTTCAGTTGGACTTCTAAATGTCACCTTTTCTAAAAATCATTTTTAACTAAATCAACACATTAGTTGATAATCAAGAGCTTTCAGATAGCTCTTGATTATCAACTGAGAGCAAATATTGTCATCGGAAATCAATAAGTGAACGAAAATTCAGAGTCCAATTTCATAAGGAAATAAGTAAAAAATTAATTTCATAAATTGCATCACTACAAATTTGGAACATGTGAATCTAAACAAAAGCATTTAAAAAACAAGAACGAATAAATAATATTTTTAATCTGTAAATAAAGAACATTACAAGCAAACAATCTAAGTGATATTTAAACTTTACAATATATTTACTGCTATATGGTTTAACTAAAATCTACATAAAATTTCTTTAAATTTATTTGCTAAAATTCTTCACATCAATTTATTATCATAAAGCAACATGAACATAAAAATAAAAAAAGTTTGAAATACCCTGGAGTAAAATCTGGATTGGATAAAAAAATTTCAAAAACAAAAAAATAAATTACTATTGTTTTAAAGCAGAATGAGATAAAAGAAACATTTGGAAATTAAACAAATATGTAATTAAATTATGTTTCAGGTTTATTTCACAAATGATTTTACAAAAATATAACATACAGATTAGCTGTTATAAATAAACTTCTAAGGAAACGAAGAATAGCAAAATAGTCTATGGTATTTTTGTAGAGAAGAAATCAATACCTGGCTCTTGTGCCAATTTAACAAATCATAATTTTCTTGCAAGTTTGGCTCATTGCCAAATTATAAAAAATACCATTTACATGGAATTTCCGTTTGTTTTTATAACACACTACGCATAAGTTCTTATAAACTTTTGTTTCTTTTTATCATACAGTTTCCTATCTTGGTATTTTGCAAGATGTTATTTGCCTTCGTAAGATATATTAAGATATATGATAGCAGTGTGGATAAACTTTGGAACAAAGTCCATTTAATCATTCCCGTCATCGGCAGACACTCCCTTCTCTCATTAAGAAACAATGTCCCGATACGCTAGCATTTACATCGTCCTACGCTGATGTAAGCAAGAATGCACAGAAAAAAAATATTCAAATTCTACAGAATTAAAATCATTATTTAATGAAAAATGTTCTATAGTTCATAAAAAATTGTATTATGCATGATAATATGAAAAATGATTAACCTTCCATCAAACCAAGATTCTTTCTGACTCAATCACCAGCTGTCAATTATTTTTTCATTTCAATGAAAAAAAGTAATTAATCCTATTAAGTTACTACAAACGATTATCTCTACTTAAACTGTTATCATTTGAATAAGTTTGAAAATAATGCTTTTGCTTTCAATCGTTTTACTGATAACTCAAAATTACAATCCTAAACTACAGATTCATCAAAATGAAAAAAAAAACAAGCTTCAAATATTTATTTCTGATTAAAGGTAATAGATAGTCCCACATGCGATTTACTTTTCTATGCTATATAGATCTGTAGTCAATCCTTTTCTCACCATACATAAAATAAATATCCTTCTTTTATTAAATTCACTTTGGCAACAATTTGATCTCTCAGATTTTAAAGAGTAGTATGCATATATATACTTACCAAGACAATATTTCAAAGTCAAAACCAAGACAAAAACATTTTTTGGAAAAAATAACTGCAAACTAAATCAATTTTCAAATTCATCTTCCAGCAATGACACACTTCAATATCTATTGTCTTAATTGATCACATTCTTTTGGGATTTCTAGACCCCCAAGTTCAAATATATTAAAAAAACAAGTGAAAACTCGCTCTTACCTTGTCATTTCTGGATTTTCTAAATCAGAATAACCGAGGTATTCCAACATGATCACAAAAACATCGAAATTCGTATTCATTTCTCATTTCATCATCTTTTTTATTTACTGTACGGGGACACAAGCATGCATAATTATATACAAATATTTACACATTACATTTTGTGTACACGAATTCTTTCTATAGCACACAACCATCTTTGGTTCCATTCTAACACTTCATCGAATGTGTTACATAATGTTATGAATAAGTCGGGCACTTCAACACATTCTGTTATGGTCTGTATGGACCCCTTTTTTTAAACTTTTCATCCTTTCATGTTGAGTGAACTCTTCGCTTTATTGTATCCTTTCATTTTGACTTTATAAGCGAAAATGGGGACGAAATCGCATCGCAAATGTTGTTAAGTAACTGAAATTTCAGTTTGCCGTTGTGTGCTTGCGTGCGTGTGTGTGTGAGTAAGGGTCGATCTCTCTCTCTCTCTCTCTCTCT
>JAOUZG010017314.1:3900401-3929877 GCA_026289955.1 Argiope argentata
TATATATATACATATATTCTCAAATATATTGCATTATATATATATATAATGCATTAGAATTGAGTTTCGTTAGTCAAATTTATCAGATAGTCTTTAAAAGTTTTTTATTCTAAAATTTTTTTAGCTTTCTCTATTCTTGCAATATTCTAAAAAATAACATAATATCTTTTACAATTTAATTTAACATCTTAAAACAATAAAACTTTGACTTAAAAACTTTTAGTGAGAACCTTAAAACAACATGTGTCTGTTTTTTTTAATTGAATCATTTACAAAATGTTACTCTTATTTTTGTGAGAATACATTTAGAAGGCTCTGGTTGGAGTTATCCTTATAGAAAAAATTCCTGGGAATAGATTTGGAACTAAAATTGTGCAAATGTCACAAATCAAAACTACATTTTAAAGTTTCATTAAATTAAAAATATTCTTAAAGATATATTAGAAAATTCATAACAATCGATATATTGCTAATTTCCTATTTAAGTTTGGAGTATTTAAATTTATCTCACCAAACTTTGCATATTTATTCTATATCGAAAATAAAATATTTCCAATGTTTTGTAAAATATAATTAGAAAATAAATGAATAATTTTTATAAAAACTATTTCCAAAATCGTGTATTTTAAAATTGCCATTTTAGCTGACTTTACCTGCTATCCAACAGGTTGTCACTGAAATAGCTATTTGAGAAATCGAACTTTTTCCTTTCTCTTCTTATTCCAATATTCTTTCAATCCTATTTAATTATTCATCCATTATTATATAAATAAATTTCATTAAAGTCATTGACAACAAATTTTATATTTTTTTGGGAAAAATATATTTTTATAAAAGTATATATATTTGAAATTAATTATTAAAACAGACTTTTGAAATAACACTAGTTTTACTTTGCATATATTATATGTAGCAAGATGAGTTAGTGCTATTAACTAACTGCTCAGCTCATATTTGATAATGTGTCTCTAATCCAGCCATGCGTTTCTAAATGATCCAGTCTCTGAACCCTCCTGATAGAGTCATCGACCTTGAACACCGATATCAAACCCTCTTGAGAAAATTAACAGTCATATTGCTTTGAATTCTTTATTAAATTAATGCCATGATTCTATGAAAATTGTTGCATAATGATTAAAGTTTTTGAAAAAAACTTAATAGAATTGTCGTAGAATAAAATAATAGATAGAAAACTTAAATGAATAGAAATAGAATAGCTTTAGAATAGAAATAATAGATAGAAAACTTAATAGAATAAAAATAGAGTTTTCGTAGAATAGAAATAATTGATAGGAAACTTAACAGAATAGAAATAGAATTGTCTTGTGAAACTACTTTAATTGACATCGTGAAATATAAACAGTAGTTTTACTATAACAAATCTATCAAGCTTGAAAAAATTAATAAGGTTTCTAAATAATTGATAATTAATTAAGTTTAATCATCTAAGTTTTTCCTAAAAGGATTAATCTAAATTTCTATAGAAAATTTCTATCTAAATCACATATAGTGGCATAAATAATGTTTGAACTACCAGATCGTCTTTAAAATTCGAATCTAAACGTTTTTGGATAGAAATTAATTTGAAACGCTGAAATTGTAACTCCAGTTAAATGATACTTTTCAATGAATGAAAGTGTTCAATATCACCAAAGTTACTTTTCAGATAGATTTTTATCATTTCATTTTAAGAAACTTTATTTATTTATTTTAATTTTTAATTTATTCTAAAATAGTTTTATTAGTGTTAGCAAAGAAAAAAAATTAATAAATATTTTGGATTGCAGTTTAGTTCAAGGAACTTGCAAATATCAACAAAGTGAAGCCAAAAATATTCTTATCAGTTAAAGAATAAAAAAGATTTTTCTTAAGATTTTAAGTTCAGAAATGGAATTTCATCTTAGAAAGCAGCAAAATATGAAGATTCTGTATTTAATAAAAACAGTCTTACATCCTAAAATAATAATTGATGCTTTAAAATTATTGGACGATTTCTTTTCTTGTTAAAAGAAAAACAGAATGAGCTAGACACTTTTCTCATAATCTGACAACAATTTCAAATCTAAAAGCAAATTAACAAATATGAAATGTAAAAAATCATGTAAATCCCCTATAAAAAATTTTCTATAAAATGCTTTGAATCTTTGAAATTCGAGAAAAAAAATTACAATTTTTTTCTGAATTCCCATTTTACTGTTACTTTATGAATTGTTCTAGAATTTAAACTTATAATTTGAAAAAAATATCATACATAAGTTTTATTGCCAAAAATAACAATATTTCTTAATTAGTTAATCATTCTATATAATATAATAATTTCTAATAAATCCACAGATAAAAGCAACAAATGTGCTTACGACTTTTTTACTAAGCTGTCCTGAAAGCACATCTTCAGGCATAGCAATATTAGCACAAAAGACTCCTAACAAATCTCAATAGAACAAAGAATTTGCATTCTTTTTCCTCTTGTTTATAAACACACGTTTTTAAATTGTTTAAATACCACAAAAATGATTTTTATATTATAATTGGGGATAACGTAACTTGTTGAAGTGCAGAAAGCACTGCAAAACTGTGAATCTCCCCAAAAATTGCACCTGACACGATTTTTGCAGCACTACACCATCCTGTCGGAAATGGCTACAAACCGGATCGGAATTCCTCGCACGGAACGAAGAATACCAGTCCAGGGGAGAAGCAAAACTTTTCCTGAACAAACTCCGCTTCCAGTTGGGGGGGGGAGGTCACCACTTGCAATCCCCCCACGCTTTCACATTACGAAAGCCAAACACACACACACACACACCTCTTTTTTTAAAGCCTAACCCCGAGGCAACAGACACCCCCTCTCCTTTCCACCCCGTAATTCCAGCGAACCAATCGCCGATTGCCAACTGTTATACAATGTTTTCATCTGCGCGCTCTCCCCCCCCCTTCTGCCCTGCTCCGCTCCCTCAGACTTCGAATCCTTTTTCTCGGGATTGGGGAAAAGGTTCGGGGGATGGGGAAAAAACAGGAAAGGGAGGGAAGAGAGGGAGAGAGAGAGCACGGAAGATGCATGAAGAGAGAAAGAAGTTGAGCGAAGAGGGAAAAGGGGAGGAGAAGAACGGGGAGAAAAAAATCGATGGCTTTGCGGAGTTTCGGGGGGTTGTCTGCACATGTAGGGAAAAGTAAACTTTGTGATGGATTCGGATCGAATTATATTGGGCGTTGAATCGGGACGTATAACTTAAGAGTATCAACATCAAAGGGAGTAAAACATAATAATTATTTAACAGCAAACACATCGGCAAAGCCTGTAAGTGATAAAAAAGGAAGTATTAGATTTTTTATTCGAACAAAAGCACAAAGGGTGAATCTTCTTGTCTACTTTTCTGATACACTTGTTTATGGGCATTGCACTTAACTACTTTTTACTCACTTACATTTAGCTTAATTCCTTTCACGTTCATACACATAAGGTTTAAAAATTAAACAGTTCCATTTTCTGTACTCATATTTTAAGAAAGCATATTCAGTTTTAATAAGAAGGTTTTTATGCTAATTGAAGTTTAATTATTTCGTTTGAAATTAAATGTCAAATTTTAAGGAAGACGGAATAAAATCAGGAAAATGCATAACAGAGTGAACAGAAGTTTATACGGCTTCTAAAATCGTAAAATTTAAATGAGTATCAAAATGCAATACTTGGAAATATTTTACTGGAAAAAAGCACTAATACCAGAATCACAAAATATTTAATTAAATATTTTAGCCATCATTATTCCTGGAGAACCAGCTCGTCTTCAAAGGTAGCTAGAAAAATAAAAGAAAATTAAGTTACAGCACCACAAATACTAAAAGATTGATGAACACGAAAATTTATATTTTAATAGCACTTTTAAGACATAGAACTTTTAACTTGTAAATGCCTGAAATTAGATGCGTTGTATAATTAAGAAATTAAGTAAATTTTTTAGTCAGTGTTTGAACATTTTATTACAAGATTTAAATAGAAATTTTACCTTTATTTATATTATTTTTTTAAATTTTACACAAAAAGTTCAAAATAACTTGGAGTTCTATAAACCAAATCGCATATATCTGAACTATATAATTTCTAACCTTTTTCAGTACACAACACGAGAGGTTTTTTATGCTTGAAGAATTTTTACCATTTTATTTTCATGATTTATCAGAGATAATTATGATTTGACAGCCCATTATCAAGGAATAATATACCCTAAATTCCTTAATAGTAAAGATAAGATCATAGTTATTCTTCATTTTTTTAATGGATTTTAAAGTTTTGTGCATCAGTAGAATCTTGAATTAAATATTATAGAATCTTCAGTGATAAATCAAATTCATTTGGATCTCACTACTTGTTTGCTTGATGAAACGATGATAATAAGAAATTAATTTCCTAATTAATCATGTATGTGTCCAATTGATTTGATTCTTAATATTGCTTCAAGTAATATTTTTAATTTTTAATGCAAAAGCAATATGTTTATTAACCCTTTCATGGGCCATTTATTTCTCTTTTAAATTTCTCCCAGTTTTTGAAGTTTTATTTATAATTAAAAAGTAATATTTAAGGAAATATAGTTTATTTTTCTGGCCTTTATTTTTGAACTGAAATTTAAAGGATGAGGAATATACTTCCTATAGAACCACATGCAATAACGAAGAAAATTAAATTTAAGGATAATTTTTGCCAATCAAAGAGAGAACCCAGTTACAATACACAAAACTATAAAACATAAAGAGCGTCCTCTTTTCTTGTCCCTGTATACAATATCTCCTACATCATCTGTAGTTGCAATCCTCTTTGATTTATGATTTCCCATACTGGCTAAGCATAAATCATCTGGAACTACACAATTCTTTGCTTGAAAGCTAACAAGATCTATTTTATTTCTTTTTTTGAAGAATATATTTCTATAATGTAAAACTGCTTTAGCTGTAAGATAATATAGGTAGAATGTCCAAGATAGGGTTAAAATCTCACCCGCTCAAAACTTGTCTCCAAACATAGCCATGTGAAACCTGATTGGGATCTAGATACAATGCGATATTCAATGAACCATTAACCCTACTTTGAAAAACATTTTGTTGAATTTTATTTAATCTTTAAATAAACAATGTCAAGTATTAGGATAAAAACAAAAACTCTTTGGGATCATCATTAAAAGAATTACTTTTAATTTATCCTTTTAAATCATTTTAAATTTAAAAGTAATTTTAAATAAAATGTTTTTAAAAAACTGCGATGCTTTTTAAGAAAATCTAAATAATCTATAGCAAAATTTTCAGATATCTACAAAATATATTTAATTGATGAATTTTAAAAGATGAAAAAACTTAATGATGAAAATACGTAGTTGGATGTATTTTTTTAAGTATAAGGCTCTTGTAAAGCAAGTGAAAGCACCAATTTTAATTATCCTGATAACAATGCAAAACAAAATTCCTTAAGTGTCTAGGGCCCCGGGATCCTTGTTTCGCTTGTCTGATAGTCCGATGTTAAGTCTAATACAATCAAAATAACAATGAATTTGTCCATTTATTTAAGTATTGAAAAGACGTGTTTAGCATAAAAGGGGAAACAAAATAAGAAATTATACTTTTGAATTAAGATTCTAAAAAATATAAAAACTAATCAACCAAACCTTAAAACACTCCGCTCTGAAGTTATTATTCTGATAATACAGATCTGCAAAAATGCTTTTTGAAAATTGTTTTAATTTTGATTATTATTTTTATGTTATACTTAGAACTAATTCTAAAAATAAAATCCCTTTATTATTATTACGTAATGATCGTTTGCAGATGAAATGCTCATTTGAAAGCAAATAGTTGAAAATATGAAATTTTGACATCTCATTTAAATTTCATCATTTCATTAATCCATATGAATTATATTTATATCCTAGTTCATGTAGAAAGTTACAAGTTCTTATAGTTATAATTTTTCTATAACCAAAATATTCTTTTGCTCTTTGGGAACTTTGTAGAGATTGTCTATTTGTTGCATTCTGATATAATTGGTTATCGTGCTGGCATTTCATTTTCCTTTATATGTTATCACCATTTGATTTATATCTTGTTGAAATCGATCTTTAATGCTGTATCTTAATTTTTAGGAATATAACTCACTTGCTTACCAAGGAAAGAAATTTTAAGATTGTGTTACAATCTAACATTTTGATATTATTTTATCATTTACTCTTCGATAGATTTATAGTTAAGTATACAAGAAAGAAAATTAGCAATGACTCGTCTTTTGTATTTTCAGGTCTTTCCTTTCGTTTAATTCTATTTTAGTCCCAAAAGTTTCATAATTTCTCATTTTCTTGATGACTGGTTTTACAAACACATCTTTCTTCAATTTTGCTTCAAATAAACCCAGGAATTAGTAACAAGATATTTAAAGCATTTTCCTTATTTTGATAAAGTCTTGACTGATTCATTTTTTCCCCAAATTCTTTCATTTTCCTTCATATCTAACCTCTATTTCATATACATTTTGGTGAAATCTTTTACTTTATTTTTCTTTGATTGAAATTAAATTTTCAAGAAAATAGCTCTTTTTTGAAAAAAGAAAGAATGTTAAATTCAAACTACAGCCTAAAATTTTGGCATTTCTTATCAACTCTTCTACAGCAAACTTGTAGTTTGACTCCTTTTATTTCCATGAAAGCTATTAATTGCTAGTTTTACAGATATCAAGATTTTCTTTCTTTTATTTCCATTTTAGTCTCTAAGTTTTCAACTTCCATTATTTTCTTAATGTCTAGTCATACAATTCAGTTCAGTATAGTCATCTATATTTCAATTTTGTTTCAGATAAATTGATCAGTAAAATGATAATAAACTGATCACAAGGAATATGTAGCCTTTCCCTCGATTTGGTAAAACTTTGACAAATTGCTTCATAAGACCTAATTTTATGTGGAAAAGGTTTGAAAAGACGATTTTATTGGATTAACCAGATTTTTTTCTTTGAACATTTTTGACTTCAGGATCTAATTTCTGAATTGGCAATTTTTTTTCTTAATATAATATTTTCAATTTAAACTATCCTATTAATAAAGAAAACGGAAAAAATTTTGTCTATACTTTCTGCAATCCAAGTAATGTAGAAATTATTTTCTTCTCCCTACGAATTGCCCATTTGTGATCTGTGATTCAAAATGAATATCAAGATTTTCAGACAAATATTTTAGTGTGAAATAACTTATTATCTCTCTGTTAGCAGTTCAATCCACTAATTCCCTATTATATTTGTATAAATATGTTTACCGAATTCATATAAATAATTCTTTTTTGGTACGATATATAATAAATTATTAAATATATATTGCTTATTTAGGGTAAAACTGTGCGGGAAGGAATTTTTTCCTAATTTTTCCAGTAATCAGCATCTATAAAATTATAAAAAAGATAACTTTCTCTATCAAAGATTATTTTATCGCAAGTCTGTGTAGTTAATTACAAATTAGAAATGATTCAATAAAGAATATTTGCTTTCAAACTTAAAATATTATTTATGCTTATTCAAAAGTATTATAGATTCAGAATATTTTAGATTTAATTCATTTCAATAAATTCAAAAAATAATAATAATAATAAAAAGGTTTATAATTATTTATTTATCAATTTTATTTCATTAATTTTTTACCCATTTCATTAGCTAATTTTTCCTTCAGACCACTTCAAATTATATTTACAAGATTTCTTCACAATCGTAAAAAAAGAAATATTATTTAATCTACCAAATAAAATGACAGTATTATGAAAGGTTTTGATTGTTAAAATAAAAAATATTATGAAGTTCTGAAAATAATTTCAAGTCTAATCTACACAATTATACATGAAATGTTTTGATTAGAAAATCGTCTGCGTTCTATTTACTCAGCTTAGATTTCCCACCATTGTCAGAATTGAATCGTTTGAACAAATAAGAATATTATTCAAATTAAATATACAGAAAATAGATAAATCTTGAAACTAAAAATACAGGAAATATATTCGGTAATGTTAGGAATAATTATAAAATTTTATTATGTATATCATTACTTTGTTCAGATCTTTTCAAATAAAAGTGATTATTGAATGGGAATTAATTTTTATTAGATATAACATATATTCAAATTATTGCAAGCGTTTATAACGAAGAAACATTTCAATTTTTTTTAAATCTTTCTAAACTGATATGAAGAAAATTGTTTTACTAAAATTTTGCGTGTTTAAATGGCTTCATTCAGAATAGTTCGATTGTCAAATAACTATATAGATAGAATTTAATATTTATTTATAATATATATTTAAATTTCAACTTGAGTTGTGTATTTTTCTTTCATTGACAAAGAAAAATAAGTACTTACGTATTATACCATCCTACTTTATCGCCAAATTTGAAATCATCGCCAATGAGTTGCTAAACCGCCAATTATGGCAGTCGGCAATGGTCTAATCCGTAGAGTTTTATATCCAAATTTAAATCCGTCACCAATGAGTTACTAAACCGTTGGCGAAGACAGTCTAATACGTATGAACCGAAAAATATGCAGTAGGACTTATCCTACTGAGCCTCGATTTTGTTCTAATTGATAAGACATAATGAATCGAAAATTAAATTTTCACGTACAGATCTCTTTATTTAAAATTTTTTTAACATAATGTTTATATTTTAAACTATTATATGTAAAATATGCTAGTTTGGTGATGAATAGGTTCTTCAAGACTCATTATAGGAGAAAATGTTGTACCTAGAACTGCAGATTTTGGAGATAGTCCTTTCATAAATAATAAATGTTATTAGGCAAGTATTTTTTTAAAAAAATTTAATTAAATTTATAATTAATAATTAGCCAAAATTTTTACTTCTTCTCCCATAACACTGTAACATAATATTACAATAAAGATAAAATGTGACATAATATTACATTTTTAGATATTGCATTAACTAAACATTCAAAACATCTTGCAGTTTCCTTTTAAAGTTTTTCTTATTTCATTGCATGAGTTTTAACAATAGTTTCCAGATAGAAGTGCATAAGACATAATAAGCCTTAACATGATAAAAGTCACAAGATAAGCCATTCCTATAATTAAGAATATATTTTATTTTATATAAGTATAAAGAAATAAATCCAAAATAGTGTGATACTTCAATGTCTTCAATTAAATAATCACATTTTCTTTAATTTTTTTTATTCAGTAGTATCTTTTATATTATTCAAAAGATTTCAGCAATTAACATAATATTACGAATTAAATATTACATTAACTAAACATTCAAAACATCTTAAAGTTGTATTTTAAAGTGTTTCTTATTTCATGGCATGAGTTTTAACAATAGTTTCCAGATAGAAGTGCATTAGAAATAATATAATAAGCCTTAAAATGATAAAAGTCACAAGATTAGCCATTATTGTTATAATTAAAAATACATTTTATTTCATATAAGTATAAAGAAATAAATCCAAAATATTATGATACTTCAATGTTTTGAATTTCAGTCTCTTCTATATTATTCAAAATATTTCAGCAATCCTTCCTTTCAAAATAATTTAATTATACAACACTGTATTTTTATTCTTAAAGCAGTTCACAACACAGCAGGGCTTACTTCTACCAATTTAATTCTCATTACGAACATTGGCCATCATTTTTCAGCTTAGATAACTTTAGATTCGTTGTCTGCAATTACTAAACATTTGAATGGCGAAGTTCTAACAGGGAAAACAAACCAATTCGCCATGTGACCCACTGACCAAAATTTACTGTTGTCAAAGCGGTGGCGATTTGGAATGTTGCCAGATATTCCATGAAAGTTGCTCAATGAGATCTTGAGGCGGGTTTAAGAATTCTATATGTGTTCTTTTTTTCATTCAACTTTTGCATGGAGCAAAGAAAGTAACGTTTTATTTTCCTTGTTTAAGTCATCCCGATAGTGTCGGATGATGATGATGATGATGCTTTGTTGATGATGATCTTTCCGCCAAAGTTCTATTTTGCATAAAATGTCTATGAAGCCATTGTGTGGAATTTCGCGTCCTTTAAGTGAATCGGCGTAGGATTTCAAAAAAAGGATTTTTTTAATATTTGCAATCGCTCGGAAATGTCATAAAAGCAACAACTATATTTTTTTTCTTTGAATATAAAAAGCCGAATAAATCTAAATTCAAAATGGACATGCATGGCATGCTGTTGAAAAGGGAAAATAAATATATTATTCAGAATTTTCTATAATGGCGTAAAGGTTTCCTCTCGGAATTTAAGACATGGGCTTTTATATGGGAAAAACATACTTGTCGTACATGTCTAAAAATAGAACTGTATGATAATAAACAAGAAACATAAATTCATAGTAAAGAAAAAGGGAAAAAACTGGAAAAACAAAAAATATCTATTAATGCACAAAATTTTTTAATGTATTTTTTTCGATGTCTCAAGATAAAATGAAAATATTATCATAAAATGTATTAATAGAGCAAAAGAGTTTTTGCATTTAATCCATGGAGTTTCATTTAGAAAAATACATTTCTTGAAAAATGAAGAACAATTTTCTGATAAATAGGGAGAAGAAATTAGTTGAGGCATAAGAAAAATATTAGAAAGATTTGCAAAAAATAAATTTATATTAAATTTTTGAATATATTCCCTACGTGTCCCCAAAATATTTTTTTCACTCTGATAAGCAGTGCATATGTTGTTGTTTTATTTTAATTTAAATCAATTTCTCATGAACACATATATTTAAAATCAGTACTTCAATACAGAATATACGCTCTAAAAGCTGGAATTATGTAATATTTTTTTCTGTTTTCAATTTTTACAATTAACTACCCGTAGAAAAATAAATAAATAAAAGTAAATTTAAATCATGGAACTAAATTAAATTATGTAAAATGGTTTAAAACATCTTGCAAATTTGGACTGTTTTAACATAATATGTTTATAAGCTGGTGTACTGTCGTTAAACTGAAACATAAGAAATATATTCTGCAACATCCATGATGCAAAAATAATTCAAAATTCTCAGTTAATCTAAATTTATTTAGTATACAATTAGTATATAATTATATTTATTATACAATTATATCTAATATACAATTAGTATAGAATTATATTTAGTATACAATAAGGACAATTATATTTAGTATACAATTAGTTATAATTATGTTTAGTATACAGTTATAATACAGTTATATTTAGTTTAGAATAAGGACAATTATATTAAGTATACAATTAGTTATAATTATATTTCGTATGGAACTAATATAAAATTATACTTAATATACAGTTATATTTAATATATAATTATATTTAGTATACAATAAGTATACAATTATATTTAATATACAATTAGTATAGAATTATATTTAGTATACAATAAGTATACAATTATATTTGGTATACAATAATTATATTTAGTATACAATTTTATATATGTATATTTAGTAAACAATTAGTATATAATTATATCTAATATAGAATTTATTAGTATACAATTAGATCTAAATCTATAAAATTTCACGCAAAATTATTTTAGTTAGTAAATATTTGCCAAAAAAAGGAATTTTTCAGAACTTTAAATGGATTTTTAATTAAAACACTTATTTAAAATTTTTTAATTTTTGCTCAAAAACGTAGGAGCTTATGAATGTACAAATACCATCTCTACATTTTTCAAAAATTTAACAAATAAATACCATTAACAGAAAATAATGAATATTAAAACACATGAAACACTATTTTAAATTTCAAAATTAACATAGCTTCTCAGCGATACCAGCTTTAATTATTCCTTTTTTATAAAACTTTATTTTTTTCTCTGTTGTTAGTAATTCTCAAAAATATTTTTTTTCTTTAACTACACCTTTCATCAACTTTTCCATGGATTTACGTTCATAAATATTGTGACATTTTGAACACATTTTTGTTGTATACATTATGAAATTAAAAAATACATAACAAGTTTTAAAAACCAAATTAAAAGCCAAACTAAAATCTAAAATTATGTGTTTGACTAAAAGTTCAAAACTTTATTTGTACAATATCCCGATTTTTGCTTGAAAACTCAGAGAATATAAATCATTAAATATAACGCACCTTAAAGTGATATCAGAGAAAGAAATATCATGTTTAAATTTACAATTTTTTCCTATGCCTCGAAAAAATATATAATCTGAAAAATACTGCAACTTTAAACCTAAACATCGTATATAAAAACTAATTTAATTCAGTCTATTTACATTTTATTTCTACAATACGCCATTGAATCAGACGAAATGTTTATAAAACATCTTTCCTTAAAGAAATATATAGATGAATTCTTAAATTCCTTTTCACTCCTGTTACATCAGGTGAAAACATCTTCATAAAATTACTGATAAAAGTGCTCTGAGCTGTATTTTGCACCGAATATCATTTAACCAGGACTAGACTAGACAAATATTTTCAGAGTCGCCATAATTCTTATTCCTTTCAGCAAGATGTTTTAGTAAAACATTTTCTAAAACTTTTTTTCACTGCATAACATTTCTTTCAACTCTTATCGGGTAAGTAAAAAGATTTATTTGAAATCTAAAAATCTAAATGTAAACAAAAGGTTTTCATTCGCCAAAATTTCCGTTACATCTGATATCTCCTCGGGAATTGAAAAACTCTGAATAGCAAAATTACATCCACTTCCTTTAAAAGCTATTTATGAATTCGTTTAATCATTTCTTTTTAATATTTTTCAAGCGTGTTTTTGTACTCGTAAATAGGAAACGTATTTGATAGCTACACGTGTGAGTATTTAACATTGTAGTAAATATTTACTTAAAGGAAATTACAGAAAAAAACAAACAATCCCTACTTTGATGTTTATTTACAGGCTGATTCAAAAAATATTGAAACATTGATTTCGTGATGAAACTTTATAGTAAATATTTTTTAAGAAGTTGACGTTAAATAGCAAGCAAACATTTTCAACTAACTAGATTAACTTAAAATGCATTTTCTTTATCATTATGGTTTCACTTTGAAAAGGCCATAAAAAATAAACTACTGGAACAAAATTGTAAGAAACTGGGAAATAGTCCAGTGATTTTACTATCTGCAACAAAAAAAATTAAATCTACGATCTTAAATTTCATGTTATCATATGAGAATATTATTTTTTTAAACTTTCATTTTCAATTTTTCTATATGGCAAATAAAAGAGGAGTTCGATTGATTTTTGAATGAGAAAAAAAAACCTATAGTGTTTCTGAATATCAACGCATGCATAATTTGATAGCCTCGTGATTGTTTCAAAACTGGTTTAAACTTGTTAATGACTTAAACTAACTAAGACAAATCGTAAGAATTCAGAGAATGGCTAATTTGTAAATGAAGCTTTAAATTTAGTAAGCAATGAATTACCAAATGTGACAACTTTTTGTATTATTTTCTAATAACCGTCCATTGTTTTCTGAAAGAAATTTAGATACATTACTGAATTCTTAACATCAATTCTTAGTGTAATCAGGAATGTTATAAATTAGGCAGTGTATCGCATTTTTTAATTTCGCCAAATTGATTATGTTCTTCCCATAAGGAGTAACTTCGTAGAAAAAAGTTACAAGGTGTAAGATCTGGTTACCTAAGTGGCCAAAACTGGGCAAAAGATTATCAATGATGACGTTATCAATGACATCAATGAAGCGTTGCTTGTTTGACATATGTACCAGTAAAAGCTCAATCCTGCAGAAAATTTGTGATGTCTAAAACGTCATATTGATTAAGTTCAATTACCACTGAACGTCTTAGTATCGATTCTTAAAGAACCGATGTCACAATATTAATCATGGCCTAGTTCACAATTTTTCATTTTAAAAGATGGTCCAATTAAGATAATATATTTCCACTCCAAACAAACAATAACTTTAGAATATTGCAATGGATAACAAGAAATTTATTTGACCTGAATTCTATAGTTACAGATGTTGACCTAACCACTTCGGTAAAAGAAATTCGCCCACATTATTCCCCATTTCTAAGGTTCGTTAATAATATTATTAGTAATAATAATAGTTTGTTAAATGTATACAATGCTTTACCCACTAATGGTTAATTTTTGAACTTTTTCCCCATTTTTTCTTTTTTCAGAAAATAAAAGTTTTTGTTTTCTTGTAAACTATGTTGAGATTTGCTAACACTTTAAGTAATAATTTTCCTTTTATTTTATGTCATGGTTTTATTTTTTTAGGGTTGTTTTAAATTGAGGTTTAATTCTAAATACCGTATATTTAAAATAAGCGGGTGAATTGAAATGTTGATGATGATGTCGTTTCCACTTTTTACCACGGAAATAGGGGTGCAGTAGCTTCTGAGGGTTATGCACCCCTGGGCACCCGAGGGCAGAGGTCTGACTTCAAGCTCATATGAGGATGAAACACTCACACACTCTTGCACAACCCTTCTTTACAGGGGGGCACATTCATGCATCTCACAGATAGAACAACTATGCCCGAACCGGGACTAGAACACGGGATTCACAGAACACGAGGAAGACGCGTTACCTCTGGGCCAGAAAGCCGGCGGGTGAATTGAAATAACGTCCCCAATTAGATTAATTTAATTTTTAACAACCCGTTGTAAAGCAACGCTAGGGCTATTTTGCGACAGATCTCGTAATTTTGTTCCCCTGTCAGATGACGGGGATGACACCTGATCTGTATCCCTCTCTCCACACTAACAGGAGGCCTTTTGATTCTGACTAAGTTAACATATATTTTTTCTTTTTATGTAATAAGTTATGAAAAATATCTTTTGTTTATGTTACTGTAGGTTATTTTGATCAAAAATTGCAGATATATAACCATATAAAGTGGTTATATTTTTGTGACATATAAATAATTACGTGTCACTTTAAAGATAATTTGAATCTAAATATACTAAGCTTTGGATTTTTTTTAAAAATCAGCAGTCTAAGAAAGGTTGCTTTTATGCCAATTAAATCAATAATAAATAATTTTTCAATTAAAAACTATATAAAAAATGTTGAAATTTTTCCCTTGCCTAGTATAATAAACATTTGTTTTTTAATAAGAATTTTTTTATTTAAGGAAAACAATGTTCGTTTCTTAAAACACATATAAAAACATATTCACATGCAGTAAAAGTTTTTACAACAAATTTTAACTTTAGAAACGTAATTCAAACTTTATACCAAATCCCTTTAAATTATTAAATTTTGTTCCAAATGAAAAACAAATGATTTTATTTGCAGTGAAATAACAGTTTACGAAGGGAAAAAAAATCAAAGAAGTTTGAACAATTTCCACAATCTAGTGTTCCACGATAATAAAAAAAGAGCTGCTTAACCCTACCCAAATAAAAGACCTCTTGCGGACAAAATAAACAGTAATTTCATTTTCCCTTGTTTAACA
The DNA here is from genome assembly GCA_026289955.1 of Argiope argentata. Lineage (NCBI taxonomy): Eukaryota > Metazoa > Arthropoda > Arachnida > Araneae > Araneidae > Argiope > Argiope argentata. Next base: position 3,915,815 of record JAOUZG010017314.1, read on the forward strand.
ATATGTCTCCGTCTTTTTCCTGAAATACAAAGAGAAGAAACTTCGGTGAAAAAGTGACGCTGAGAAACGAAAATGTGCTTTATGTAGCTATAAGAGAATTCACTTGTTATCGATTCTTCCCTTACTTCTGCTGATAAAATCATTCCTGTGCTTTGTTACCGAGGATTTAATACAAAATCATGACCTCGTAGTAAAGTCTGTATTACGGTCCTCTAAATTTCGGTTAAAAATTATTTCGAGGCTTTTGTTGCTTTCATAGCGAGGATGTGTTTTATTTTATGATTGAAATATTAGGTTTGCAGCAAATAATTTTAGATCGCATCATATTTTTCGAGCATTTATTTTTTTTACTGAGTCGAGAGAAGAATATTCAAGAAATTGTATTGAAACTCTGTGATAAATCTAAAAGATAAAGGATAAAATAGGCATGCATCATGCTGAGAATAGGAATTCATGCCTAATAAAATAAATAAGTACCATTTATGTCTGAATTGTAACTAACTTCACATAGTGCGAAAATCAAAAACTTATAAATAAGTATTATTTATGTCCGAACTATAAACTAATTTCACATAGTGTAAAAAACTAAAAATTATTAACAAGTATTATTTATGTCCAAACTGTAAACTAGTTTCACATAGTGTAAATACTATAAATTATAATAATCTAAAAAAAACATTATTTATGTCCGAACTGTAAACTAATTTCACATAGTGTGAAAATCTAAAAATTATAAATAAGTATCATTTATCTCTGAACTGATAAACTAATTTTACATAGTGTAAAAATCTAAAAATTATAAAAATCTAAAAAAATACGTATCATTTATGTCCAAACTGTAAACTAATTCTACGTAGCGTAAAAACTAAAAATTATAAAAATCTAAAAGAAAATAAGTATTATTTATGTCCGGACTGTAAGCTAATAACTCATAGTGTAAAAATCAAAAAATTATAAAAATATAAGACAAAATAAGTATTATTTATGTCCGAACTGTAAACTAATAGCTCATAGTGTAAAAATCAAAAATTTATAAAAATCTAAAAGAAAGAAATATTATTTATGTCCAAACTGTAAACTAATAGCTTATAGTGTAAAAATCAAAAAATTATAAAAAATTTAAAAGAAATAAATAAGTATCATTTATGTCCGAATTGCAAATTAATATCTCATAATGTAAAAATCTAAAATAAATAAATAATTAAAATTTGTGTCTGAATTAAAATCTTATTTCTCTGCTGTAAAATTCTAAAAATTCTAGGAATTTTTTTAATACATTGAGTGAATTTATGAACACGTAAATCATTATAGAATATTTCTAAAATCCTGTCAGCCTTACACCTAAACAGGAAAAAACTATCTTAGCTTTGTCGCTAAATCTTTATACTACATTATTTGCAAGGTTTGACAATTTTTAAAAACCCGGTTTTAAAAATCGGTCTTTAAAAGTAAGTTCGTTGCATTTGAAAACCGGTTTAAAGAATTCATATTATGTAAAAAATTATTTTAAATTTATTTGATTTACTATTCATTCAGTGCAACGGAAACTGGATTTCAGAAAAGGAAATTATTAAGTTATCTGGAAAGATATTGTCCAGAATATTTCCAAATTCATCTGTGGAAACCTATTCTAATGAAGAGCAAATCGAAGAAACTACTTATGAGAGTAATGGTTTTATAAAAGAAGCCGTAGAAAAATCAATCCATAAGTTTTTTGAAGAAAAATTTATGCATCCAAAATCGCTTAAAGATTAATTTTCTTTAGATTAGGCAGCGAATAAAAAATAAAAACAACTTAGATTTGTTATTTGATGCCATGAAAATTATAAAACCAAGCTCAGCAGTTAGTGAGAGTCTTTTCAATTTAATACAATATTGTACCTAAAATAAGAATAATGTATATTCCTGTTCAACGTATATTTCATGCTTTTGAAAATCTTATTTTCATGAGAGAGATTAAAATTATTGAAAATATAACTAATATAAATGGAAATATAGTAAATTGAAAATATAAATTGATATTTTTGTTAGAGTTTTCTATATTTTGTGTGAGTAATATATATATAAGTAATCCTAACTTTTTTTATATATTTTTTTGATTTTGATTTTATATTTGTTTTTTGTTATTTTGTGTAAAGTAAAGGAAATAATTTTTTTTCGGAAAAAAAAATTTTGAAAGTCCGGTTAAAATCGAACTCTTAGAAATATTGAATTCGAAAACCGGTTTTTCAAAAAGTTGGTTTTGTTATAATTTCTAATTATTTGGCTTTTGTTAACTGCTAAAAACGACAAAAATAACAATTGGTCTCTTAAAGGCAAACAGAAAATATAATCAAAAAAAGATTTAATATATCATTTTTTAGATATTTAATCAGTTTTTTAGATTTTTCAAAGGACTATTATTCCATAATGTACAATTTCTTTATGCAATCCATTAGTTTACACAAAATTTTCTAATAACAGTTATAATATTTCCCCAATCGAAGTGGGAAAAAAGAAAGAAAATTAATTGCAACTGATTTTTTATATTTTACTTTCATGCATTCTTGCTCCATTCTGTGTTTTTCATCTGATTTTTTTCTAAAATTTTATGAGAAGGGATTCTATTGTATGAGTTTAGGCTTAGTTTCATCCAGTTGTTTGTTAAACTATTTTTTCCCGTAAAATTTTTTAGTGATTTTGATTATAATCATTTTTTGGACTTATAAATATATCAAAATATAAAAAATATGGTAAAGTGCATCAAATTTTCAAATTTTTGACAATTAAAAACCCTTTTTGTTTACGTGATATACGTGAAAAGTTAAAGGCAAAATCATATTTCAAATGCTCAGTATTGATCTGAATCCTTTTTCCTAAAATGTGTATTTGCATAAATATTAAAAAATATATGAGAAAAATGTATTCAATTTTGGTTTCGAAATGGCAGACAAAAGTCATAAACGAAGCGAAAAAAGAAAAAAGAATACGCCTTCCGAAATAGGATTTAAAATTTAACTTTCTTTAAGTTTCAGCATTCTTTCGAACTCACCTGTAACTCGAAACATTCTAATAAAAGTTCCGACATCTTCCCAACTGAAGTGGACAAAAAGGGGAAAAAAGCGAATTGCAATTTTGATTCGTTCCACATTGCCCTGATAAGATCTCGCTCCGCTTTTTCTATCCCCGGCTTGTTTGTTTCCTATAATTTCATGAGTTGCAGATCCTGTGACACGAATCAAAAGAGAAGATGAGTCTATGTTTTATTTCATTTATTTGTTTATTAAACCATTTTCTTCTGTTAGGAAGCCTGTCAGATGCACTTACGCATTTTCGAATTTTTCATTTCCATCCGAAAAAGAAGTGGGGAAAAAATAATAACGAAAGGAAGCAAAAAGAATCGAGCTTTAAATCCTCCGTTTTTTTCCACCCTCGCTTATACAGAGAAGATATATAAATATATATGTTATGTATATCTTTTTATTCCCTTTTTTTTCGTCGAAAAAAGAGCAGGCTACGAAACAAATATCGATTTTTTTTCTCTCCCTTTTCCCCATCTCATTCTTTGTTGTTTTAAGATATATTAAGGGCGACAGATCCAAGAAATCGAACAAAGAAGATATTTTATTCTCAGCTTACAACAAATGAGAAATCGTTCTCTTTTCTCTGCAGCTGAAATATTAGTTTTGAATTCTTTTTCCTGAGGGACTCAAAAATGGATGCGATATATATATCTATCGCATTTAAATTTCGATGGTTATAGAATCGATTGTTTGTTTACCTGAATCGATTCTTCTGCATCGGCTATATATTCCGATGATAATTCCCTTCAAAAGCAAATTTCTTGTTGCTTTCTTTCCCGTTTTTATTCGTTGTTGAATCTCCCTGTATTTTAATCTTTTGCCGATAACCTATTTTGAATATACGGAATAGATATTCGAAAAGATTACAATAAAAAAAGGGTTAACTGAAATACGGAAATAATATTTTGGCGTATATTGTTAATGTATACGAATAAATCTTTAATTTTGTTAATGCTTTAAAAATGTATGCACGGTTAATAGAAGCTTTCATGTTAAAAATATTTTCAATCTTTGATAACCATAATCTTACAATTCTTTTTATGCCGTTCATAATTGTTTTAGTAGATACTTAAAACTATGTTGCCCAACTTCTATTGTTTTTAATTACCTTTTGACTATGTTTATTTCCACTCTGTATCTGTAAACTCAGACAAATAAATATTTTAACTTTATTGATGTGTAAGAAAAAGTATGAAACGAGTAATAGAAGTTAAAAATAATTGCTATCTTTGTTGAATGAAATCATGCAATCCTTTTTAGGCAGTTAAAAATTGTTTTAGGGAATACCTAAAACAAAGGTGTTCATTTCCTATGGATTTTGATTAATGAGTGGTAGATTTTTAGTCCATTCCTTTAATTAGTCATTCCTAATATTAAAATTCAAGACTTACAAAAGCATTGTTACATTTTCATTAAAATCAACTTTTATTCAAAAAAAAATGTTCCATCCTGGATAAATTATTTGATTTAATTTTAAAGCCAACGGGAAAATTTTCCCCTGTATTTTTCTTTCCCTGCATAGTACTGTATAATTTTTGTTAAATTTCATAACAAGAGAAAATAATTGAATATGCAATTTGATTTATCTACCTTCACAGATTGAACATAGAATGCTAAATAAATTTAGAGTTTTGATGTGAAAATCATGAACCAAATGTCATTTGTTTAGTTTGTCTTATTTTTTAATTTATCACATTCACAAATCCATGAATAGAAACACCACCATATAGTAACCCATTTGATAATTTCGGCTCAAAATCTATAAATATAAAACATGTCGAATTTCAGCACTACTTTTAAAATTTTTATTTAGCTCAAATGTATATGAATGGATAGATAGCCAGAGATTTCTGACAGATTTAATCTAAATTTTGATAGAAATTACAATTTTGATAAAAGTAACACTAACTTTGATTTCATCATGACCGAAGATGAATGCAACAAACAACAAATATTGAGACAAAATTCTAAAACTGTTTTTTTTAGCATTTAAGGAAATTCATCTGAATGCCAGGTTATTTATTATTAATTAAAAACTTTGACTTCTAACTTTTGAAAAGAATGTTTTTAGTAATTTTTTTATCGTTTGGGTTACTTGTGTTGTTTTGATAAGATATAAAGTTTCAAAATCGTTTCGTGCAAACTGTATTCTCATTTTAATTAAAAAGATAAGAAAAATTAATGTATTAAAATTAGCAGTTCATAAAAAAATATCTTATTATTTTAGGTGAAAACCTTTTTTTCACGAAAAATGCAAACAACGATAAGAAGAATTAGTGTAATAAAATTAACATTTTATTTAAAAAATTATTTTATGTAAAAATATTATTTACACAAAAATTCAAAAACTGATTAAAATTATTCTAATAAAATTAATATTTTATAAAAAATCATCTTATTATTTTATGTTAAAGCAATTTTTTACATAAAAATGAAAACTATAAGAAAAATTAATGTATAAAAAATTTTATATAAAAAAATTATCTAGTAATGTTATGTAAAAATATTTTTTGCATAAAAAAGGAAAAAGCAATAAGAAGAATTAATGTAATAGAATTGACATTTTATTTAAAAGTTATCTTATTTTTTTATGTGAAAAACCTCTCTTGCATAAAAATGTTGCATAGTTTTTTTAAAAAAATATGTTTATTTGCAAGCTTGTTGCTATTTCTTCAATTTCTAATTTAATATATCTATGGGTTTTTCCAGAGCATATTTTTTCACTATACTGTTTATTACAACTGATTATTGATTGTTATTTAAATAGGCTTATTAGAAGTATTTTTATGCTATAAGTACGACTTTAAAGTATGAAAACTTAAGATTGATTTTAATAAAAAAAGAATGATTTTAAAGATTTAAAACTTAAGAATGATTTTAAATGAATGATTTATGCCAATTAATTCAATAATAAATTTTGTATTAATAAAAGATATAAAAAAAGTGTTTATATTGAGAAACGTTGGATACATCAATTAGTAGTAAACAAGCAATCGCGAATTGCTTTTGATGTTTTAATTGAAGGATTAAGTGCTTTATTTTATAATGTTGGCAGCGATACGTAAAACTTAGTAACAGCAGTTAATCCTGGCAAAAGCACTTAAATATAAAACATTTTACTTAGCAGAATTTTCAAAACTGCGTAATAATAAAGTCTAAACTACATAACAACATAGCTTTCAAACTCCCAATGGGCATGAAATTTTCATATGCCAGTTTGTGACTGCAAAAGTCACAGTTCCGATAATACCTTCAGCGAATATTTATTTATTCTATAAAGAAAATCATTATTGCATCCGCAAGTTCTATTCGTTTTACTAATTCTTTGATATTGTAGTTTCAAAAAGTGTCGTGTCGACTCTTAATCCAATTAAAAATGATGAGCAAAGATAATCTAAACAAATAATGTAAACTCAGTTTACAATATTTGTTTGCTTTGAAGATTGTGTTAGCTTTTGAAAGTGCCATTCCGATGCTTTTAATTTTATTAAAAGAAGTTATAATGTGCTCCCAAATAAAGCAAATGTTGAATGAAATATTCATTTCACGTAAAATATTTCACTCTTTATAGAATTGATCCATCTACATATCTTCACTGCGCAAATACTAATCTGTAGAATTGAAACTCATGTTTAATGTAGAATGCGTCTTATCCATATTATGCTGCGAAAAAAGGACTGATTTAATTTTTCGGTTGAAATTCATTTCCCTTGTGAAAGATAAAATGGCTGACTTGGATTAGAACTGTTAAGTCAAAAAATACTTTCTCGCCATCAGAATAAAAGTTTCACTTTGTTCTCAGTTTTGCAGATGTTATTTTGAAGATCGTAATAGTCATAGTTGTGTTTGTGTTTTAGATTAATTTTTCATGATATTTTCATATTTATTCTGAAACTGTTTCTTTAATTTTTTTATAAGATAAGAGGTGTTGAAATCAATTTTAGGCTTTTAAGCTGATTTAAAAGAAATATCTTTTTTTTTCGACTAAACCAAATTATTCTTCAAGAAATTTTGAGTCCAAAAATTATGCACATGAATAATTGCCCATCTAAGAAAATATCAGCTTCAAAAAAACCTACGATTTCTAAACTAGCATGATTAATTCCAGATACAGAAATAGTAACAACAAATTTACTTTTTAAAAGAGAAAGTCATGATGTAACAGAAATAGTTTTCTAAAATAATTACCTATCTCATCTTATATTTCATACATGAATAATTAATTGCCTTATATAATTTTAAAATACTTTGAAATGCTCAGAATATTTATATTTAAGAGTCCAAAACATTTTTAAAGATATAAAAAGAAAAAAATAAATATTAGACTTCAATAAAAAAATTAATCAAACAATAATTTAGATTAGAGCATCATTTCGAGATAATTCAGAGATATTTTGGGTCTATCATTGTAATCTAGATTTGCGATCAATTGTTGTTTTATACAAACCCTTAAAACACATAAGTATTCTATAAACTTTTACATTTAAAAATCTAAATAAATATTTGGCATATATAAATTCTCAATATTTATCAGATTTTCTTTATTAAAAAAATGTTATTTGATAGTTTAGATTAAAGTATCTTTTTGAAGCTAATTCAAAATATTTGAGAATAAATTCTGCAAATTGGGAATGGGTTCACATGATTAATTTCAGAAATAAAGTCATCAGGGCAAAATGTATTTTTCAATGCAGAATTATGTTTTTATATACAAAAATTATTGTAAATAGCCTAATATCACTTAAATATGAAAGTACGGTCAAGAAATACAGATCTGTGCATATATTAGATCATATATTATTATCAGTCTTAAACTAATTTATTGAGAATAATTTATATAATGAATAATTAAAATAATTTGAAATGTATTTCAAAAATTAATCAGGAAGTTTCCATAATTATTTACTACCCATTATTTGATTTAAGCTACTTCTTTTCAACAGGTAATAGGAATTTTTACATGATGAAAAGATGATTGCTGTACAATTACAATTACAGTTACAGTTACTCAACAAGTAAACAAATCATTCCTTTTCTAAAGTAGATAAGAAAATAAAGATTGAAAACAGTAAAAATACAAGTAACTCTAAGATTAAAACAGAAGAAGATAAAAAAAACTCTCTAAAAAGATTCTCTACACGCATGTGTTTGAAAGAAAATTGGAATGAAAAAACTCCATGGATTTATAAGTAATGGAATATTTAAAAAAAGAATAAAATATATATGTAAATAAATAGAAAAATTAATTTTTATTTAAAATTTTCTTCAAAAGCATATTAAAAAGTAAAGAAAAATATGATAAAAATTTGTAACTTAAACGCAAAAATTTTATTTAAACATATTTTGAGCTATCTAATCAGTAATGATAAAGTTAGTTATTAAATGCCATAAATTCTATTTTGGGACCCGAAGAGAATCCTTATAAGGTATTTGTAGTAAACAATTAGTTTATTAACAAACGCTATTTTTAAAATAAATGGACAAAAAGTATTTTCGATATTTATCAATTCTTCTTGATGGACAGCTAAACTGGTAAATCGCTAAAGTAATTATGTCACTCGAAATTTAATACTTTTCGCTCAGTTTTGACATACAATTGGTAATTTACTAGGTCTTATTATTTAACTCACTTCCCAGTAAAAACAAATTTTACTAAGAGCTAATAGCTGGTAAAACTATAATACCTTCTTCATAAAGCCCATTTCTCCCAATTTTGTACTTTCATTTTATTTAATAGCAAAGTGTCAGATTATTTAAACAATAATACTCACTTTTTGAGCGAAATTTTAATTATCTTCCATGCTTTCAATCTCTGTGTATTACACACTAATTCCAAATAACAAGCATTTAACTGCTGCTGTTGTTGTTTCACCTATTTAGCAGCCTACGTAAACGTTTTAAATGACTTGTCATTTGCGTTGATTTTTATTTTCCACGTTTCTGCATTACGGCTTTTTTAAGAAAAAGAAATTCTTAGCGTTAAAACGGCGTAACCAGAAAAATAATGTGGTTTCTTAGCGGCAAACGATTTTATGGCAAAACATTTATGTTTAAAGAAAAGCTTAACTTTATTATAAAATAATAAAGCTAAAATGAAAATGTTTGAATAATTAAAATTCAAATATTTTTCTTTTCAGTTTAGTTCTTTGAACATTATTAACTTAGTTAGAAAGGGCAACAACTCAAAAATAATTAATTAAATGAATCTTTTTCTGATTATGAATTAAAACATGAAATGACACCATTTGTCTAATTATAAACAATATCTTAAATACCAAAATCGTCTCAGCATTTTTTTTTGTAAAATTGTGTTTTTTCGAAAAAATTATTTATATACTAATCAAATACTGATGAAAAAGGATTTTTTTTTAAATTTTAGCTACATATCAAAAGGACATTTAAATAAAAAAAAATCATGAATATATTTAGTTTAATATGTTATTCTAAACAATCTACTATATTACAGTATTTATTTTATAGTCTATCTATCGTTACTTATATTTTTGAGCTTTCACTCAGTTTTGCTATGGTGAAATCGAGTTCAAAATGGCGCTATGTGACATTGTCAGTTTCAGAGCAGATAGAAAAATTCTGTAATATTTAGCATTGAAAAAATGTGTTTTTGTGCGCAAAATCTCTCTTTTTTTAAGGAAATACGCCTATATAAATAAACTTAAAAAGCAGAATTGTATCTAAATATAAAATTTGATCCAAATAGTCAGGGTCGCCGATGTCTTGGCACAGGGGAAACGCGTCTTCTCCGATATTTTGGCGTTCTGGATTCGAATTCTAGTTCAGACATGGTTGTTCTTTATCTGTTTCTATCTGTGATATGTTTGAATGTATTCCCCTGTAAAAAAGGGCTGTGCAAGCGAATGAGATGCGTGAGTAGCTGGTCTGCATGCGATGTCTTTATGGAATGTGTTGTCTACTTTTGTAAACCCCGTGTGATACTTAGTGGCTGGTGCAAGAGGATTTTTAAATATTCAATGAAAATAAAACTTACAGTCGTTTCAAAAATACACGAAATAAGTTAATTTAGATGTATATACAATGATTTCTAGTTTAAAAATGTAAGATCAAAAATTTTCAATGCAGCCATCGAAACTTTTACCATCTTCTTTGAAGTTCTTCAATACTGCTATTCAAAAGTAACTAAGAAAATCATCCGGACTTGAACAGTGCTATCAACATTCACTTAACATTTTTCTTTAATTTATTTATTTTCTATTATTTAATCACGACTTCTAAGTGTTTCTTTTATGGTTGGAACAAACCTTTTAAAATGAAAATATATTACCGAAATTTTTTCTTCCTCAAAAGTAGCGACAGAAATCATAAATTGAATTCCCTACAAGTTTTTTAAAAAATTTATTTGAACTTGAGTGGACGAATACAAAGTATTTTATAGAGAGTGAACTAATAGTAGGAAATGAAAAAGGGAAAACATCTGGAGAATGGTACTGTCTGATAACAAATTAAGTATAACTAATGTATGCACCAACAAAGTGTGCAACTCTGATCCAATTAATAACAAATTCTAAACAATATAGCAACAGATTATCATGAATAAAAACATAAGAAGAACGTATAATTCAGGACAACAAATTTATTGAGCTATCACTGAAAGTATGTTTTGGGTTTGTTGTTTATACCTCTTCCTATTCGTTATTTTAGCTGTTATGCTGCTTACATCATAGTTTATATTACTGTTATCCATTTCATTAAACTGAATTGCCCACTTTATCTAGTTATCTATCCCTTTCTTTTGAGCTCTGACATGCGCTTTTGACCCTTATTGTAAAAAGGATTTCATACTGTACATCGAAATTGCCCTTAAAGTTTGGCTTACGATTTTGGAATCCGCCAATATTATAAAGCTTTATTCGTTGTGAAAAAAAAGTACCACGAATATACGGATGATAAATCTCAGATTAGGAAAGTGGGTTCTTACTTTCTCTGTGAAAGTATAATAATTGTTTAATACCTCGGTGGGAAGGGTCCCACTTCGGTTGGTACTAGTATCAGAACTTCGCCATCAGTTCCAGCACGATAACTCTCAAATAATAAAAATCCGAACACTTACATCATATGGGGGGGTGACTCTTTGCTTGTTCTTTAAAATATTTTAAGGCATTGTGAACATTATAGAGGTTGTCCCAGCAAGAACGGATAAACTTTCCACAGCCATATGCGTTGTTTGGAATACATTAAAAAATGCCCAAAAGAACTGTACCTCCACGACGTATAGTTCTCGAAAAAAAACGAGATGAAATGTATGATGTCATATCCGGTTTATGAAAAATCTTTATTCGGCCTTTTGATTGGGAGTCAGGGTCTGATTTCATTGCAACCACGATCTCCAGATCTGATCCCTTTAGATTTCTTCCTATGGGTCCATGTAAAGGAATTGGTTCATTGAGACCCAGTAATTTCAGGAATAGGCTTAATTAATTCGTTTCCACGTTTTGAGTTTAGTTTTGTGGGCACTACGATGCTAGAATGTGTCCAGTTAATCATTACACGTTATGCGCATACATGCCTCCATACGCGTGGGGGATATTTAAAACATCTTCCTATTCAAAATTATGCAAGTACTGATGTTCATGTTTCAAATAAAGGTTTTTCCTAAACTGGATATGACGTCATGCATTTTCTCTCGCGTTTTTCTCGAAAACTATGAGTTGTGCAGATACAGGTATTTGGGTCTTTCTTTATGTATTCCCAATAACGATATTTGATAAACCTTTTAAAACGTGAAAATTTTACAAACCATAGGCTCGCATAGACCTTGTCGTTGGCGCTGTATGATCAGAAGTGGTTTTAGCGCCATTAAACTCCATCAACATCAACACCCAATAATGAATCTGGCTATGCAAAGTTTATCCAGTCTTGCTGGGACACTTTGTATAATGTATATTATCATACTATTTATGCTACGGGAAATTAGATAATACGATATTTTTCTGTTTCTTTTGTCGTGTTTTAATTAAAACGGCGTTGCTATTCAGTGAAAATTTAATGGAAATTCTTTGTATTCAGCTGAAAAAATGGTTATCACGCACTTCACTTTGTTTCAATAATTATATTTTTATTACTATTTTTCTATTGAATTTACTTATCACAGTAAAAAATTAAACGCTTTCGTTTCGTTATTTATTCTTTCATTTATTTTTAAATTCATTGCATTATTTCTCAGAGTTAAATATTTATAAAAAGACACAATCGGCGATTTATTGAAAGTTCAGAGGGCGCTCACTGGAAGCAGAATTTTATTGCCACCAAATTTTTTTATATTATAATATTTTAATAAGTAACAAACCTTCTCCGCAAAATGTTATATTCAAGTATTTTGAATTGAATTATTTTAAAATTGGAAAAAAATCAGTTTTATGAAGGAAATCTGAAAACAATTCCAGAGAATATTTTGAAAGATAATTGAGAAATGTTTAATTCATTAATAGCTAAAATAGTAACTGGCTCTGTTAGGGATAAAGACCATTTCACGTATAATAATTTTAACTCATAGATTATTTTTGTATAAAATTATTTTAAAAAACTCTTTCCAAGACATTTGTTTTGAAAAAAAGACCCATTTTTTAAAAATAATGTTAAAGTTGTACAACGCCAAATATGAGGATTGTCAATAATTTTTCTGATTTCAAAATCCTTTGTGTTAACTTTTCTAAAGATTTGAAAGAAAAGTTGCTCAAAATGTGAAATTACCTTCGTTCAAAAGTAAAATGTTTGATGTTAAGGCAGATTAATGTCTTCAGAATAATGTTTTCAAGTTTTTTGTGGGAAAAAAAGAATATTGATTTATTGTCCAAACTTGAAGCTGTTGTTATTGTTATTGTTGTCTAACATCTGCTTCATTTTCTCTCAAATTTTTTTTTTCTTTTTGCATATGTTTGAGCAATTGACAAGCTTCTATTGAGGCATTATTAAATCTCAGCTTTGAATCAAATAAAAACTTAGCAAAAATATATGTATTAAAATAAAACAGAATTTTTAAAAATAGTTTTAGATAAGCTCAATGGTAACATTAATTTTAAATACATTAATTTTTATTAAAAGTTAGCAACAATTGTATGAAAGCTATTGCGCAGACATGAGATACATATTATTGAAAAGGTAAAATTTTTAATTATAAGAACGTTTTAAAAATTTGATTGAATAATTTCCTCTGGTGTCACTGTAGAAAAAAATGTCAAGAAGCTGGTTAATTTTTAATTAGTTGAATATCTAATTAATTTTTAATAGCTGAAAATTTGACAAGTATTTTTTCTCTAATCTTATATATAATAACTGCGCGCAATTTGTTTCAATCTTGCCGAATCTCTTTGGAAAAGATGTTAATAGAATGCGAGCACCTTAATAACTTTTATTTTTATTAATATTTTCTTGTATTTTCCGCAACAATGTTATTTATTGACAAACACCTCTTAGATATCAACTCACATATGTTAGCTTCATTAAGAAGATGAGAAATTTCCACAAAACAATCTTTGCAAGGCTGTTATATAGTAACAACATTAATAAATAACCCTGTAAATAGTATGATTGACAGAACTGGAAACTTTTCTGTCTCCGTTTGACACTTGTGGCGGCCTTCTTTCGCAGGTGATGCTATCAAAATCTTCTGGAAATTTATATTTTATTTCTTTCCTCATTCAAAGAATTTGATTATTCACACATTGTTAATAACTAAATAATTAAAGCACCTAAACTTAACTGCATCAATCTTGTATTCTTTGTTTTTAAAATAATTAATTGCTTAAATAATGTTTCGGGATTTATTTATTTTTGATAATTAAACAAAAACTTATGGGTTAGTACTGAAAACTTGAATTTTTTTGTTGTTATTTCAAGGAAACTGGCAATGTAAATGATTCTGATTTTTTTTAATTGATCTCATGTTTCCGTATATAAAATAAACCTATACTAAGTGTAATGGGTTGGAAATAATAAATCGATACATATATTTATTTAAAATAAATA
>JAOUZG010017314.1:3934984-3970424 GCA_026289955.1 Argiope argentata
ATAGATAGATAGATAGATAGATAGATAGATAGATAGATAGATAGATAGATATAGATATATAAACTGAAATCTGCTGTCTCAAATTACAATTTATCATGTGAGGATATTATTATTTCTTTTGAATCGTTGTTTGTCTTAACTAATTTATGTCATTAACCATTCTAAACCGGTTTTAAACAATCAAGGGACACAGATTATACGTTCGTTGATATTTAGTAGAGCAAACGATTCATTTATTTATTTATTTCATTTTAAAATTGGTTGTGGTCAAAAGAAGTCTAAAAAAATTTGGATAAATCCGGATTAAACTGGTTTTGAATAACCACGTGACTATGTTATTGTGCAATTAAATTTTTAGAAATGTAATATATATTTTTTTTAATATCAAAACCTTTTGAGCTTCAAAACTCTTTTGCCAGCTAGAAAAATCGAAAATGGAAGTTTTAGAAAAATAACATTATTATTATCAATATCAAAAACTTGAAACTGCGATAATATCATATTATCATCTAATAAAAGAGGGGGAAAATTAATCACGAATGTGTTTAATATAATCAATAAATTACATTTTATTTTTGTAATGTAAAAACTAATGCCTAAAATGCACCCTAGCGCACTTTTTAAAAAGTAGATGATAATTTGCGTCTAATCATGGTTAAGATAATATGGTTAGATAACAGTAAATAGATTTATCAAGTAAATAGATTCTATTGGATTTTTTCTATTTAAAAATAATCCTAGAAAGTTAAAGGAGGAAATTGTGAACTCTTCAAAAATAATATTGGGTTCGACCATTGCAATGAATCAAAAAGTTTAATTTTATCACCTTCGGAAAATAAAGTGCTGAATATTTTGATTTGGTAAAATTTATGTAGATTCGCATATTATTCCAGGATTTCATAATTCTAAACAAGTGAAATTTAATATTTTCACCTAATTTGTAGAATTTATTTTAATTTAAAAAATTCATGAAATATTTGTTTGAGTTTCGGGTGAAAAAAAAGTAATTTATGCTAAGGAAACTAGCGACAAATCCTATATTTAATTTGGAAGCAATTTAATTACATTTTTGGGTGAGAAAATACCCATTTCTAAAAAATTTTAACAAAAAGCCTTTTTAATTCACCTTTTCTAATAA
The DNA here is from genome assembly GCA_026289955.1 of Argiope argentata. Taxonomy (NCBI): domain Eukaryota; kingdom Metazoa; phylum Arthropoda; class Arachnida; order Araneae; family Araneidae; genus Argiope; species Argiope argentata. The sequence continues at coordinate 3,936,123 of JAOUZG010017314.1, forward strand.
AAAATGTGAAGTTATTCCCCAATATAGTGATTAGATAAATAAAATTGATGTATAAGTATAGGAATGTGAAACCCCGGCATTTTGTTTTTTGATTTATTAAAATCAAAATATATCGGATTTTAGAAAATCGATGTAATAAAAATATAAAAAACTATACTGAAAATCTTGTTATTGTTAATCATTTCAAAATTTTTCTATCAGTCTAGGAAGTGTAGAAATGAAAATAAATTTAACAGTCACTTCTGTAATCTAAAATTTTTCTTTTTAATAATAATATTTTTAAGTTAACAAAACTGTAAATTGAGGCAAAAAGGATGAAAATATCTTTTAAAAACCCTCTAAATTGCAGATTTTTAGGTCTATATTAATTAAATTTGGTTCATAGTCAATTTTGGGGAAAAACTGGAAAGTGTTTTCAAATTCTAACTACGATTTCAATTAAAAATTGTTCAATATTTTAAAATTTTTCTTCGATTGCTTTGAACTATATAATTGCATAAAAATATTTGGACATTACTTTAAAATTCAAAAACTAAATTCTTCAGAGATATCAATTTTTTTACTGGATTTATATTCTTTTAGTACAATGCTAAACACGCATTATGCAAATTATATTTTCTTTTAATGATTAATTTACTTTCTATATTTATTCATTTAAAGCATAATGAGAAGTTAAGATTAAAAATAAAAGAAAGATTCATAAATAATGCCTAAAACGATGCTGTGCAATGATGTTCTTAATAGGGGGTTATATTTATTTACTTTTTCTTGAATCAGTTTTAAATAATTTTTGAATTATTATACTCACCGTATTAAAATTTTAAAACTATAAATGTTTTTATGGAAGCGTTTCAGATACAGAATTAAAAATGGAAAGCCAACAATATTTATAAAAATATTCTTTATAGAATCAAAAGTAAGCATTTACTAATTGAAGTAGGGAAGGCAGCAATAAATTTGAACTCATTTATTAATAGTCGGTGTGAAGCCATAAATACTTCAAAATATTTATTTCTTTTCAAACCAGGTTTATTTGTGCATTTTATTTAAGAAATGAATCTTTTGAATGACTTAGCAAATTTTCAAGTTGAAAATAAATAAATATTGAAAAGTGGAAACATTTAATGCTTTATTTCTTTATTATTATTTAGGTGCATAAGAGTCATTAACTTAAAAAGTAAGAATCTTTCAAACTTATACCCTTTTTAAAATGTTCCACTTTTTGACACTTAAATTCCACAGATGTTAAATAAATATATTCATCTTAAAAAGGCTTCAAAGTCCTTCTTCAATTTATTCAATGTATTTAAATATATCCAAAAAATTATTGTGGTTAAGTCCAAAGGGTATAAATATTGCTTAATTTTCTTAGAAAGTTTTCTAATTTATGATTTATAAAAATTAATTCAGAATATTATTCAAAAGTTGTGCAAATAGTTAGTGGCAATCGACCCTTCATCTTAAAACTTAGGAGTTTTCATTTCTTTTAGAAAAAGAACATGTCGGCTTTCTCGCACAGAGGTAGAGCGTCTTTCTCTTGTTCTGGAAATAATGGGTTATAGCCGCGTTTAGGACATAGTTGTTCTTCTGTGTGTTATCTTTTAGATGTGTGACTGTACCCCCCTGTAAAAGGGAGCTTCGCAAGTGACTGTGATGTGTGTGTAGGTAAAATCGTACTCTTGACCCTACTTGAAGCAAAAGACGTATAACTTCGGCTCAAAATCTTCTGATGTATCAGCGAGGCTTGTCCATGACAGGTGCCATAAGTAACAACAACATTGAAGTTTTAAAATAATGCTTTTTACTCAAATTTGGACATTAAATATGCACTTGAAAATTTCAAAAATTCGTGCAAATTGTTAGTGGTAATTGACGCCTCACTTCAAAACTAAAGAGTTTCCATTTCTTTTAGAAAGAGAACAGTAAAGTTTGTCGACTTTCTGGTACAAAGGCAGAGTGTCTTTCTCGTATTCTGGAAGTCCCGGTTAGGCATGGTTGTTCCTCTGTGTGCTATCTGTGAGATGTGTGACTATGCCCCGTGTTAAAAGGGGACTGTACAAGCGCATGTGATGAGCATGTAGCTAAAGTCGTACTCTTGGAGTTACTTGAAACAAGAGACACATAACTTCGGCTTAAAATCTGCTGATGTATCAGTGGGTCTTGTCCATGACAAGTGCCATAAGTAACAACATTTTAGTTCTTTTAACTCAAATTTGGGCATTAAATAGGCTCATGAAAACGTCAAAATGGATTTTAATCATGAAAATATGAGTCTTGTGAAAACTAGACGTCAAAATTAATTTGCTGACATTTCATTTAATTTAAATAAATGCATCGAATAACGCTGTTTAAGACTGCTTAGGATAGTTCTGTTTTCTTTCGCATTCAAATAAGAATCTCTCATATTATCGTTATTATAATTCCCTCGACATAGAGGTTCTTTCTCTTATCTAATTAATTAGATGACGTTTATGTTGGAGAATACATTATCTTTCCTATCTACGAGCCAACGATTCTTAGCTCTAAGATATTTTAAATATTTAAAAGAATGTGCTCTTTAGCGAAACTCGCTGTGCAATGATTGAGCTATCCATCAATGCAAAAGATTTTTCCATTAACGTGGAAATGCATGTAGGCTTGTTTACTATCTATAAATTGTGTGATGTGAAAATTGCTACTTTCAAAATTGTTGACTTGGAGTTAAGGTTTATAGTCAATTCTTCGATAGTAGATAATAAAAAACATTCCGTTAAAATTAAAGATTAAATTGGATTAAATTTTTAATTAATTAAAAACATTAATTATTTAATTTTTAATTCGTCCAAATTTTGAGTTTTTCCTTCAATATTTTCGAGTTATATAATAGCATGAAAACTTATTTTACATCAAAAATTAGCTTTTCAATGATACTAATTTTATTATTTTGGATGTTTTTAATTAATATTTTAAAATCAGTTCTAAATGAAGTTTATAATGAATATTAAAATGAAATCCGCTATGCATATTTCAGTGTATCATGCCAGAACATCATTTCTTGAACAGCCAAGCACCATGTGCTCGTGCAAGTTAAATTATATTTTTATTCATTTTAATTGTTTTATTGATTGGGCCACTTTAGTATTGCAAATGATCCAAAAAACTCCCCCCCCCCCATTGATTGTTTTAAAAAATATCACGTTTCCTATTTATTTCATTTCATATAATCACGGGCTCAAAATGACATTTTTCTATGTTTTATTTGTTGGAGTCATTAACTTTTTTTTAACCAGGGCTTTTTTAAATGCAATGGCGACGCGTTATTGAAGGCTGATTTTTTGAGATGCTTTTGCAGATAATAAAATTTCAATTTTTCACCAACGGGTTTTTTCCCACCTAAGGATTTTTGTCTACATTATTCCCAAAATAACATCATGTTCTGACATGATAATAAAAAACATCGTTTGATTGATTGTATTGAAAAACAATAACAATACTTTTATTGTTTTGAAGATATTTTATTGCTTCTCTCGTGTGCTTGTGCCATTGTAATGTGTTCCAGCTGGAGTTTTCAAATAAAAATATGTTGTGAGACAATGGAATGGAATACTTCGTTTAATGTCCAAACTTAAAAAGAATTTTACCAATCATCAGAATATTTGCATATCCAAATCCTTTCTCTATTCGAATTCTTAAAAATATTAAATCAAAGAGATATGATAGGTATGAACAGCATTTTATCACAAAATATAATAAATATTTACTATTAATTTAATAATATATGCATAGTTTAAAATGAAGTCTCTTGAAAACGTCTGTGTGCTTCAACCAAAAAAAAAACTGTGAAATAGTTAATGGATATTGGAGATATTTATATCATTTTGTAGATCATTGATTGGGGAAGGTGTTAATGCATTCAAGTAATAACAAATAAAAAGTGGTTTTATAATTTAGATTTTAATTTATCTGTGCAGGTGCAAAAGCCTCAGATTGCGCATGTGCAAATAGTAAGATCTGTGGTATACATATACGATACGTTTCTTTGTTTATGTCTGATTTCAAATAGCAGTTCAAAACTCTTTATGCCCAAAAGAAGGAAGTCCAATTGCTGGAAGAGGAAAGAAACGTTCGGTTAGCGAATATCGGAGAAATAATGTGCACATTTAGGGAAAGAGAGTCTTGTAATGAGCGAAATAACCGTCTTTCTTTAAATCGCGATGCAAATGAATTGCGGAGACAGAATGAATCTCCTGAGGAGCGAGATGATCGCCTGTGTTTGGTCTAAGGACAGATAATATTTTTACCTTTGTAACAGTCTAAATATTTCTAAATGTATGCTATATAAAATTGTTTTGTAGCTATTTTCGATAATTTCTAAATATATTTTTATGTTTGTTTGATGTTGCGTAACATGCCCATATCATATAGGGTAGAGGCTAGACTTCAGTTTAAAGCCAATTTTTCTTCTTGGATGCTACGCCACGGGCAACGCCGTGTGGGTACTGCTAGTTTAGTATAAGTATTGAGCTATTATTCACATCCGAGCCTCCATCCCAGTCTCAGAATTATGTCAATAAAGTCACCAGTATAAAACAGCAAGCATTCTGAAATGCTTGCTATATAACGAATAAAATCCAACTAAAATTCAAATTCCATCGCTGTGTACAATAATTTTGACAATCTGCTCGTCTAACTCGTTTTTTGGAATCCCAGAATATGCCTTTATTTAGATAAGACAGATCAAAGGATTACATTTGAAAATATTCCTTTTAGTAACCAAACTTAAACAGAAGTGTTACTGAAAATTTTAAAAAAGTGTGACTTATGGAAATAAAAATTAGCAGAAGAAAAAAAAATTTAAAACCTAAGTTCTTCAAGGATGGCAAATTAATTACAAGCAGTTTAGAATGAAAGATTAATTTGTAACAGAATACTGAAATAAAAATAACCATTATTTATTATTGGTATACATCGGACACCCAAAATGATCACTTTTTTAGATCCATCAGTGTATATTTCGCAATCGTTATCATCAAAATAGGCCAATTAATTTTAAGCCAAGTATCGTTAGTTTGAAATATTTTTCACGAATTAAATATTATCAATCATAATTACAATCAGTATAAATAATTTATCAAAAAAGGATTGATTTTCGAAAAAATTGAACTCTCTTTCTTTGTAGTCACGTGAAAAATACCGAAATACCCACATTTTACCGATTGAGCTACTACCTGTAGATTTCAATTTTCCTTACAAACTCCTAAAACTCTATTTAAAGTATTAAAAATTAATTTATCAAAAAAATATTGATTTTCGCCAGAATTGAACTCGCTTTCTACACTTTCACGTGACAAATACAGAAATCCTTGGATTTTATCGATTAAGATACGGCCTGTGGATTTCAGTTTTCATAACAAACTGCTAAAAATCTATTTAAAGCATTGAAAATTAATTAAATTTAATTAATGAATTCATATTTGAAAAAACTGTATCAACATCAAATGTTATCCCCTACAAGCTTAAAAAGATTTGCTTGAACTTGAGTGGTTGCATAAAACGTATTTCATTAACGATTGAAAATTTGCACAAGATATGCATAGAGAGAGTTTCCCTCACCCTGAATTAATAGCAGGAATTGAAAAAATGATGAATTCCCAAACGCTGTTAGTTGAAAGTTTTTAAGATAAAAATATCTTAGTAATCTCGAAGGAATTGAGTGAAAGAATTGAGATTCAGTACTTTTTATTTCAGTCAGTTTCCATCCTCTGCATATTTATTGATTCAAGAAACGTCAAGTATAGATTTTCATATCATTTAAAGCATTTTTTCAGTTGTAAATCTTTATTTATCTCTATGTTTAGAAACTTATTAGAAGGCACGATATATATTTTTTAATTCAGGACGAGCACATGAATACAACAAAAAGTGAGAAACATCCATTTAATATTTCTTTAAAACACCCCAAACTAATTTCAATTAAACTTTTATTCGCAATTTCTAATAAAAAAGAAAATTTCCAGCACTTAGAAAAGAGGATTTTTTTGTGTGTGAAATTATAAACTTTACAGAAGAGATGGTAAAAGTTCTGACACCAGCTGCTCCTAGACTCAACCAACAACATATTGCTTGATTTTACTTTTATATTTGTATTAGATAAAATCCCTCAAATATCAAAAATATTCAAAACCATCCCGATAAAAAAAAGAAGAAATAATAACAAAACTTCGAACCATTCATCCCAAATACCTTAAGTACTCATCTCATCCAAACCTTTCAAGAAGTTGCTGATAAGAATAACTTTTCCGTTGTGTGCTCCTTTTTTTAAAAAGAAGAAGAAAAAAAGAAGATTCCAAAAATCTTTTCGAGAACTTCAGCAACTGGTTGAGAAAGCCTAAACAATGTAGGAACTTAACCGTAAATGCCTCAGATAAAAGGCTTAGCTCCGAAAGAAACACGCCAACAAAACCGCTCTTTCTAATATTTGCTTTCGAATGCGTGATCCAAATCGAATAATAAAAGCATAAAGTGGGGAAAGAGATGGATAGATCTATCTCTATCTCCTGGAAGAGGAAGGAGAAGGATGGTGAAGAAAGAAATCTGATGTGGTGGATAAAAATCGAATGAGAGTTCGAGGGTGGAAGAAGAAGTAAATGCTGACTTTTCGAATCGATATTTTTGTGTAATCACAACCGGCTCCTGCAGAGTCGGGTCTTTCCCTTAGATGTTGGCCGGGGGAATAGAAAACTTCTCCACTAAGAATAGCGATTGTGGGAAAACTTCTCTTTCGTTTTATTGGATTTGGGGATGGGTTTAAGGCTGAAGGGGAGGATGGGGGGACGGAGGGAAAAAATGGCGGAAAAGGAATAAAAGTTCATAAGAGTTAGTTATTCATAAAAGCAATTCTGATATGGGAATGGAGAGATTGATGAAAAAGTAAACAATAAATAGTGTGGAGGTTGTTGATTTTTTTTATTTTCGCCTTGGATGGTAAAAAGTAGTGCTTTCCTTTTAACTATGAATGCATCTGATAGAACAAATTTGCTGTCGATTGCTGGTATTTTTTTTTCCTTTTTAAGTTCAACAAGTGTATTTCTAAGTATAAATCAGTACTTTTTGTAGATTTCTTTCAAATAAATCATTCAGAAATCTATAGCAGCAATCTTTTTAACCATTATACGTGATATTGAAAGGGGTCAGATGATAAAATTCCAGATTGCAGAAATTTTAATAGCTCTTTAAGGTGTTTTAACAACACTTTTTAAGCATTTCTCGAGATATTAAAATGGGCTGTATAAAAAAATTCTTTTTTTTAATCTTAGTTGTTATTTCTAGCGCTTCCAAAGATGGGAAATAAGAATATTAAATCACTGCATGTGATATTGAATGGGATTTCATGATAAAATTCCAAATTTCAAAAAGCTTAATAATTCTTTTAAATATCTTTAACATAATCTATTAAATATCTTTAAACTAACAATCTTTAAGCACTATCAGTGATATATAAGGCACCATTTGACAAAATTCAATATTATATCAATTTTAATAGTTTTTACGAACGTTTCCAAAGCTATAAAATAACAATCATTAAGCACTGTTCATGATATTAAAAGGGATGACATGATGAAATTCCAGATTGCAAAAATTTTAATAGTTCAATCAAATGTTTTTGAAGATGTAAAAAAGTAATCTTGAAGTCCTGTTCATGATATTGATTATGATCTCATAAAATTCGAGATGACAGACATTTTAATAGTTCTTTCAGATATTTTCAAAAATGTAAACAGCAATCTTTGAGCATTGCTCATGTTATTGATAGGGACCACCTGATAAATGATTTTATGAATGCATAAATTTTAGTATTCTTCCAAATGCTTTCAGAGATACAAATAACAATCATAAAAAAGTTTTCGTCGCGTAGAAAGAAGATCTAGGATATAATTCAAGGGCTCTGTCAAATTTTGGCTAACTGTTTCATTGATTATCAGCGATGTAAACTAATAAAGTTTTAAATTCTCTTCACGAAGGTGAATTGATCATGTTAAAGAATGTGATAATTTTCTCATATTTGGCGAATCATTAATAGAATCTGTTCTTTAACCTGAAAGTCACTAATCCTCAAGTTTTTCAACTCTACCACCAGATATTCATTGGTCAATATTAAATTCATTGAGATACAAACAGTTATTCATTAATATATTTACAATGATCTTCAATGGCAATTTTAAGTACTCGTAAACCTACATATGCCTTTCATGCCTAGATTTCAGCTATGCAACTGAAAAATTCTGAGGCAGAATTTTATTGAACCGGGCAATATGGGAAAATAATATAGGTTTTTCGGCACAACATCCAATCAGGAGTACCCTCTAATTAGGGATGGTCAATTGTTTTATCCCTGATGCCCAGTTTATCTTCCACCAAGCCTACATAATCGGTGATAACTGATTGATTTTGGATCTTAAATCTGTTGCTTATCGATATCAAATTGATTACTCCACCACCAAACTGTAAGACCTTTCATTAGTTTTGTAAAGCTAAAATTTTATTGATGTAAGAAATTTGTGATAAGGGCTAGTCTTCTGTAAAAATATTTTAATTATTCATAAGACATGATCTGAGAAAATTTTATGTTTGAAACAGTTTCCGAATCTTTAATAATAACATAAATAGAAAGTTTTTATTATAATAATGACCTAATTCGTTTTCTATAAAAATGAAGTCGCTTACACAAACCTTGAAAAAAAGGAGTTCTATAAAATTCAAATAAGAGATATAAACAGTTTGGAAATTTAATTCATGGTATAAACAGTAAGCATAGAAAACATAAAACAGCAGACTAAAACAAACTACATAAACCTGTTACTACACATAGGCATACAACTGAAGTAAACATTAACATAAAACAGTAGAGAACAGATATCAACCATTTTCAGAAATTTTCTTACTTTTTCGGAATAAAATTAGAGCTCTTTTAAATATTTATTTGTATGCAAAGTCTGCAAACAGTTATAAATATTTTTTACCAGTAAAGCTCATTCTAAAATAAGTGAAGCGCTATAATTACTTTATCAAATTACATGGGGTAATTGGGACGCTATTTCTTTGTTACTCGAAACAAAATTATTCGTGCACACGCAACATTTTTTTTTCTGTTTTGGATATTATTAATTTGATTATTTCAAATCAAATAATTGCAAAAAGAGTTTTTAAAAACATGATTTTATCAGTTGCTAATGTGCTGAAAAATATAGAACGATTTTCATCAACAAAAAAACTGCCAGAGAAAAAATAAAACATAAACAATTTGAGATCTCTTTTGTTCTAAATTCGCATTCTACATTTAAAGAAGATACAAATTGAGCAAATAGATTCTCCTCCGAGCATCGCAACTTAATTCAAAAACTACCCAAATCCAATAGATTTTTAACAAACGATTTCGAGCTCGAAAATTTTTCACTCCATTTGGCAACGCGAGCGAAGCAGATGTCAAGATGTCGAGATCGAAAGCGAAAATCTCCCGACAGCGCGGAGGACGATGGTTTCCATGACAACCACCTTCTCAGATTAACGAGATGAGGCGACAAAAGCTTTTATAGAATCACTTCTCTGTAATCGCGCCAAACATTTACACTGCAGCCGTCTCGAACAATACGCTTCGAATTCGCGTCACCAGAGAGTTTATTTTCTCCATTTTCGACTAACGATGTACAAGTCAACAGTTATTCACATTTGAGAGAAGACTCGTCTTTCTAGCTGTTTAGATGACAGATATTGATCGTCTTTGCTGAACTTTGGATTTGAATGATTATTCGAATTTTCAGTGGGACACTTGTGTCTTAGAAAGTTCTTCGAACGGAAACGTCATGGCGCAACAAAAATTTGTTGCACAGTGGAATAAGAGTAATAAGGCACTAAACTCCGTTGTTTGTTTTATAACTGAACTTTGCAAACAGTTGTTTCAAAATGAAAAAGACCGTTTCCGTATTTCACGTTTGGAAACGATGTTTTTTTACATAAAAACTTTTAATTTAACAATATCTATTAATTATATATAAATTTTCTAAAAGTATAAAAACTGGTATAGATATTTTCAGTCATAAGCAGTACTTTTCAGTTTTCCCCAACTCAATAATGTTTTTACTTTCTACTATACAATGTATACAAAAATAAATGAAAGAGTACAAAATAATGCAGAAAACAAGTAATATAAAAAATTTAAGCCAATTTCTGCTTAGGTCAACAAAGAAAAATGTTATTTTAGTTCATTTTTATTAAATAACTACAATTAATATAAATAATTTATCATAAAATTATTGATTTTCGCGAGAATTAAACTCGCATTCTTCATCTTCATGTGAAAAATACTGAAATTCTCGCATTTTACCGATTGAGCTACTGCTTACTGATTTCAATTTCTGTTACAAACTGTTAAAACTCTATTTATTTAAAGTATTAAAAATTAATTTAATTTAATTTATCAATCCATTTATTATTTCAGATACCATTTTTTTTATCCTATAAGAACATAATTTTGTTTTGTGTTGAGGTTTTTGAAGCCTCAAAATGTGTTGGCAATTTATCGCTTTTGAGACATCCGTTTTTCGCTTTTAGAGCTATTAGAAAAAATGCAGAAGGTTGTCCCATTTGGCATTTTATCACGAAAAAATCATTTTAAAATGGAAGTTTAATTTGTAATACAAAAGTTTCAGCCAATTGCAAACTTTTTACATTATTTTTTGTTATAAAATGTTTTTATCATGTGAGAACATGATATTGTATTTAATTGAAGTTTTTGAGGCCACATAATGAACGATCAAAAAATGGGCGATTTATCGCTTTTGAGGCATCAATTTTTCGCTTTAAGAATTATTTTAAAATTTTAAAGATGGTTGTCACATTTGGCGATTTATCACCAAAAAAAAGTTACAACTTGTCCGAATGCCTACTTTATACCCGATTCTCGATATATCAATGCATGAGTATTTTGATATTCACTTGACTGTTTCCAACCTGGTTAATGACTTAAATTAATTGTCAACCGATGCTTTAAAAGTAACAGTGTTCTCACATTATAATATGAAATTTAAGGTAGCAGACTTCATTTTTTAATATATTTTAATTCCATTTAAAATCCAAAAAATTTACAAAATTCCTTTTAGTGTACACTTTTCAATATTTTTTGACATCGATCAAAATTTTGTAGGTATTTTGAAAAAAATCATAATTTGATTCTACTATAAAAATATAGTATGTCAATAAATAAAACATCTAAATACACAAAAAAAATTTAATATTTTTAATAAAATTGTGTTCTTTTTTTTTTGTCATAACTGTGTAAGTAATCTCACTATGCAGTTTATTCCTTTAGGATTTTTAAGGATTTTGGGCACTGTTCTCTTCCAAATCTTTTGCAAAACTTAGTGTTTAAATCACACAAGTGTCCTATTGTTTCTCTTATTTCTCTGCAAAATACGCATACATATTCTCTTCTTTTGCTTTCATTTTTTTTACAAATTATTCGTTGTTTCTTATTTTCTACACCATTTTTAAAACTAAGTTTTTTAATGTAATATTGTAGTTGTTTTTAATTTGTTTTAGACATTTTTCAAAATATGAAATGTAAATTCGGCAACAAAAATTCCAGAATGTTTAAAGAAATGCGTTTTCCTTTCAGTTCTTAATTAGTGAAACATTCTAAAACATCCATTTTCTTAACCTGTTGAATTATTTAAACGGGCCGTCAAGCAGTCAAAAGTTCGAAATGTTTTTCAGAATCTTTTTGAAATGTTTTGCATCTCAGAGATACATGACTGTCGCTACAGTCAAACCGATTACTTATTTACAGGTTTCCAAAAACATGTCAGTCTTCAGAACAGAAATCCTATCATGTTATTCCCCCTCCGGAAGACCAATCACAGGGCTTCAGCTAAATTTCCTGATGTTCGAGGAAGTTCCGCTCGTTTCTTCCGTAAATAAACGCTCATTACGCCGCAGAAAAGCGTTCCAAGACTTGAACTCATGAATCTAGCAATTGGTGCATTTGTTCAAAGTGACAGAGCTGTCATGTATATCGTGATGTCAAAAACTTTAAGATAAAAAAATCTCATTTAAAACTGTTTCAGTTCAAACTCGAAACGTTAGTTTCTTTTGTTTTACTCAGTTTCTGGGATGTGAAAATTAAGAACAATATAATATGGAAAATTTTGAAGGTTCATTCAATATAAATAAAAGTCATTCATTTCATAAAAATTGGATATTTTATCTGATTACATAGTTGGTTCCTATTAGAACATTCAAAACTGTTAGTTCTAGGCAAAAATAATGTATTTGTTTTTCAATATTTTGTATGCACCATATGCAAAAAAGAATCTCATTCTTAAAATATTCGGCATTGAAATTTTATTTATAGAAATACGTCAACAAATAGTTGAAAAAACATTCATTAAATTGTCTGTTCTTCTATCTTTAATCGTAAAAACGCAAAAACTCAACAAATTAGAGTGAATTTGAAATTTTTCAAAGGAAACTTTAAAGTGAAATCTTATACAAAATTGTAGATTCCGTTCAACATCAGACATAATTTTTTTTAAAAAAATTATGTTTGTCGTCATTGATCCACGTCCATGTAAACATGATAATACTAAAATACGAAGGAACAAATGAATGATATTTTTGTACTTTATAACTTTAAATTAGTAATGCTAGTAAATATATATAAAATTATTTCGTATATCTTGGAAACTGTTCAAACGATTTGGATGAAATTTTGTATTTAGATGTCTTGTTTTTTACGTTTACCTGTATCTTTCCTTTTAGTGAATATGAAACGCATTTATAAAGGAAAATTTTCTATATAAATATGGTTTTACACATTTTTAATAACCAAGTATTGACATACAGCTAGCTATACATAACCTGCATAAGCGTATCAGAAATGAAGTAATTATTGAGCTTCAGGCTCAAATACATTTTCGATCCCACTTTTGGAATTCATTTAGCTTTCACTTATAACTTTAAACGTGTCATAGAATAGGATTTTATTGCGAAAAAAAATACTTGCTTTCATTACAAAAAACAGGTATTACAAAAATTATTGATTTTCACAAGAATTGAATTTGCATTCTTGACCTTCAAGCGAAAAAAAATTGAAATCGTTGCATTTTGCTGATCTAGCTACTATTTGTTGATTTCAATCTTCATTACAAACAGCTAAAACTTTGCTTAAATTTTTAAATTTAGTTAATCAATTACTATTTAAAAAATTATGTTGACATCAAGTGTCATCTACTAAAAATTTAAAAATGTATTTGAACTTGAGTGGCTGAATAAAAAGTATTTTATTAACGAGGGAAAATTTGAACAAGATATATATAGGTAGAGCATGAAGTAAAAGTAGGAAGTGAATTAATTAATGAATTAATATTTGAAAAAACTGTATCAACATCAAATGCCATCCACTGCAAATTTTAAATATGAATAAAAGGTATTTCATCAATAACTGAAAACTTGAACGAAATATATTTAAGGAGAATAATAGTAGAAATTGAAAAAAAAGAAGTTGCTGCTAAACGAATTTTTGTTTTAAAATTATTATGGTTTAATAACATGAATTAAAGTTTCACAAATATCAGAATCCCTTCAGCCTTGCCTATACATCTTAATTAAAGGGAAAACCTACAACAAGCCAATATAAAGAAGCTAAGGTTGAATCGTAATGAATATCACTGGCCATGATACAATACCTATCCGTAGAGAGGTTTGCGTCTTCTTAAGAGTGAAAATAATTTGATTCCACTACTTTACTCTTTCCCCCTCACCCGTAGACAGCATTATAAACTTCCATCCACTATTAAAAAAATCTTAAAAATTTAATTAACCCCTGTATTGGAAGCTTTTCGTCATTACGAAAGTGCAAACAAAAAATTGGGATTCTCATATAAAAGTGCACTTTGTATGTAGAAATTTAACGAATTTTGAACTATCTTATCCGAAACATCATATCATGTTACTTTATATCAAAATGTATAGTAACCCTTTAAGTCTATAGATGTGTTAATTTATAAGTTTCGTCAATCTGATTTGTCTATGTTTTGAATTGAAAATATCGGCCATAATTTACAGTCAAAAACCGTAAGTAATGAGCTTTCACGCAACTTGGAGATGTAAAACTGGCATGAAAACTATTGTATTAATTCAAATGTAAGCAAAAATTCTAATTTGAAATTAATGTCCAAAGAAAACGATTTCTTTTATTATTGAATTAGCATCTGCCAAAGCATGAGGGTAAAAAATTTGTTGAAAAAGTAAACATGATTTGAAATTTAATTACTACAAAAAATAAACATTATTATAAATTAAAATGTAATTTTTAAAAAATGTTATTACTAAAAATACATGGAATTAAAATTGATTTAATTGAAGACGTTCTTTTATCTTAAATTCATACAAAGAATTGTGCAATATAAGGCTTCAAAGTTAATAAGAGAAAAATTTGTAAAAAAATTTGATTTATTTTTAAATAATTAAAACTCTAATAACAATTTAAAGAAACCCTCTCTTAATTAGAATCTACTATATAAGAAATAGTTTCCCAATCTGGTAGCTTAAAACTCAATAGTCTTCTTAAAGTACTTTGAACGATCTTTGCATTATAGAATTTGTAGAAAGCATGCTAATTTAAAAGCATTAGCTTGTTAAAAAAGAAATTTAAGAACAATGCAATTTATCAGGATTACTCTTTAAGCTTTATAATCAAATATAATTTTAATTATAAACCTTAAAATCAGAATAGTCAAAAGTTAACTACGTCCTGAAGTATACGAATAAATCTAAATCACCAGAACGCTTCAGTAGCATTAGTAGGATCTGAGCTTGAGAATTGAAAGCTCTAATTGATCAATTTACAATTCTTAAATGAGAAGCACGTCCCGTCATTGGAAGTGGGAAGACGATCCCACACCAATTTTATACCCTTTTGAATGCCAAGAAATCACTCTGCTGGAATCTTCTCCTCCTCAAGTCTAAGGTACCCTCCTAGGGATGCTTTAAGCTTGATAAGGCCATTTTTAAGTCATTTTTTAATGTATTTTGAACTCCTCCAACTTCATTACAAAAATTACATTTAATTTCCCCTTTGAGCAGATAATATGACTAGTCATATATATTTGTTGAAAAGCTTTTTTTACTTAATTAAAAAGTTATATAAAAAGATTTTTTTCTATCATTACGTTCCTTTATGAAATTACGTTAAACTTTTAATCTAAAATCTTATTAAAGTCTTTGAAGTTTTTTTCATCATGTAACCCAAGAAGAAACTCCTCCCCAAAATTGATAATGTCATCATAGAAAAATCAATAATGGCTCTTCAAAGAGTTGTAATAGATGTTTACTTCATACATTCCTCAAATTACAAAAAAAAGATATTAAAAAACATTATCGCATTCAAAAAAATCAAAGGGGAAAAATTGTGTGGCGTAAATACGGCAAAAATGCGTAAAATCTATTAAGAATGTATAGATGAAATTTCATTAAAAATTCCCCCCACTCTTTCCTTTTCTCTAAAAACGTCAACATGTTTTCGTTTCAGAATTTATAAACAGATATTAATTTAAATAATACTTCGTCAATAATAACGAGTCTGAAGAGAGTTACGATAATAAGTTTTTAAATATGCTCATCTATTGCCAACATGATGAAAGAATTTGTGGAAAAGGAGGATTCTTAAGATTATTTTCATTTTATATCTTAAGGAAAATTATTTAATTCATAATTTAGAAATATGCATTTATTCCGTTTTTCACTTTTCAAAAATTATTTTATTTTTAAATGAAAGGAGTATATTTTAGAAATGGGGATAATCGATCATTAATTAAAATATATGAGTACATTTATTAAAGAATTTTTAATTTATTTATAACAAAAAATATATAATTATCATGTATTTTATCTATAACTATCTCTCTCATAGCAATGCATTGTCACATATCGCTCATTGTGTGTGTGTGTGTGTGTGTGTGTGTGTGTGTGTGTGTGTGTGTGTTATAATAATAGTTTATAATACACATTATTATTGAAGTTAATTTTGGGCCATCCAATTCAAAAGAGTAAGGAAAAAGTGAAGGATGAAATTTACACTTCCAAATCACTACTTAAATATTTAAAAACGGAAATGTTATACAAATTGGACAAATAAATGCTTTATAAATATGATAAAATTTGCATTAAAAGCTTTTTATAAACACTATTTTGTTCATTGTGAATTCTGAATTATATTTGTAGAATGAAGACGTTATTATTTACTTGAAATAATATTTTTCTTCGCTGAATATTAATAATGTTGTTATTGTCGAAAGTATGATTACTAGATGAATTGATTGGGAGAAGATGTATAGTATACAAGAAATATGTCTGTACTTAACCTAGACAGAAAGAAATTTCTTTTCTAACAGAATTTTCTTTTAATTTAAATAAATATTTCTTTTATTGTTCGTTAAACATCTATCTCTATGCCATCTTTTTAATAGAAATACCAAAAAAAGAATGGAAAATATATATTTCATATCCCATTTAACTAACAAATGATTTTAATTAATTTTTAATTAACCATCTATTAGCAAAGACATTTGATAGATACTTAATAGATACGCGTAATTTAATATTTAGGCTTACATCTTGCATCTTATTAAATTTTCATAATGATTTGGATTTAAATTGTTGGCAACATATTTTTAGTGTTATTTTGGATTTTTTTTTCCGGATTTATAGTAAGTACACTTTATTTATTTTTATATACTATAAGCAACAACAATTTTCTGTTTTCTAAACGTGATATATTTTTAAATGCGTTTATATAAACTCATAATTTGAAATTTTTATTCACATTTAAAATTAATTCCTTCAAAATAATCTGTGATTATTTTTTTTCTGGAAGTAACAAGAAAATTTTAATTTTACGTCGTAAAATATATCTTTTTTATGAATGGTAAAAAAAAATATTGTTATCGTGAATATCTGCTGAGACTATCATTAATTTATACGATATTTATAATAATGTCATAACTATATTTATAATACGATTAAAATAATAAAAACTAAAAATTTTTACAATTCCTCATATATTCTAGAGTTGACAATTTTTACATAATTCTGCCAATAAATATTTCTTCAAGCAGTTAAATTTTATTTATATTGCATTCCAACAATTTCAAATTAATGAAAAAAATAGAAGCATAATTATTTTTTATTTATCTAAATGTTACAATATAGATCATATTAGAACTCATCGAAGGTTTTTGTTATAAGTCATTTGTCAAACTCTAACTTTTATGCAATTGCAACTATAGAAAAACATTTAATATAAAAATTTCTCATCTTAATGAGATGTGTTGATGCTGTTGCATGACCCCATTGTCCATCAATGCTTTACCAGGTCCATGACTAGATGGGGAAAGATTGCAATATCTGTTAGTCTCAGGGACCAGAGCACCTAGAAATAGGTAGAGGACCGACTTAGCTCTATCTCACACATTCGCTTGCACAGCCTCTTTTTTCAGGGGGGGGGCAGTCACACAGCTCAATGACAGCACACACAGAAGAACAATAATGCCCTAACTGGGACTCGAACCCGGGACTCCCAGAACATAGAAAAACGCGCCACCTAGGGGCTAGAAAGTCGGTTAGTGAGATGTTATTTCGCCTAATTCCCTTTATTTTTTTCCATCGCCAATCGTAAAGAAATTATGAGGAGAAAATCTAAAAAAGAAATGTACTATCGCAAATTTCAAGTTAATAATGTGATAACATCATTAGTTTTTAAGTCATTATTTGTCTTAACTAATTTAATTCATAAAATACTTTAAACCAATTTGAAAAAGCAATACTGATAAAAGCAAATCAACCTTTTAAAAATACATCTGCTTTCAAAGAAGCATACATAATAATAATGCAATACTGGTAAAAGAAGGTAAATAATATATGCGATTAAAAAATGTTGATGAATGTTGTCATTTATGTTTTATTCATTGCCTATGCCATTTCGAACTTCAATTACACGATACATTTCATTGTTCAAAATACCCTAACGCAAACAACATCATGTTCTCACTTGATATTATATTAGGACATTTCATATCATATTGCTTCGAAAATTTGTTTATAAATTCAATTGCATAGTACTAGTTTTTAAAAATTTCTTTTACTACATTTTATCCATATAGAAATCAAAATATAATTGTTTACGGTATCAAACCCATACTGCCAACCATTATCTCCATTTTTACAAGAATTAATCAGAAATATCTCCTTGAAATGGCTTCTTGGATATTTTAATTCCATAAAAATGATATTTTTAAAAAAAGATTATTAACGAGAGAAGTTCTACGGATTTCTTAAACTAATGAGGAAGCTTAAATGATCCCATCTGATCCATTTCAATTAAAGAGGGGAAAATTGTATAAATTTAGACATGAAAATGAAGAGAAAAGTTCTGGATTGATTGAAGAAATGATTTCAACTGGCATAATTGCTTCTTTTTTGGGCGATCATTAAGGAGAATATCGCATTCGATATCATCTCCTTCGCGGAATACTCATTACTTTAAATTGAAAGATTTGCTCATTAATATTAAAACTTTCGGTGTTTTTCTCCGATCTGGGGAAAAAATAAATAAATAAAATATTCTAACTTCCAAATTCGATACTTCAAGTGAATTTTCAGAGAAGTGTGTTTCTGTTTAGGAGAGGAATAATATTTAAAGGAAAATATTTTGTTGATGTTGGAAACTGCTGTCTTACCAAACTAAATGCAAAGATGTTTTAAGTTTTTATTAACTTTTAACTCATGAATTTGATGTTAATTATATGAAATTCTTATACAATTAACAGCAATATTAATTAGAAATATTAACCTTAACGAGGCGGGCTGAGATAGCCTGGTTGGTAGGGAGTTTGATTCGCATCCCTTGGGCTGTGGGTTCGAAGACGCCAACCTAAGACTCTCCGTGTGTGTGGTGGCTGGAAAACGTTAAATCTGTCTTGTCACAAAGTCCTCCTTGTCGAGAGTAATACCATCGGAGTATTGAGGCAGAAGTTGTCGTTCTCTGGTCCAGGTCTCAATTACGATCTGTGGATGAATGAATGAAATGCATGGATGAAGTACAACCCGTAAAAAGGGTTTTTGACGTATATGAGCTGGAAGTCTGAGTTCTGTCTTCAGGTGCTCAGGGGTTCATACCCTCAGAACCTTTCCACAGGGGGGGTCACCTCGTAATTGAAGATGAGATGTTTCCGGTATGATGGTTGTACCTCTCCAACCTGGTGGGTACACTAATAGATGGGGGTCAAACTACTCCCATCAAAGACGGGACGCACTTTCTTCGGGGAGGGTTGAACAGTAGCCGGTGATGACCATTAGGACCACAGTTTCGGCCAATGACTGTTGTGGCGATCCGGAATTTCAGTGTTTAGGATTAATGCTTGTGCATTCGTGGTAAGTCAGAGATCAGTCTAAGACGTATGGAAGGAGGGTTGCAGAGAAGCTACTGCAACCCTTCTTCCATTCTAAAGCGAAACACAAGAACAACAACCCTTAATGTGGCTTTTTCAATATCTGTAAAGTGTGTTCAACGATATTAATTATAAATATATCATCTCATCTATTTCAGTGTGATAGTATTAAAATGCTGCATACAGATAGTGATATGGTCTCTCGGGGGGGGGTGGCCTACTGATAAGGTCTTGACTCGCAAACCATAGGATTTCAGGTTCGAGACCTGTTCCTCGAAGAATCATCGTGTAAAGGCGTCTTTTGCATAATAAATCCGTGAAAGCCAAACGTCCCCTCGCTGGTGTGGAGAGTGAGCTGCCAACTCAGGTATCATCCTCGTCATCTGACTGCAGTTCAAAATTACGAGGTCCTGAGATAGCCCTCGTGTTGCTTTGCAACATGACGTTAATATAAATAAACTATTGGTTTCTGGCAGAGGAATTTACCTTTATACCTTACTTTTTCATAAACATAGTAGAATCACAATAATAAAACGTATCTCAAATCGGTCTCTTTATATTTCGGCATTTTTAACTGAACGAATGAGTAATTTAAAGAGTTTAGTTTAATTCAGTTATAATAAAACACCAAAATAAGTTTTTCGGTATAAGCTTAGTAATTTTAGCCTGCTTTCAACGACGAAGACGATACCAGAGCTGGTAAATTCTATCCAAACTTTTCACCACACTAGTGGGAGAATATCTGGCCACGTGGCATTTAGACTGCTTATAGGCGATTCTAGGATGGGATCAGATTTCGAACATAGACGTTCTAGTTCTGAAGCCTTACTATAAATCCATTAAAATTTTTACAGCAGTTCATTGGTTGTTTGAACTTTACTGGTCATTCCCTCTTATGCAAAATTTGGTTAGTTATTGAGTGTAACAGGCAGTCCAATTATTCTCTGTAAAGGGGTGACTATCTCTATAGCGTAATTTAAAAAACACTATAGCCAGGGGAAATTAAAAGAAAAATAAATTAGTGACTTTGAAAGAGATATAAGCAATAGGTCGCTGATCAGTTTTTTAATCATATCTCATATTAAATATCGTATAATTTTCGGGGGGAGGATATGTTTTGACTAACAAAGCAAAAAAAAATTTTTGTTAAAATAAAATAAAAATTATATATTCCATTAATTCGACGCTTTCGTTAAATCTACAACTCTTTGATCAGATCTATACAGCGGATTATTGAGAATATACTGTAAATGAAAAAAAAATATGCATGATATTCAGGGAGAAAAAACATAAAAGATCCTTAGGTGCTGAGGGTTAAAAATAACTAACAGCAAATAACGTCTTGTTGCAATTATTGTATATGTTAATAGAGTATCTCATATGTATGTTTGATAATCACTTTTATTTTTTGCGAACTTTTTTTTCTGTTTCTAAAAACGTGACATGACCATGATATTCTATGAATAAATAGGAAATTAGGTAAAAAAATGAATATTTTAAAGTTCAATTTTACATTCTGAAAGGATGCAAACCCTAAATCTTTTGGTAAATATTCGGATGTATTTAAACTAAATAATGTAGCTAAATAAATTCTTCCAATTAAAATGGTTAATTTTTCAAAAAATATTTGACTAGAATTATTATTGAATTATTGAAGTGTTCTTTAATGTTCTCCTTATATGTTTCTACATTTCGTAATAAGTTGAAAAGTATTAGAATTTTCCCTTTAGAATTTATTTACCCAAATTACTTTCTAGAAAAATCACTCTTGAAATGTCTCTTTGTAACTAATCATTTAAAAATTAATTACTTTTAAATACTACTTGTATAGATTAGCAAAGTGTAATTTATTCTTTGCATTTAACAAAAAAAATCAATCTTTATATTCTTCCTTTTAGGCTCAGCAAATGGTGTCTGGGAAATAGAACTGAGTGCTGTGCGTGCAAGCAACATACAAGTCAGGTAAAAATTTAGCAATAAATTCTAATTAATTTTAGAAAAAATTCTAATTAATTTTAATAATACATTTTCATAAATATTTTAATAATAATTTTTAAGAAATAATTTTAGTAAAAATTTCAACACTTAATTTTACTAAATAATTTTAGTTAAAATTTCAACACTTAATTTTAATAAATAATGTTAGTAAAAATTTTAATAATACATTTTCCTAAATATTTTTATAATAATTGTTAAGAAATAATTTTGGTAAAAATTTCAACACTTAATTTTAATAAATAATTTTAATAAAAATTTTAATAATACATTTTTATAAATACTTTAATAATAATTTTTAAGAAATAGTTTTAGTAAACATTTCAACACTTAATTTTAATAAATAGTTTTAGTAAAAATTTTAATATTTTTATAAATAATTTTAATTACATTTTAATAATACAATTTAATAAATATTTTTTATAAAAATTTTAACAAATAATTTTAATAAAAAATTTAAAAAGTAATTATAAAAATAAATTTTAATTAATAATTTCAGAAAAAAATTATTCTTTATTTTAATTAAAAAATATTAATGAAAAATTTCATAGTGAATTGTTAGTAACTAATTTTAGTAAAACTTTAATAATAAATTTATAAATAATTTTTTAAAATAATTAACTTTACTTATAACATATATAAAAATATATCATATATTATAACAAATATTGTTAAAAAATTTATATTTTATAATATTTATAAACTTATACATTTTTTATAAAATATCAATACGATATATTTTAAAAATATATCGAATTGATATTTTTCAATTACATTGTCTATCCTAAAAAAATTTAGAAAAAATTGAACTATAAAAGCACTTTAGTCGGCAATAAAACCTTCCATTTATTGATTTATTTCTTATAGTCTACAAAAATTTATTTATCTGGATTTCTTATTTTTGAACTATCTTACGAAAATGGTTTACTAATTCTGTAATTCTTTTCCTTGTTTAAATTGCTTTACACCAAAATTTTGATAGTTTTGTTTCCATATTTTTGAATAATAAATCGATTGAAGTTATCATATTAATTATTTGATCTAGCAATTTAATAAATAAAATGCAGTTATTCCTAAAAGATAGAAATTATCTCTTAAAACTTTTATTCTTTTAGCTTTATTCAATTAATTCATTCTGCTGAAATCATATTACAATTCTCAAATTAATTTTTCTCCGTATGCATGGATGCATTTTCAAGATCAGAATTGGAATAGGTAGATAAATTGTTTAATTCCCAGTAATAATTCATTCGTTCAAATATCAAAAAAAATTCTGTTCTTTCATTCAAAAGAAATAAATCGTTTGCAGTTACCATAAATCTGAAATATTCATTTTAATTACTAACTTAACTCTAAAAATTTGAACTATAACTTTTCGATTAAGTTTTCTTCTATTAATCCTTTTCAGTTTGTCTGAAAACTGAATAAACATTTCAAATTTATTTTTGTTCAAATCTTTATTCAAATTTTATTTTATTCAATAAATCTTCCAATTTCAAATGAGTTTAAAAAGTATTGCTTAAAATGATCAGTTAGCATTTCATAAATCATGATTTTGAAATTTTATTCTAAACTTTCATATTATCGTTTGAATTATTCGAAGCTTATTTATTTAATTTTGAGCTTGTACGTAACAGATATTTTCAGGAAAATATATTATTTCACCCAATTAATCAGTATTTTTTTCTACTTAGCAAAAAGAAAGTGTAGAATTTTTGCTCTTGATTTTTATTTTCAAGTATTATCCATACTTTATACAACAATAAGATAATCGTATCTAGGCGCCTTAAAAAGAGGGAAAACCACTTAAAAAATTAATTCCTTTTATCAAAAGAGAAATTTAAAATATTTTGAATTATAGAAAGGAAATTTATAAATAGCAATATTTAATTAACTTAAATTAAAGCATGAATTAAAACTTATTTCTTGAAAGTAAATTTTTAATTAGTTTTCGCGAATATGATCTTTCTTTCGAAGTGGCATCCAATTTATATTTTAATCTGTTTTTTTTTATTTAAAAAAAATGTCAAGAAAAATGTAAAAGAAATTGGAATTATTAATTACTGGCTTTTCTTTATTTGATTCTAGAGATTTGTGGGAAATGATATTAATTTTCTAAGAATAGATTTATTTTCATCGGTATTTATATTCTTATTTAAAACCGAAATCAAATAATTTTTATTGCTAATTGAATGAAATGCATGCTAAGAAATAATTATTTTATTAATTAGGAAATAATAATTTTCTTTTCTTCAAAGAGAAGTCAAATTTCTCCCGAAATTTGATCTACATATTAAATTCGGTAAGATAAGAAACTTGAGTTTTTCTAAACTTGTAAGGAATACAATTATGAAGGTAGATTTTTATTTAAGAAATTTATTTTAGAATGATTTTAATGAAGAATGGATTTAGGTTTCACAAGAAATAATTCGGAATGTTATATTTTTTTGCTTTTTTTGGACAAAACCTTAAACTTATTGTTTATTCCAGTTTTCCTTTTGATTTCTTATTTTTAGGAATTGTGTGCAAATGTTTGCAAAGAAATTAAAGACGTTATGAAAGTGAAAAGTGAAACTTTATTTGAGATTATCAAGAAAAATAAGTATAGATGATACTTCTCATAAAAGAATCAAAATAAACAATATTAGTGTTAGTTAGCTTTTTTATAGAAAATGTTGTAAATTTTTAAGCATAAATTTTACTTTTAACGCATTTCTGATATATTGTTAAATCCTTCTGTGTATTTATTACTAAGTTTTTACGTTGTGATGATTTTCAACTCCTTCATTCTGATAACCCTAGAAATGGTCTTCTCATTACCTGTTGAATACAAACTGGTGCATAAGTTTACATTTTTATGCACATAAAATTTTGCATAATATTTGCATTTACCTGTACAAATAAATTTAAAAATCACAGTGATTGCTTGCAGAATACAAAACTTATAAACTGCGCAAACTTAAACTACAAAATTTTTATTAAAGACACTGGAATTTTTTTAATAAAGATATGGAATTGAACTATAAAAAACAGTGGAAAAATTCAACAAGTGTTTTTCATTGACAAGGAGAGGGGGAGGTTGAAAATTCATTTACAGATGATATTTAGTATAATTCTAGTATACATTTAGAAAGTTAATTCATTGAAATATTAAAGTGCAATGGCCGGTCAATATCGAGATAATTGCCTTCTAAATTTAGCATATCTTATATACTAGTAATGTTTCACTGTTGCCAAGACACAAATTATATAATGGTGAAGGTGGTAGTGTAGAATTCAGGAAGTCCAAGTTCAGCCTTGGAGTTTTTTTGAAAGTTTTTTTTTAAATTTATTTCAGATTATTTTTACATTTATTTTAATCTGATTTTCCTTTTTTATGCAGAGATAAATATTTATTCCCCTAATTCTTGGATTATAATTTAATTTTTAGAAAAAAAATTTATGTGTACGAAATGCAATTTTTTAAATATTTAGATTACTTTAATTAAATTAATAGTTTAAAAGTGGTTTCAATTAATATGATACTCATTTTATATGGAAAAAATATAAGTATTTTTAATACGCAATTTATGACTTATTTTTTTAAAAAAATAATTACGTTCAATTAAATTGCTCTAGAATTATAACTGTATTTCAATTTTTAAATGTTAAAATCATTACAAATATAATTTTAGCTATCAAAATATTTCAAAATAACTATTTTCATCCAAAAATCGTTAAAAGTTTTTTTTATTTAAAGCTTTTAATGCATGCATTTAATTTTTTAAATCAATAACTGAATAGTGTATAGTCTGAAATGTTCGTAGTTCACATTTCATGTCACTAGCAATTGTTAACCCACAGTGGGAGGGCACACGGTTGAAAATTCAGTTCGTCATTAGATTTAATATAATAATTGCATACATTTGGAATATTCGATCACGAAAACAATATGATAATAATGAACCCCTTGCTTTTCTTTTCATTTTTCATAAACCATAAAATTGTTCTGTATACTAAATCTTTAAAACATATACTGGCACTATTTTCTTTTTTTCTCTCTCTCTTTTATCATGTCAGAACATGATGTTGTTTTGAGAATGAGGTTTGTGGCGTCAACAAAAATCCATGTGCGAAAAATAAAAATTTTATTATCTGCTCGAGCATCTCAGAAAATCTGTTTTCAATAATGTGCTGCCATCACATTTACAAAGGTTCTGATTTAAAAAAATAAGTTAATTCCTGCAGCAAATAAAACCAAGAAAAATGTCATTTGGAACATGTATTATATGAAATGAAATAAATAGGAAATGCGATATTGTTTTTAAGCAATATATGCGAGACAATGTTTTTTGGATCGTTTGCGATACTAAAGTGACTCATTCGAGGAAACAATTAAAATGAATGAAAATATGATTTAACTTGGACTAGAACGTGGTGCTTGGCCGTTCAACAAATTATGTTCTGACATGATACATTGAAACATGCATAACATATTTCATTTTAATCTTTATTTTTATTTTTTCATTTTCTTCGGATTTTTTTATATATGCCACAATTGATGACTGATATTTGAAATACTTGTTGCTCAAATTTTGCATCAACTAAACACCTTTGAGTGGAAAATGTTTAATTTGAAGAATTCTTTGTTTTCCGCATTTCGTAATCATGGTCAGGCGTTAATTCGCAATTATGTGAACAATTATTTTTTAATATCATTCGAAATAAAATTCTGCAATTTTAAAATAATAGGGTGGAGTTGGTTTCTCTTTTTCTTCTTTTTTTTTACCATACGAACAAAGCTGTTAATAACAGTATATGTATCCCTTGACTGTTTTAAAAAATTAAATTACATATTCAATTGAAAATCACTGAAGATAATTCCTGAAGATGCTGTGTTGTATGCTACACAGCAATGGTACCCACTGATATCAACATTTTAAAATCTTTGTACATTTAAATTTTAAATTTTGAAAAATTATTTATGTGATAATTTTTTTTTTTCATGATCATTACGAATTTGTCCTTTTTCTATTCATTATTTGCTCACAGCGATCTAACGGAATGAATATATCTTTTATTTCAGGTTCAATTTTACATAAATGAGCAAGGTAAGTAGATTTATTCATTCTGCTCCTCAAATTTGTTTGTAAAATATCTCGACGTTTTACAAAATATAATTCAATTCATTTTAAAATCAATGAGATGAATACTAAACAAACACTTGTTTTAAAAAAACTTTTTTATATATGTGATCCCTTAGAGAGCGTATGTAGCGGAATAAAATGCAGAATATATTTACTATTCAGTAAGAATTGTGGGGAAAATAATAATACAGCCTTTCACAATTTCAGTTACAATGATAGAACAAAGTTTTTAAATGGCTACATTTATTTCTTTTCACTAACAGTGTTGTTGTTATTGTTACTTATGGCACTTGCCATGGACAAGCCCCCCGCTGATACAGCAGCAGATTTAAGCCGAAAGGAGCGTCTCTTGTTTTTGAAATAGTGCCAACTAGGGTCAAGAGTACGACTTTGGCTACACGCTCACCACATTTGCTTCCACAGCCCCTTTTTTACAGGGGGGCAAAGTCACTCATCTCACAGAAGAACAGCCATTCCCGAACCGGGACTTGAACCCGGGACTCCCAGGAAGACGCGCTACCTCTGTGCCAGAAAGTCGGCTCGAAAAGTGGTTTCACAGTAAGGAAAAACCCGTGCCATTTTTAGAGTTTAAAATACTGTTTCAATTCAGTTTAAATTTTTTACATAGAAGATAGCGTTTTTGTGGGAGGAGGAGGATAAATGTTGAAATTTAGAATTTCGAAATTTTTACTCACTACAACCACATTTTCCAAAGAATATATCAATGATTTACCTGGATCAACGATTTGCCTGGACCTCCTTACTAAAGCAGGGGCATACGGGGAAGTTGCCCCAGGACCTCACATCAAAGGGGGCCCAAAATAGAATGGAAAGTACATTTTACGTTCCCCTCTTCAATTAAATTTTTATATAAAAAAATATATCAGTACAGTATAAAATACACGGGGGAGCAAATAAGCTTTTGCCCTGGGCCTTAATTAGGCTAAATAGGACCCAGCATCCGTTCCTACTTTCCCTATTTTTAACTATGCATATTTCAATTTATAGATAGTATGCAAGCCTATAAACATTATCATGCAACAAAAAAACTTTTCCTATCTAAAAAATACTTGCTAAGTTATAAAGAAATTGATAAAAACATCTTTTTCAATCAAATGTTTGGTTACAGGTTGACGACTCTCGTCCAAATACACGGTCAAGAGGTCCTGCAGGTATGAAAAACGTTTTGAATAAATTTTCCTTGATGATCGCATCCATTAAAACTTTCACTTTTAATGATAGTTTGTGTCAGTTTTTGTAATCATGTCTTTTTCTTTCCCTAGGCTCTTCTCAAGAAACCATTTGGTACGTGTTCTGGAGATGTTTGTATATAATGTCTCTTTATTTCTTATCACGGAAATTTATTCATTTACGTCATTAGAATTTAATGTCTTCCTGAAATCCATTACCTTGAAAGCTATTCGCATTATGCTAGAATTCTGAACAGGGAGGAAGGTTTTAAAGACGAGCCTTGTTAATATTTGATTGCTTCCGCTGTGCAGTTTATTTCTAAATTTAGTTTATCTGAAGCATTAAAAAACTTAAAGAAATCAATTCATGTCTTAGCTTTATTCATCAGATTATTTTTCAGTTATCCCCGCCATTTTTTTATATATAATTGTTATAAAATTCGTATAAAATATTCTCAAGTGAAAAGAAATGGTGGAATTAAGTTCTTAAAGACATTAAAATTATTATTTTAAAATTCTGTAATATTCCTATCCGAGTAAATAATGTATTAAAAGTAAGTCTAACTTCAAAAGGAAAATATAATCATTTCATATTTTTCAGAATTTCCTTTTCACTAACGTTTTATAAATATTCTGTTTTAAATGCTTTTTATAATGAAATTTGTTTTGATAAGAATTTATTTCCGGCTTTCAAAACATATTTTGTGATTATGTTTTGCATTTGAATTGTTGCTCTAAAAGTTTAATTTGTTTTCGAAATTTTTACAAAAACATTCAATTTCAAATTTTTCTGTTTTCACGTTAAAAGAATGCATTGTAACTTAAAATGTATTAAAGATAAGTTTGAACATTTTATTCTTAATAAAAAGATAATATCCCATCATGCAACATTTATAAACAATATTTAAATATGCATAAATTAATAATTAATCATCTTTAACGATTGGATGCTTTACAAAGAATTTTAATTGTGTTTGACTTTAAATTAATTCCTCACAAGTTCATATTTCCTATTTGTTCAATAAAGGGATTTAAATCATTTAACATTTAGACATTTAAACCGTCTTATTTTCATAACTTTACACTTTCTCTGTGCCAAGCGAGATCAATTTATTTGATATCACAAACACACGAAAACCATATTACCTTATTTGATGCTTACTTCTCTTACTTTTCAACGTGATATGAAAGCAATAGATTCCAATATTAAAACGATAATTTTATCTTATTTGTAATATATTAACAAGCCCAATAGTATGATAGGTATTTCGAAGAAAAATTCAAAATTATTAGCATAAATTATTGTAATTTTTTTCGAATGTCATTTTTAATATCTGTGGATTGTATATATAAATGATTCAAAGTAAATGAGCAAATAATTTTATCACAGCAAATATGAGATAAAAAAATCAATCCTTCTGCTTTAAAGTTCAATGATTAAAAAAATAAGTAATTAAAATTTTGTAAAAACAATGAAAATTTCATCAATGGGAAGTATCATTGCAAATATTGAATTCAAATATTTTTAAGGCAGTGGCAACGGCCTTCTCAAAACTCTGTTGCTATTACTTATGGCACTTGCCATATTGGGCAAGCCTTCCGCTGATACACCAGCAGATTTAAGCCAAAAAGAGCGTCTCTTGTCTTTGAAGCAGTGCCAACCAGGGCCAAAGTACGACTTAGCTACACACTCACCGCATTCGCTTGCACAACCCTTTTTACAGAGGGGGGGGGCACATTCACACATCTCACAGATAGCACACTGAAGAACAGCCATGCCCGAACCGAGACTGCCAGAAAACGATGAAGACGCGCTACCTCTGAGCCAGAAAGCCGGCCCTCAAATCTCTAGGGCATACTTTCTAATAAATGCAGTGCATTATTAAACGCATATTATTGGCGAACAAACGTTACTAATGAGAATAATAACGCAGATTTTGGCGACATTTTAGCAATTAATTGCTGAGATGGTGCTATTACACAGGCATCAAAAAATCGAATTTGTAGTTTGGAGGGCTGTTTTGCAACTGTTTGAAATAAAATTTTATACAAAACTACATCGGTAGTCTCAGAATACAATCATACACCAAATTTCATGTGGTTAAATCACTGTGTTTTTGAAGCATTGCGTTCCTATGCCAATGAAAGGACAGACTGACAGTCAACCTCTTCATATATGTGGCTCAAAATTGGTAGGTATCTTCATTTTAGATGCTATATCTGGGATATCATATCCCTTTTTTGAACAGAAGGACATACAGACGGGTAGGTACATCCCAGAAATATTTTTTATATTATAATATCGAAATTTTCCTAAATCTCCAGTTTGCATTTACGAACAATAGGATACTTTTTTGTAAATAGAAGTTATCAAATTTTTTAAAAAATTGCTGTTGTTGTGTTGCGTTGGGGCTAATGGCACTTGCCGTGGACAACCCCCGCTGATACGATCAACAGATCATTTAAGCATAAGAGATGCGTCTCTTCGTTTTACACGTAGCGCCATCTAGGGCCAAGAGTATGACTTAGCTACTCGCACGTCACAACTCTTTTTAGGGGGCAGACCTCATTCATGCAAATTCATTCATTCATCTCAGATTGTAATGTAGACCTGGAACAGAGAACGATCACCTCTGACCCAGTACCCGCAGTGGTATTACTCTCGATATGGAGGACTTTGCTACCGAGTGTATGGCCAGTTACCATACATTCGGAAAAAATTGCTGGTGAATATTTTGACATCATTAAAAAGAAAAAAAATTATATTTCAAGTTGGCATAAAATTTACTTTTTGATGATAATATTTCCCGAAGATATCGATAAGACAAAATCTTGGTTTTTTTATTAATTAATTAAAACTTATGACAATTGACTCTGAGATGTATATTTTCGTCCTCCAAAATAAATTCAAAATTCGGTAGCTTCAGACCCTATGATTAGGCTTGCAAAGAAGTAAAAAATAAACGCTCACTTTTATTTTTACTAGGAATATAAGCTTACATCAAAAACTTTTTTGAAACAGGATTGTTTTACTAAACCGTTGTTGTTGGTAGTGGTGTCACGTGTAATGAACAAGCTTCGACGAGGTACCAGTGAATTTTAAACAGAAATGAGCGCCTCTTGTTTTGAAGTAGAACCAACTAGGGCTAAGAGTACGACTTAGCTACACACTCATTATAGTCTCTTGCACATTCTCTTTACCCAGGGGGGGGAGGAGAGCATATTCATTCACCTTACAGATAGAACAACCATACCAGATCCCGGGACGCCCAGTTCTAGGGAAAGATGCGCTACCCCTATGCCGGGACGGCGGCTTTTACTAAACTTCATTCCAGTAATATTCCCGATTAACATAAAATAAAAATCATATATTATTTATGAAAAATCTATTATTATGTTAAAAAATATATTAACATTTTGGAACCAAATGTTAACATGCTGTTTTAATGTGACATGTGAGCAATAAGCTGAGAAGAAAATTAAAAGATACAACGAATGAATTTTAGATAACGTTATATGTTTTTAAAAATGATGCTATACCCTTTCAATCACTGTTGATAGAAATAAATTCTCTGTTGGGTTGTTGATTTAAAGAAACAATTGTTATAAATCATTGCTAAAAAGTTAATATTTAAATATGACTTTATAAACTAATCACAAGAGATGAATTATTTATTCTCGATTTTTCTGCAATAGTGACTTATGTTTCGTAATTTAAATTTATGATTGTACTCGATGGGTTTTTATTCTCTTATTACAGTTGAAGTGTGTAATGAAATACAATTTGCGAATAACGCTTTATCAAAATACGAAATCAATGCGTAATTTTAATTACATTTTTTTAAAACTTTTCCGCTTTGAAAATGTGGAATGTATATTTCTCTTAATAATTTCTTATCAATATATTAAATATATTATACGTAATATATTTCTCTTCAATATTTCTCTTAAAATCTAATTAAAACCAGAATAAAGAATTTATTTCTATAATGTCAACAACATTAAAATTCTATAATCGCACAAGCTGGACATCAATGCAGGAATTAAACATCATGGCTCTATTTAAACTTCTCTAAATAAGGTTTAAATAAAATTCATTGTACCTGAATTTTCAAAAATTCATAAACTATATTTCACTAAAAAGAAATAAGAATTGATCTCTAACAGAAATTTAAGCGTCCATAAATTCTCTTCCATAAGGCTTATTTCCATTTAAATCTATGATTGGTAAATTGAATTTTTTTTAAAAAATAAAAGCTAGAATGTAAAATTAAATTCTTATTATTAAAGTAGAAGAAAACTTAATTACATCTTTTTTATAGTTTTATTTCTGAATCTACGATCATTAATCTTTTCTTCGAATTTCAGACTGGGGGAAAAAGAAATTACCAGACACGATTTTTTAAACTCCATTTTACAATCATCAAAAGCTTCGAAAGGCAATATCTATTTCAAATTCAACATTTAATTTTATCTAGATAAAATCTCAATCAAAAGTCGCTAAAAGGTAATTTCAGCTCCGAGGATAATCGAGTCCAGGTTTCAATCAACATATCAATTCAAATTACTCGCTGAAATGAAAATAATTTGCGCTTCTCTCTACTGAACCTATTTATTCAGAAGAGATCTAATCATAGCTCTCCCGTGTCCCCTTCTCCACATGTCCTGTCCTGTCCTGTCTCGAGTAATACTTAAAATCGATTTTTAGTGAGAGGGGGGAGAGAAGGGTTTTCTCAAGTACTGAAAATAAATTTAATTAGATGGTAAAATCCATTAAACACTAAACTTCTATTGATTCCGAAAGCAGCAGCGCTTTTCTCGAAAGACATTGACAGTTTTGTTGCACTTGGGAGCTGCTTTCATAGTTCCAATTAAATGAATTTTCTTAACTTCTTAGGAATTAAAATCTAGTCCATGGATTATTTGGTAAAATTATTGAAAATTATTACTGCTATGATTCTGTCGTTTAACGGCAACAAAAAAATCAAAGATAAATATAGAAAGCATCTGTATTGAGTTAATTAATGACAGAACCAAACGAAGAAAAAGAGTTTAGTAATTAATTTCAGAAAAAAAAATCTCGGTCTTAACTTTGAGAATCAATTTTATGAATATTTTGGATACAAGCTTTGTTTTCAGCTATGCGTTGTAATTCCAATTATAAACTAATAAATTGAATTGAAATATAAGATTTTTTAAAGTTAAATGGCAACATAATCATCTTAATTTGACATCAATTAGTTTTGAAAATATTTATGAGAACCTAAGAATAAGTGGCTTTATTTGTACATATTTGAATAGAGCTAAACAAAATTTCTTTTTTTTTGTTTTGTATATTATAAAAAATCAATTTTGAAAAAAAAATTTCAGATTATAATCTTCATTTGTTCTGAAAAAAACAAAAAAAGATTAAACAAAAATTTTCTTTTTAGATAGATTTATTGCTATAATATTATTTTTGAATAGCTTGTTTAAAATATTTGAAATTATTAAATATTGCAGAATAATTAAAATGATGTAAAGTCATCAATTCATAGGTCACAAACTTAAAAATAGAGAACGAAAATAATTAATTATTGCTTCACCTCTTTTCAGATAAATTACTTCATTTTCCTTTATTTCATACAAAATAATAAGTATTCTTTCAAAAATATTTTATATTAAGTTTCGTCAATTATTTATTTACAGATAAGAATTCTTTGCATTTTAAAATGAACGAGATATGAAATCTTTCAGCAGCAGACGATAATTTATTCATCTAATGTAATAAATAATAGAAAAAATAATAATAGAATAATGGAATAAAAACCAAAAATTAATTAATATTTTTGGAAAAATGACTTTTTATTAATAAAATAATTTAAAACGTTTGGTGATTTTCTATTTTTTTTCCTTTTTTAATTTTAATTTTTATAATCTTACAATCTTAGCTTCGTTTAAAATTATGGAAGTTTTTCATTTAACGTTATGGCAACTTTAGATATTCTTTTTTTGGCTGCGATTGAGTAAGTAAATAACAAATAGTTTGGTTTTAATGCATTACACATTATTTCACATGTTTATCAACCTGAATTCCACCTCTTCCGAAAATGTTTACTCAGAAATATAGTAAAAGAAATTGCTCTTCTAAAGATTTGATGCTTTCTTGAAAGAATCCAAATGTTTTTCCACTAAAAGGCAATGTTTGAAAAAGTTCCATTATCGCTTCTTTGTTCTTTCCGTAAAAGTATAATAAGTAATTAACTTCAAATGAACCTTCAAACTGCAATAAAAAAGCCAATGATGTTAATTATCCATTTCATTTATTTCTTTTTGTATATCAGGTGCCTAGTATACTTATTTTTATAAGTAATTAAAGACTTGATGAAGAAATTAGTTTATATAAAAATTCTTATTTTTTTATTATTTCCGCTATTTTTCTTCTTTTATTATTTTAATCGTTTATAATTTTATTCTCTCATTATTATTATTATTATTATTATTATTATTATTATTATTATTATTATTATTATT
>JAOUZG010017314.1:3976707-3989486 GCA_026289955.1 Argiope argentata
ATTTCATAGCAATAAACAAATCTTCGTATTAGGTTAATAATTTTGCATCTAATTATTTTTCGGACTACAAAAGGTTAATAATTTTAATGGCAATGGCTAAGAAAACGGTTGTATTTTACAAATATCACAAAAAGTGCTTTACTTGCATATTGGTACTAAATAGGACATATAAAAATATAAGCCTTCAGCTAGAAGGATTATTTTTTGTCTAATAAATTTATTGAAAAATTCATAATTTTTTCACCTCTTTTAAAATTATTTCATAGCAATTTATACCTGTTTTAATCTCTTGAGTTACAGCGAGAATACGTTTCTCATTAAAACCTATCATCTCCAAAATTTGTAACGTGTTATCAAATTATCCAAGTTATTTAATCAACCTTAATATTATCATTTGTCTTTCGAATGAATCTAGCTTCGCGATGCCGGTTCTGAAGGGGTGGTTTGTTTACTCATCAAAATAAATCATATGTCAGATATTTGATATTATTAGCCAATAATTCTCTGACATCATTACTATCAACTGCCATGTATAACTCTCAATTCCCCAATTCCTCGATTACGCAAACAACAATTTCTGGAATTCTTTTGAGTTTATTGTGGTAAATAAATGCTCCTTTTTTTATTTGTGCTATCTATTTTACTATAAGATTTACGTTTTCTATGAGCCAACTTAACAGAAAAACTATGATGTGTGGTATGTCTAGGTTGTACTATGAGTGCCAGGTAGAATTTACGAACAAGGATGGCAATTGAGGTAAACTCGGTCATCATGAAGAGCATTTAAACTTTCAAATGTTGAATAGTAAAATAAATTTGCATACTGGAAACAAGGCAGAATGTAATAGAAAAACATACACAAAATTCTTAACACAAAAAATCGAGGCAGCGATTACACAATTCACAAAACAAATATAAAATTTTTTTTTTAAAGTTGGATTTCTTTATGAATTTAGGAATATAACAGTAAAAACCGATGCGTCTAACGAAAAAAGGGAATCAATAAAAATAAAATTCACAGACTATAGAATTAAAATTAGGCAACTTATCAAAATTTCAATTATATTCAAAATTCATAATTCCAAAGACTTCCAACCCCCAAAATAAATTGTTGTTGTTACTAGTGGCACTTTCCATGAACAAGCGCTCTGACGGGAGTCAGTGATTTTAAGTCGATTGAGCGTCTGCTGTTTTTCAGTAGCGCCATCTAGGGCAAAGAGTACGACTTAGCTACTTCATGCGTCACATTCACTTGCATAATCCCTTTTCACGGGCGAGGGATCATTAAAAGCGTTGTCTTCAAACAAAAAATAAAATAAAAATCAGTTAAATTTAAGTCAAATAATTAGGATTTGAATTATAATAATAAATATTCTTACGGAAAAATAAAGAATCTACATTTATGTGATAGCAGAAATCGAAATATCTAAATTTGTTTACTAAGTTCCCGGAAAGAGCTACTAAAAAGTTCGAATAGACTATAAAGTGAAATAATATAAAATAAAGTTCAATGTGGTTTTTAATCAATCAATTTAAGTTTTTGGAAAAAGAAATTGATATTTTTGGTCCCTGCTAGTCTTTGATTAGGAGAATCATCAATATATTCTTTGCACCACAGGGCCTCCCAAGGAAGAACCGAAATCTACGAAAGAATACGATATGGAGAACCTTTTGAAGATTGAAGCTGAATGCGCCAATATTCTCGCCGCCTCTTTCGGAACTCAACCTCTGACGCAGGAAGTGATCTGTTATCGAAGACCGGTAAGTATTTGCATGAAATGAGTCGAGATTTCTTCATTAAAAAACAAGAATTTTTCCAAAATTCATGCCGAAATAGTCAATACATTAATGAATTCAATGAGCCACAATCATGCAAAAATAAAATTTTCACTTAAAACGTTCATTTTTTGTCCCTGTTAGTGTTTGAGTATACAAAATAATTAAATAAGTTTTAAATCATATTTAATGTATTAGAAAAAAATTATAGATACCAAAAAAAATTCTCAAAAGTCTAAGCTTTTTTGTGTGAGTAAATTCTTTGATAGTATATTGTAATGGTAAATTTTTTTTATATCACCTCTCTATTTTCACCAAAAATATCAAACTCGGGTGAAATCTGGTAGCCAAATATCAATAAGTTTAAATTATGTTTAAATTAACTTAAAAAAGAAAAACCTTCATTTTTTTTTCTGAAACTCACGTTTATGCATTAAAAAATTCACGTATTACCTTTAAAAAACGCCTGTAAGGTTCTTTTTTTCACTTAGTAACTTTTCTACGCTGCCATTTTACCTTTTTCGAAAGTTATCTACTTAATATTAACTACTTTCAAAGTTAACACAATGTCAATAAATATAGATTTCTCCAGGGACATTCTCTTTCATACATGAAACTAATTAACCGTAAAAATAAATTTTTTTCGAACATGAGATAAATTTTACGTTCCCTTTTTAAGTATTTTCATAACAGATTGTGATATATTTTTAAAATTCAGGAACTTCATATTTTTTCCCTGATTTCCCTGAATTTTACAAAAGTAAACAGATTGGATCTGTTTTGTTTGCGTATGGTTTCATATTGTTTTTATTCTTAAAGATAAAATCGACAACGAAGAATTAACGAATGCTATTGGGTTTCGTATCAATAATTATTAACTTAAAATATTAAATAATTTAATTCTTAATTTTGTAAATTAATAATTTAAGAAATTAACAGTTTTATTACGTATTTTGTCATAACACTTAAAATATAAATATTACTAGGGATGCTCAAAAAGTAAGTTGCACTCAAACAAGTAGGCCAAAAATACTTTATTGACAAGTTCACTACAATACATTATGATGCCCTTACTAGCACACTATTTTTTCAAGTAATTTTCCAGTCGCTGGAGACATTTGTCGGAACGTAGCCCTTATCGTTCGATGCCCTGACTATAGGTCCTGGAGCCTGTTTGGATCAGCTGTTCTGAATTTAGTTTTCTAGAACTAGAATCGTGTTTGGAAAATGGAATGAGCATGGTCAACGGATATTCTCAAGTCCTGAGCAATGTGTGTTATGCTCACTCTGCGATTGCGGAGGATAATGTCTTCCGTCCGCTGCACCATGTCTGATGTGCTCACCTTTGTTGGTCTTCTTTGCCTTTCCACGTCGATTTAATCTGTTTGACAGTCTTCGAACTGCTGGTATCATTTCACTATAGCCAGACGTGTCTTAGCATGTGGCCCATACATTGCAAATATTTCAAGATAAATCTCCTCGCTCTATAAACGTTTTACTCACAAAAAACGTACTGTTCCGCGTACTTAAACATTGGAGCAACCATTTTTTCCTCGCGCTATTGACCATTTTTCCATTTTTTTTCCATCGCGCCATTTTTTTCTCGTACTACTCAAAACGGTTTTCACTATACCGATGAAATTGCTATCTTTGTCAGTTGTGGAACTCAATTTTTATCTGTACAAGCTTAGTTCTTGTTTCGTAGTAATGTCATCTGTGGAAAAACAAGTGTAACTTACTTTTTGAACACCCTTTGTAAATACTTCGCAATAAATAGCTTGTAACGTATGTTCTTAGCATAAGTTTAAAATTTAAAATTCTTTATTACCTTTTCAGATGAATTATTAAGACATTTGAAGGTAATCCTGAAAACTATGACTATGAAAAGAAATAAAAATTTAGTATTGAAATTGAAGTTTTATCTGTCTATTGAAAAGCTACTTTCGTTTTTAGCAATTCCTCCATAGTAAAATGCTCTTTTTCAAACAGTTGATCCGATAGAACAATTTTCATTAAAAATTTCTGAGCAAGTTAAACAAGGATTATAATATTTGTGAGATTTTATGGCAATAAAAAATCCTGTATAAAAAAATGTAAATTTTGAAGTACAAAAAAAAAAATTACCGAAATATTTTGGAGTACAGGTGTTACTTCTGTCTGATATTTTTTCTAATACTGCGAAATATTTCAGCAAACTTCATATTTCAGTGTGGATATTTAATAGAGTACAAATAAAGATATAAAGTTCCTAGTAAAAATTTGGCAAAAAAAAAAAGAGAAAATGTTACTGAACAAATACAAGTTAAAGAATACAAAAAAAAAGTTGATGATGATGACGACTGTAGTAAATCTAGAGGATTATATTATTTTTTTAATGGCTGGAAACATGTGCTAATTTTTTTTTATAAAAGCTTTGACTCAAATATTTTTTTTTCATTCATTTAAAAAAAAAGCAAATATTTAATTGCTTGCATGATGTTTGCATGGTTCTGAAATATTAACAATATGCAATATTTTATATAATTTTAAGCTCTTTTATTGAGAAAGATTAAAAAAAAGCAATAATAGCAAAATTTCTAGTTATTAGTTTATCTTTACATTCACTCAACTGCAGAGTGAATGTAAAGATAAACTAATTACGAATTTCGAAGCAAGTTAATTTTTGCTTCGAAATTCGTAATTAGAAGTTCGAAGCAATTTATAAGTCATATTATTTATATTTTCGAAGCAAGTTATGAGTCATATTATTTATATTTTCTTCAAAAAACACATATTTATTTTCAGTGACAGTTAATGACGAAAATTCTATTTATTTCGTTAAGCACTAATGCTTGCGACGATGCGGCGGTCTAATCTCGAATTTCCGTAACTTCATCATAATGTATCCAACCCTCATTTTCACGACCACAAAATATGAATTACAACAGATGATACGCTTGCTGATTTCCCGCCAAACACCTATTAATTCTCCATTTGTCTCCGCAGTGCTCGCCGGAGGAAGAGGACAAGTACAATTCCGCAGATTCCTCACCCTCGCCGGCCTCATCCCCTTCCAGATCCTCGGCTTCTCGATCCCCCTCTCCCCTCTCCTCCCCCGCATCCTCCCCTCCCCCCAGCGGCAGTCAAGGGGGGAAGCCGACGGCCGTGGACGTAGCGGTGGGGGACTCCTTTCCCCCCCAGCAGGAGGAGGAGGAGGAAGAGCTGCTATTGGTCGAGGGAGTGAGAGAAGTTTCCACAACTTCCACCAACACGGACTTCACCTCGTCCGAAAGCACGCAGGTGTCGGCCATGTCACCCTCGGCAACGCACGGTAAGGAAAGCTTCCCCTTTCGCATCTTTTCTCTGTTTTTCCCTCCTCGTTTCTCTCGCACTATTCTCTTCATCTTCGGTTTTTCTTAATGTTTTCCCTCCTTTATCTCTTTATGGTCCTCTAGCAATTTTCTTTGACTCCTAATGCTCAGTTTTTCTCCATTTTCTCTCTCAATGTTCTTTTCTTCCATTCTCTTTTTTGTCAGAATTTGTTTTTTTAACCGACTTCTGTCATCTTTATATTTTCTTAATGTTGTCTCCTTTATCTTTTTGTTGTTGTTGTTGTTGCTGCTGCTGTTTATTTCAAAAATGTTCTCTGATTCTTCCGTTTCTCTCTTAGAG
The DNA here is from genome assembly GCA_026289955.1 of Argiope argentata. NCBI lineage: Eukaryota > Metazoa > Arthropoda > Arachnida > Araneae > Araneidae > Argiope > Argiope argentata. The sequence continues at coordinate 3,982,135 of JAOUZG010017314.1, forward strand.
AATTTTAGTCTCCAATTTATTTATTTCTGTATTAAAAACTTGCTCTTTGATTTTGATTTTTTTTCTTAGAAATCTAACTTTTTAAAATTTCTTTTCTAAAATTCGTTATTTTTTTTCTTTCCTTTACTTACTCAATTTCTGTTTAATCTATATTTTCTGCGGTTATTTTCACAGTTTTTTAATTTTTTCTCTCGCTATCTTCATCTATTTTTCTTTTTCTATTTACTCGATTTCTATTTTATCTCTACGTCTTACCATTATTTTTTCTGATTGTCGTCTTTTGTTATATTTTTTTGTTCTCTTCCTTGTTGTTTTAATTCATTTCCGCTCTTTATTTGCTCAGTTTTTATTTTATCTAAGTTCTATGCAATTATTTTCTCTAGTTGTCATCTTTCTTTCTCTCTCTCTCTCTTTTAGCTCTAGCTGTAGCTGTAGCTATAGCTTTAAAATATCCACAATCGTTTTGTACATTTCGGTTTTCTTAATGTTTTCCCTTCTTTATGTCTTTATGGTCCTTTAACAATTTTTTCTGACTCTTAATAGTCAGTTTTAGTCCGTTTTCCCTTTCAATGTTTTATTCTTTGGTTCATTTTTTTTCTTTCATATTTTTTTAATATACTACTATCATCTTTATATTTTCCTAATGCTGTTTACTTTATATGCTTTTTTTCGTTGTTGTTTAGTTTAAACACGTTATCTGATTCCCCCGTTTCTCTCTTTGACAATCTTAGTCTCTATTTTATTTATTTCTGTATTAGAAACTTGCCCTTTGAATTTGCTACTTCCTTTTTCTAGAACTCCAACTTTCTTCCGTTTCTTTCCTCAACTTCGTTATTTTTTTCTCTATTTTACTTACTTAATTTCTCTGAAATCTATATTCTCAGCGGTTATTTTCTTTAGATATCTTCAGCTGTTTTCCCTTTTTTTCCCTCTATCTTCGTCCATTTTTCTCTTTCTATTTTCTCAATTTCTATTTTATCTATATTCTTTACAATTATTTTCTCTAGATGTCATTTTTCTTAATCTTTTGTTTTCTCTCTTGCTGTCTATGTTAGTATTTTCCTCTTTATTTATTCAATTTCTATTTTATCTATACTCTCTGTAGTTATTTTTTCTAGCTGACATCTTTCTCTGTCTTTTGTTTTCTTCATTTCTATCTCCGTTCATTTTTTTCCTCTTAATTTACTCACTTTCTGTTTTATCCTTTTTCTGTGCAATTATTTTCTCTAACTTTCTCTTTTTATCTCTAGGTTTATCTAATTTTAAGCCCTCCACAAATGCGTTGTTACAGCTTTCGTTTTCATGCTGAATTTAGCTAAATCTCCCATTTAGACTCTTTTCCGTTTCTTTCTTTCTGTTTCTACTCTATCTTTTCTTTCTCTCTTCCATTTCTTCTTTTCTATTCAAATGCAGTAATGTCTATAGTTTCTTCCAGTTCTCAACATTTATCTCTTCTCCTTTGCCGCTATTATCTTCATTATTTGTTTCCTCATTTATTACTTTCATTTTATCTCTATCTTTTTTTCGGCCTTTTTTTTAATTTAATATTTATATTCTGTATTCACGTTGTCTGCCTTCAATTATGAAGTGATCTAATTTTTAAAATTTCCTTTTGTTATTCTTTCTTTTCCATTCCATTTTTCATATTTCTTTTATCTTTTCATGCCCTTTGCTTTCATTTTAATTGAGAAGCTCTTTTCTTTTTCACTGCCTTTAATTTTACTATTAAATTGATAATTCTCTTTTCTATACTTTCAGATCAAATACCTATTTTTATATTACCATAATGTTTTTCTTTTTCTTTACTTCATTTCTAGTTCTTTTTTGTCTTCTGTGTGCGTATAACCTTCGGTTTTCTCTCTCTCTCTCTCTCTCTCTCTCTCTCTCTCTCTCTCTCTCTCTCAATGACTATTCATCTCATTTATTTAACGGTTACTGTTTTGATTTCTTTGGTTTCATAATTTACTCTCTATTAAATCGTTTCTTTTCGCTTTTAAGTTTTCTCTCTGCTCTTTAATTTACTTATTACGTCAGCTCTTTTTAAACATTAAAGTCTCAATACATATTTTTTTTTCTTTTCTTTTTGTCCTTGAATGATAAATATTTATAAATTAAATATTTAAATAAAAGTTCTTTCGTTCTCCATTTCAACTAATTTTTAGTGTTTAGATGAGTATCTATAAAAGATTATTCTATTTTACTTTCTTGTTCCAAGGTTTTGATGTGTGCATTTTATCTACATCCTACAAATTATTTATCTATTTGCTGCATATGTTTATTGATATAAGATGCGTTGAATTCGGATCTTTAAAATTCTTCTGATACAAAACTGAATTAAGATTCGATATACAGAAAGATTAAATACCTGTTCATATTTTGTGTCCAATCTATGGGTTGATTGCCTTTCAGTGGTCTTTATTTTAAGAAATTTGTAGGTGCGATAACTTAAAACGGTAATAAATTAAATAAATTCAAAACGCAATAAAATAAAAATAAATAAGCATATATTTAATTTTTGGATAATCTTAATCTCATGCCAGGAATTAATCGCCCAAAAAAACTCGTCAAGAATTTTACGATTGATTCAGTAAAAATACTAAACTCACACCAAAAATACTTCGCAATTATTGTACACCATTACTACGCAAAGCGTTTTCTAGGATAAAAAATTCATTAGAGACGAAGCGAGAAAATTTTGGAAAGACCCTTTTCATTGATTTTTATCTTCCTTTAAAATTTTAATTTTCTTTGAAACACACTTTAATTATTAATTTTTGTTGTTGTTGTTATTGTAAATTCCAAATGAACCTAAGTGGATATTTTCCAACTTTCAAAATGTTTTTTTTTTCTTCTTGACAGTTTGACATGTTTTTAGAGACTTTCCTCTTAGTTTGCTTTCTTTTATTTTTCTGCACATTTTTATAAAATAAATAACAAAACATTTAATATAATAATAGCAAAAGAAATAAATAATCAAACAATAAAAAAAATCTATGGGTGCAAATGTTAGGTTATCATGTGAGAACGTTATTATTTTAGGTGATTATTTTTTTTTTCATTAATTTAAGTCATTAACTAGTTAAAACCGGCTTGAAAAATTTATGAGCCTTCTCTCTCTAATTTTTTAAACTTTCATTTTCAATTTTTCTAGTTGGCAAATAAAGTTTCTGAGCTCGACCGATCTTAAGATAAAAAAATAAACCCAGTTATTTCAACGAAAAGTTAATTATTACTGGAAACTATTTTATACGTTGTAAAATCCAATGAACGTAATGCAGATTGTTATAAAAATTATATTCTAATATTTACAGCATTTTGAGAAATAAAGTTAGTAAGAATGCACTTATAATATCATAAAGAATAAATATAAATCATGTTTTACAAAAATGCGATAGTTAAAACTAAAAGAGAATTCCCCCCAAAAAACGACAATTTTTTGAGCTCGAGATGAATTATTTAAAAGTAACAAATCGTAAACAACCTGGAAGATGACGGCATTTCATAGAAACGACCGACAAAAAGCAATTGAAAGTAACTTTAATAAAATATTTCAAACAATACTGGCAAAACAAACCTAAAATGTCATGGGTTAGGTGACTCGCTATCTACCAATGAAAAACCGAATATTTTTTTCCCGTAAATTTTGGATGCACCCAAACCTCCTAACAAAAACAACATCATGCTCTCACATAATAATAATAATTTTTATCTTATTCAAACTTTTATAACATTCATCTTTTTCTTATTAATATCCCAATTTAAAATCAGAGTGACTTGTTTTTGAGATTCCACTTTATAATATCATGTATAACAGAAAAAGCCAATCAACTTTATCACAAAATACTTCTCATGTTCTTTTTATCACCAAGAAAGTAAACCAAGGTTTGTTTACTCACCTTATTAATTTCATGGTATTTCCTTACACATTATTTTATCCTTTCGTCGCCTTTTAATTATTCATTTTTTAATTACAAATCGGTTTTTCGGAGCAATCAAATATTTGTTTTGCCATTTATTTCCTTACTCACAAACTTATCGATCACACTTTTTGTGAGGGATTTCCCCCCCCCCCTCAGCTCAAAGGTAATTCCTAGTTTCCTTTACTCGCAAATTACATGCATAATTTATCGCGTTTAATCAAAGAATTTCTTTTTTGGTAATTTGCATCTTCTTGTAAATTCAGATAAGAATGTTTTCTATTTTTTTTCCTATAAATTCATTTTAAATTTCAAACTCTCAGAATGATCGATATTTTTTACTTCATATTAGCCTTTCTAAATTTTAAATGTAGGCAGAGAAATGATTTAAAATTTAAAGTTTCTTCTATATTCGTAATTTTAGAATGCTACTTTTTTTTTCTGGTTTATATCTTCAGATGTTAAAAAAAATTTCTCCCGAAAAAAACTCTCTCTCGGACATATTTTTCCATCGAACATGAATCAATTTTAATTATAAATTGTCCCAAATAAAATATCTATTTAACATTAACTTTTAATAAATCACTATTTTAGAAACTCAAAATTTGCTAATGCAGTAGAACTAATTATCTAGATAAATTGAACCCCAATAAAACAAAGTTACTTCATAAACGTTTAAAAGCGGAAAAAACGAAATTTATAGCGTATCAATTTAATGATAATGAAAACAATTATGTGTATGTAAATAATTTATTTTACATTTATTATCCATCGTTATCATTGCTTAAACATATTTGTCAAATATTGTTATTTCGTCGAATTTACTCGGGGGATTATTTTGTTTGTTTGAATCTCCTTTTTTCCCCTAAACGCGATACAGTTAACTGGAGTTAAAAGGGATATAAATATTAAAGCTCTATTGTGTTCATTTAACAGAATTATCACACATTATTTTTAATTTCAGTAAAAGAAGATTCATAAATCTCATAAACAGCATTTATCTTTCTGTTAAGATCATTACTTAAGAAATCTCTTTGTAACTATTCGTGATATTTAGTATATGGTTACATGATTTCCTTGCCAAAGTGGAAAGGTTTTAATGCAAAAAAGATGTCAACAGAAAAAGTGTATCGGATAAATAACATAAATTCTATTTTTGCGAGAAGAAAATATTTATTTAAATTTTTTAACTTTACTGAATGGCCTTGTGTTTCTAATTTTTTGAACTATTTAACTTAAATTTCAAATTTTTATTACATTGTCTAATATAAATGCTGAATATACTCAAATTCAGATTCATTTTTCAGCATTGAGAGTTATTCAACCGCAATTGTTCAGTCAATTTAACATTTAGAAGATTCTATTTTATTACAATTTTCTGTCCAGTTACTCCTCATCTAAGGTCTATTAGATTCAAACTGCTCTACTGAAACTTCCCTTCCCAAATCACGTTTCAGATACAGTAGTAATTGGCTGCTATTTTTTAAATTTGTTTTTAAAAAAATAACCATGTATATGTTTAAATCAATTTTATGCATTATTATATTCTTTCCACTATTATTCTCTACTTTTGTTACTTTAGATGAGCCAGTAAGGAAGCTTTTTATTACAGTATTATTACTTTATAGAGTCAGCTCACGTGATTTCAGAAATATATCATACAACATCTAAATTCACTTTTTTCTTTTACTGAATTGTGTCTCTCCAAAAGAATGTGTAATGGATTCTTAAATTGAAATGAATCAGCGCATTTGACATGAATAAGGGGAAATCTATATAATAAAATAATACCACCGTTTCATGTAAAAAATACATTCGGGGTGAGCAGTATAATTAAATAACTGACAAATGCCGAGTGAATTAGTGGGTAAAAAGACGCCATTTGGCTAATTCTTAACAAACACAAGCGGATAAGTAATAATCCCCGTGATATCCCTGGAAATCCTGTAAATGATTCCTGGAAGTTAACTGAAAGACGTTCCAAATTTTCAAAAAGTAAAAAAAGAAGTCGTCAGACCCACTTGACGCATCAAGCAGAAATCCCGCATTCACTTCACAACGCACTCACTTCACAACGCCATAACGCTTAACGCTTTAAACTCGTTCGTCTCTCCACCGACTCACTCATTGGTGGGGGAGTACTGTGGAGGTAACTTTATAAGCCAGATAGCATCTACAATACTGGAAGTATACTTTTGGTATTGGAGTTATGTTACTTGGTATCTTACCCTAGTTTCGCGGGTTCGTACCACGACCTTCCATCACCCCTATCTCTTAGCCAATGAATTCAGTAAAAAAATTGGGGAGACGGGGGGAAGGTGCATAGTACAGGTACCACGGAATATAATTTCCTGTGTACTGTTGTTTATATTTCATCCTTTTTTATTATTATGTTTATCATACTACATAACGACTTGTAATATTTTTGTGTAATTTTATTGCGTTATTATTGAACAGTGCATGAATAATTGCAACAAGAGATAAAATCTCTAAACAAATTTCTGAAGCATATATAGAAAGCGTTTAAAGAATTTTCCATCTGAAGCTGTACACATATTGTTATCTATGTGTACTATATTGGCGTTTGTATTCCATTGATCCTGTATAATGTGCACATTATTTGGTGTACCCGCTCCTTTAACTTTATTCACTAACCATCCTATTTGGCATTTGTGATCCTTTAAGTTAAAAAAAAAGACTTATTTCTGTGTGTTTGACTTTTTGTTAAAATTTGTAAACATCAAATTTTTTAGACTCCTTAATTTTATTCATCCGCTAGTGTTCTCTGAAAATCATAAAAATGGCATTCATTCTTATCTTTTTTTTAATAATATATTTATATTTACCTAATTTGCCCATGATATGATTAAGGCCTATATTGAACATTAAGATTTTTAGTTTGCCCGAAACGGGAAATAAATAATAATGTAATCAATTCTTTTGTTAGTGGCGAACAGTAGTACGCCGCGCCGTTTTGGTATGCTGGAAGATCGGCCACTGACATATGAAGACCATTTACTGCCTCTACCGGACGATGACAACCCTTTGGTGATAGACGAAGGCGGAGATGAAGCCACTAAGGATTCAGAATCTCACTTAGGGTAAGTTAGCATAATATGATTGTAACTTTCGAAATATTAATACAAAAATAAATTTGTCAAATATTACAAATATTAAATCTGAAAGGAAATACAATAAAACAGATGAAATTCTGTCTTGATTCGAATTTATATGCGAAAAATTTAAAGGTTTTTCTTCTGTAGCTTATCTGATATATAGACATTCAAAAATTTACTCGAATATTTACATCGAATATTATACGAATACTAGCTTCAATATCTCTTTAACAAAATCATTTAATATATAAAATATTTTGAGAGCAAAATTCCAACAAAATCATTTATTATATAAAATATTTTAAGAGCAAAATTCCAA
>JAOUZG010017314.1:3994935-4015743 GCA_026289955.1 Argiope argentata
TTCTGTTTCATCTTGTTTTTGCAATGTATTAGACTACTCATGGAAAAAAGAATTCATTCACATAACTTTGCAATCTCCTTTGATAAATGCAAGAGTATACCATCTAGCATCTGACGTCCTTTTGCATCGAATTTCTTTCAACCAAAATATTTGTAATTGTCCTTTCGTTTTGTATGCTAATGATTCCCTCGAAATTTTAATTTTGGTGAACAAGGATACACTACGTTGCTTTTTACTATGCTTTTGCTTTTAAATTAATCTCTCATTTGAATTTCAGCGAATTAGAATTTGTAATTGTTAATATCTATCCAAAATAGCTCTCTTTTTTTCTGAAAAAAATTTCTCTTTTATCTTTACAACATGTTAGACTACTCATGGATTTATTAATGTAACTTTACAGTCTCCCATGATAAAAGTAACAGAGTATATCATCTATCATCTGACCTCGTTTTAAATCGAATATTTTTTCCATAAATTGGATGTTCTTGATCCAGGAATCTAGTCAAGAAAGTGGTCTTTCTGTTTGATCCGTGAAATTGCATTGAATCCATGGCTAAAAAGGGCAATTGTCCGTTTTACCCTGTAGAATTTGTGTCGCTAGATAAATGTTAGTTTTGCTACCAGAGGTAATGCGACGACTTTTTGTCTTGTTACAGATAGCAAATGTCCAACTCCAGGTTGCAATGGAATTGGTCATTCAACTGGTCTCTACTCGCATCATAGGAGGTAAGGGATGAATAAGAACCTCCCACTTTCTCTTTTTTTCTCTGACTAACTGCAATTAACTGCCGGCTAACTTCATTCTTCTCTCTTTTTCCCCCCTCGATCTTAGCTTATCTGGCTGTCCAAGGAAAGATAAAATTACTCCAGAAAGTAAGTTTATCTCGTTCTTCTTTCATCTTGCACTATCGAATGAAGCATGTTTTCTCATCTGCAGAAATTTTCTGCTTAATAACTGAGCTAATATTCTCTTTTTTTTCTGTTTGTTCCTTCTTGGTATTAATTACTGCACTTAACAGAGCTAATATCCTTTTCTAATTAATTCATTCTTGTTGTTAATTATTGCACAATCTCTTATTATTTTTTTGGAAAAAATATTAATCTTTATATCACATTGGTGGCCGAACCTATGGGCTTCAATTTGCCTTTTAGAATTTCTATCTTTTCAAATTTGAATGCTGTGTATATACTTACCCGTCGTTTCATAGGTAATTTCATAGAAACTGAACGTTTTACAAATTATGGCACTTCCTTTATCAAAAAAATAATGGGTGTCTTTGTTGACATTTATCAGTAGAGCAATGATAGCAAATACAGTCAAAAATTTTGATGGAATCGTAAATAACTCCTGATCTAACGTATATTTACTTCAAGAGCTGAGAATATACCGCATACTTGTTAACTAAGTTTAAATTCTGGATTATATATTTTTTCTGTGATCTTGGTCGTGATTTCGATGAGACGTAATCTCGATAAACCAATGTCTAAACTAGTGGTTTCATTTAAGTTTTGGTTTAATACTAGGTTGGATGAATAGTAGGCATTGAATGCTGTAAATTAAATTACTTACGTATTAGACAGTCGGTCTTTATCGCCGAATTTGAAGGCGTCGCCAATGAGTTGCTAAACTGCCAATAATGGCAAAAAAACGCCATTATATTAAAAACTGTCCAAACCTTAACTTTCATCCACTATTTTGTTGGTTTCGTTGCCGTCGACAGTTTATCGCCAAATTTGAATCCTTCGCCATTGAGTTATAGAACCGTTGGCGTTGACGGTCTAATACGTAAGTGCTTAAATTAATTTAACTGATGGAATTTAATGTAATATTTAATTAATGCATTAAATGTAATATTATGGATTATAATAAATATACAAAGTATTTGCATTGTTTTAAAATAATTTTTTTAATAATTTTGATTTTTTTTAAAATAATAAATGAATTATTACATGACTTTGAGTGTTGTTATTACATGACTTGACATGAATTATTACATGACTTGAATTGATTATTACATACTTTGATTGATTCTAAACAGGGATTTTTAAAAAATTATTCCAATTGCAGATTTTATTATGTAATTTAAAATGAATACTCCTTATTTAAAAAAAAAAAGAACATTTCAAATTTTTGAAGACAGCGGCATCTATTTCACTAAATAATATAATATAAAATTCATTTTATCTCTTTTAAAGTGAATGCATGATAATAAATTGGAGCTTAGAATCTAATACATGTGTACCGACTATGTGATTTAAGCATCATTTTATTTCGAAAACAACTCATAAAGTGTACCAAAGAAAACAAAGTAACAATTTATATGAAATGCATTATTGAATTTCTTTTACTGATTAAACACTTTAAGGAAATTTACGAAAATAAATTATCTAAAAGAACTGTCTAAATAAGTCTAAACCTAGAAGAAACTTAAAGCAAAGAGCTCAGAAGAGAAAATGTTTTATTGCATGCATAAAAGTAATGCCCTTTACCTTTTTTAAAGCAGAAATAATATTTCTGATAAATATCATGAATATTAATTGTGGATTTCACATGCCTTTTAAAAAATAAATTGAATTAAACTTTTTAAGTGAAAATTCAGTTTTTTCTAGTTTATGGCCATTTTATAAAAAGGAGTGTGAAGCTACATGAATCATATGTAAATGCCAATTTGAAAGAAATCAATCATGAGATTTTTGTCATGATTTTTTAATAACATCTAAATTTTTAACAGCCTTCATTTAGAATAAAATAAGTTAGAGATATTTGCGGAAATAGGTGGGGGGGGGGGAGAGAAACTGAACTAAGATAGTGAATTGTATCGTTGATTTGAGGATTGAGGCCTATCACTTTTGGAGGATTTTACTCCAATTAAGAATGACAGGTAATGAACAGAAGAGAGGGCTTCTTATGCACCAAAACGCAGATGCATATGCTTGTGGTTGTTACTAATGGCACTTACCATGGACAAGCGCGCTGACGGCCATCAGCGATTTTAAGCAGAATGAGTGTTTCTTGTTTTTGAAGTAGTGCCAACTAGGGTCAAGAGACCGCCTTAGCTACATACTCATTACATTCGCTTGCACAGCCCCTTTTAATGGGGGGAGGGGTATTCACACATCTCACAGATAATACACAGAATAACACCCCTGCCCTAACCGGGACTCAAACCCAGAGCACCCAAAACACGAGGAAGATGCACTACCTCTGTACCAAGACACCGGCGAACATGTTTATAGAAAAAATATTTATATGATCTTTTTTTTTAAAAAAAAATAATCCTACTTTATTGCAAATGAATGAATTAAAATAAAAGATTTCTTGATAAATGCTGTGTAAAAAGTTTTATCTTTCTTCTATTTTGATGAAACCAAAATTGAAAGGCACAAAAAATGAAAGAAATTCCATTTCTGAGAACGGACAGTACAATAGTTTTACATTGCAAAGTACAATTCAAAACAGATTTGTTTCGTGATTATAATCCCAATTTATCTTAGTTTTTTTAAATTTGATTTGTAAATACTGACATCTCTTTATTTAATGTATCTTGCTTTTAATGTGATCCATGTAAAATGTCGCATTCTTTCATTTCAGTTCTTGCTATGCACGAGACAATATTAAAGTAAGTTTGCTTATTTTAATTATATATTTAACTTATTTCCTTATTAAAATGAGTTATAAATATAAAGCATTAAATAATACCATTGAAATTGAATGTTTATTTTCAAAACTAGTATTAAAATTATCCCTTACAGTTTTGTTTCTTCGTGCTTTGCAGGTGCCCAACTCCAGGTTGCACAGGAAAAGGCCATGTAAATAGCAGCAGAAATTCTCACAGAAGGTACATGAATCGCCAAATTTGGAAATCTTCTTCTTTATTTATTTAGAATCTTTTCTTCATTTGTTATTACTCTGCTTTATAAAACTTCGATTGATTTTTCAGTCTCTCAGGATGTCCCATCGCAGCTATGGAAAAAATGGTGAACAAAGAACACAAGCTGCATCATAAAACGGCATCAACAACAGCTACCACACAATGCCAATGTAAGAATAAAATTATACTATTTTAATATATTTTTTTCATTAATTGTCATTTAGAATTGCTATTATTATTTTGATAAAAACAGCTCAGTTTGTAGAATAGATTTTCCGTGAAGAATTAACAGAAATCTCATTTTATCAGCAAATCGAGATTATTGGCCATAAGCTTAACAAACATGCTTATCGCGGAATCGAAAATTTATTAACCTAATTATTTAGCCTGGTTAGGAGACTAGGAAAAAATTGCCGCGCAGAGATCAATTCTTTGAGTTCGATATTTGGAGATTTTCATTTAAAAGGAAATCTGCTATGCATATTTCATTGTATCATGTCAGAACATCATTTCTTAAACGACCAAGCACCACCTGCTCGTGCAAGTTAAATTATATTTTTATTCATTTTAATTGTTTCCTCGAATGAGTCACTTTAGTATTGCAAACGACCCAAAAAAACTTTGTCTCGCATTTATCATTTAAAAAAAATATCACATTTCCAATTTATTTCATTTCATGTAATCGCGTGCTCAAAACGACATTTTTCTAGGTTTTACTTGCTGTAGTCATCAACTTATTTTTTTTTAATGATAGCTTTTGTAAATGCTATGGCAACGTGTTATTAAAAGCTAATTTTTTGAGATGCTCGTGAAGATAATAATTATTTTATTTTTCACGTACGGATTTTTGTTGACGCCCAAAACCCCATCCCAAAAACAACATCATGTTCTGACATGATAAAAATTATAGAATTATCAGCTTATTAATTTATAGGAAACAGCAGAAAAATCTCCATTAAAGGAGTAATTGACTTTCTGTGCTTATAATCACTTGGAAAATAAATATTTTTTAGCTTATTTGCATATGCTGTCAACCGTAAATATTTGTCAGATAGTGATTTTAATAAGAAATTATAGAATGTCAGCTTATTAGTTGATAGGTAACAGCAGATATATCTCCAATATATGAATAATAATGCACAGGCTGTCAGTCGAGAATATTCACCAGATTGTGTTTTTATTAAGAAATTATAGAATTATCAGCTTATTAGTGGACAGTTTACAGGAAATGTGTCTCCAATGAATTAGCAATTATTTGAAAGAAGAAGATTCCTGTGTATAAAATTTCGAGAAAAATAAAGATTCTCTAATTGAGCGATACACGACGTGAATTGAGAACATTAATATCAAGTATTAAAAAGAATTTTATCAAATTCCTAACACGTTTTTGTTTCGATCCACATTTTAATTTAATTACTTAGACACTTTAGGAATAAAATTAACTTTTAAATATCTTATTTAGCTTAATATCTTTATAACTGTTTTATTGACTTTTAGGCTAAAAATGTTAAGATGTAAATCAAAAGGAAAATTAAATAAAACTCTGTTAACTGATAATTATTCTGAAACTTTTAAAAAGGCTGTTGTTGTTACTAATGGCACTTGCCATGGACAAGCTCGCCGAGGTAGTTTGCGATGTAAGCCTAATCAACGTCTCTTGTTTTCTAGTAGCGCCAATTAGGACCAAGACTACGACTTTTGCTGCTCACTCATCACATTCGCTTGTACAGTCTCTTTTCACAGAGGGGGGGGCACAATCACACACTTTACAGATAGAACACAAAACAACCATACCTGAACCCGGGACGCCCAGATAACGGGGAAGACGAGCTGCCCCTGTGGCAGGATGCTGCTCTAAAAAAGCTAATAAGCCTTATCAATTATTCTAAAAACTGAAAATAAATTGCAACAACAGTAGCTAAAACATTCAAACTCGTCTTGTGTTATACTTTTTCCCCAAACTATTTGAATCTCATAGAAACAATACCACATAATGACATACATGATCTGCGCGTAAGTAATATGTATCCAAATATCATGTAGTTAATTATAAAATTTTCTACCACGATTTTTTAGATTTACAGTGAAAACTTAAGGAATCCTTCCAAAACATTTTTTTTTTAATTTTAAATGTATATTTTCTGATTCTCCCTTCAGCCACTGTGTCCACCGAACGTGTGCTGAGACCTATGTGCTACGTAAAACAACTGGAATTGCAAGACTACAAGTTCCCGAGTTTCGTCAACACTCAAACGCCCCGCACAAACCTGACGAAAGAGTTGGAGAAATACAGCAAGCCGCAAGCAGAATTTTCCTTCGACGTGTACCGCCCCATTGCACCTAAGCCCAAAATTACCCCAAAGACGGAGCAGGAGGTGGATCAACCCCAGAGGCCCACGCCCATTGTTGTCAAACCCAAGCCCCAGCCAGGAACTGCCTTCAAGTAAGTTTGTGTTTCATGAATTTCAAAATATTCATAGTTTGAGTTTGAACAACATTTGGATGTAAATGCTGGGCCTAGTTCCAACAACCTGCGAATCTTCAGACGGGCCACGCATTCCCCCGTTTTACCCCTCTTGTGTTTTATCCGGATCCTTTGATGCCTGGACACTTCGCCGACAATTTGCGGGGAAACTTCGGATGCGTTCGTCAAAGTAATCAAAAGTAAGGTATCAAAGTAACCTGATAAACCGCAAGAGGGGTAAAACGAGGGAACGCGTGGCTCGCCTGAAAATTCGACGGGTCGTTGAGCGAGGCTTTACAGTGGTAACCCGAAATCGGTCAAAACTCCAATTTACTGGATAAAACCCGCTTCAACTAATAGGGTGAACCCGAATTAAATAGGCAAACGTGTTCTAACTGACAGAGCTGGGAAGAACCACTTTTAATACTATTTTGATTAATTTGTTAGACAGTATTATAAGTGCCTATCCAAAATTATTGTATTAAACTGTACTTAACTAAAACAGAGTCCGGGAAAAGAACCTATCATTGAAGAAAAGTATACTTGATTTAGATACTGTTTAATACAGTACTGTTATTACAAATTACTTATTTCGACAAGGCATAAGTTATAAAAAAATACTCTGTAGTGAACAAAAGGCATCAATTTTGCAATATTCTATTTCCAATTTTCATTTTTTTTAATATATTTTGTTTCTGCAAAAAAAATTGGTTTTTCAGTGAAATTTAATTATTTCCTCTCCAATTTAAAGATAAAATTTTATGAAACTGCCAGAAAAGTAGAGAGATACATAGTTCAATGAATATAATGGTGTAAGATTTATTTAATAATATGAGTGATATGACTATCAAAGTAGAACTATAAAAACTATTTTACTTTTTTATATACTGAAATGAAGATTTTAGCAAATATTAATGGCAGCGAAACGGCTGGTCGCCAAAGGCGAGTATAAAATAATCGAAGAAAAGGTATTGTAATCGATAAAGGATGCAATCTTGAGATTTTATCAATCTTCATAAGGCAAACATCCCTAAGTCCAAGCGATACATTTTTTTTTTTTTTTTTTGAAATTGAGCCTGTTTGTCTAACAGTCTGGGAACTCGATAAATAAATAATCTTTAAACTAAATGAATGAAGTTAGATAAATGTTCTTAGGCCAAAATGTTTGTGAAATTAGGAAGTAAATCTACTCAAATTTATCTCTGTCAAGTATAAGTGTATATAACAACTGCAGAGCTCAAAGAGCTGAGTAATTAAAATTCGTTAAGATTTTATCATTAAAAGTGTACATATGAACTAATTTATGACTCAAATCTGTCAATCTGGTTGACCATCTTTTTATCTGTACATTCATATGCAAATAACAATGATAATTCAAAAACGCATAACTTAGATAAATAAAATTTTGTATGAAATCTAATTTTTAAACGTATTTTCTGGGGCAAATTTCAGTTTTGATTTATTGACAAAATAAGTATATTTATCCATAGCAAATATTTGACTTTCTTTATTGTGCTGTGAAGCATAAAACTCTCATGTATGAACTTTGAAAATAAAAATCTGAGCACTCGTAACTCCTAGACCAAGGTCCAAATTTTTTGTCCAGGTGGTCATAGAGAAAACATTGTTGTCAGAGAACATGTAGGAAAGTTTTAGGGTGATATATGAGCACAGAAGCATTATAACAATTCAATGCTGATCTTTTTCATAATTCAAAGCCTTACTTTAAAACTATAAACGTAGAAAGATTTGTTATCTCAATGTTTTGCAGGCAGTTCTCCCTGGAGCCAGCTTCAGCCATCAACCTCTCCACCAAGAGCAATGGCGACAACGTAATGGACCTGTCCTCATCCAGTTCTCGAACCCTCCACACTCTCGACTTGAGTGCCAACACGCGGTGCCCTACGGGAATATGCGCTAGGTGAAAATCGTCATTTTTAACTCCACTCTAAAAGTATTTGGACAAAAAAAAATTAATTGTTTAAAAATTAATTAAAATTAAATTGAATGTTATAAAAATAATTAAAATTGGTTGAAAAACTGGGAAAATGGTTAATTTATTCATTTTGTCTTTTGCAGTTATTAAAATTCCTAATTAGATTACAAATGTTTTAAGGGATTTATTTAAAAATTTATTATTATGGACAAAGAAACCGACAAACTTTTTCATTCATTTTTAAAAAATTTCTATTAGATTTTAAAAATTCTTATTTCTTTTTCTTAGCTATTATTTTATGTTATTCATTGCCAGTAGAAAAATTCATTTTCTTCCCAAAATGGAAAGCCAGAATATTATCTTTATTTTCTTTTAATTATATTACTTACCTACTCAAACATTTATCTAATATGCTCGGTTTTCTTCAAAGAATAAGTAAATTTGCTAGTTTTTCTGGGAAAATGTGCAAATGATAAGTAATTTAATAATGAATAAACATTTAAGAAGTCAATTTTTTCTGTTCAACCATATGATAATCAATATTCAAATAAAAAGCAACCTTATCGTCAATCTGGAACATATAAAACGTCTCGTATCTAAATTCATGATTTTTGCCTCACATTTATTTCAAATTTGAATTTTTAGACAAGAAATGCATATAGTATTAAAACTATGTTATATAACTTTTTCTTTGCATTATATCTAATAGTTCCATAGCTATCATTTTCTTTTATTTTTTATGACTTGTCATTAATGTTTATTATGTTATTAATATTTTATCATGCCAGAATATGATATTGTTTTTTGGGACGAGGTTTTTGGCGCCAACAAAAATCCGGAGGCAAAAAATTGAAATTTTATTATCTGCAGGAAAATCAAAAAATCAGGTTTTAATAGGACGTTGGCATCGCATTTACAAAAGCTTTGATTAACAGAAATAAGTTAATAACTAAAGCAAATAAAAGCTAGAAAAATGTCATTTTGAGAACGTGATGATATGCAATGAAATAAAAGGGAAATGTGATATTTTTTTTAACAATCAACGCGAGACAAATATTTTTGAATCGTTTCCAATACTAAAGTGGCTCATTCAATGAAGCAATTGAAATGAATGAGAATATAGTTTAACTTGCACGAGCACGTGGTGCTTGGCCATTCAAGAAATTGTGTTCGAGCATGATACATAGAAATATGCATAGTAGATTTCATTTTAATCTTTTATTAACCTTCATTTTTTCTTCTCTAGTCCTCTTTCAGGAAGCACTACTATTCTTCACCCAACGCCACAACGTCCGACAGTTCTGGTCACACCTAAACCTATCTTTGGAGCAGCTACACCCATTGAACAAACCGAACCGGTCGACTTCTCCACCGGTACTGCAGCAACGGGTCCACCTCGAGTAGGGGTCATCGCCGGATCCCTAACTCCTCTCACAGTGCAGCCCATCCCTGCTGATCCTCTGCCAATGTCACCTCCTCCAGCGATCGTACCCCATCCCTCACCGATCAGATCACCTTTCTCCCAGATCCAGAGCCCAATCACTCTGCAGGCCACCCTACCTTCACAGCACCCTTCCTCGCTCTCGGCCTCCCTTCCATCCACACTGTCAGCATCTCTACCCCCCACCTCAGGACATCCCGTCACAGTGTCCTTAGCTGGTGGGCATCACACCCTGGCGATACCAGCTCAACCGCAACAGGTCTGTCCAGGAAGGATGATGGTATCCAGTACGAATCAAGTACAAAATGCACCATCAACTATACAGGTGAGACATTGTTCTATGAAGAGACGACAGTATCTTACTTATTTCTTGATGATATCGCGTTCATTCTCTAAAATACAATGTTTTGAATGTAAAGGCAGATATTCAAATAGAAATTTGCTGTTGTTGATTAATCTCATTCGGCTTATCTTAAATAAATTCATGATAAATGAAGTAACTGGCTAGTGAGACAACTTCTGTTAATTTGAATAACAAGAAGAACCCATCAAGTGCAGGAAGTAAAAATCAGATTTAAATTTTCAGTAAGTAGAAATAGATTGGGGAGGGTTTCATGGAGAACTTTTCAATATTTGTGTTCCTCTTGGGGGAAAATCAGAATACACTTTGAACATCGGGCAGCCTAATCTTTATTGCTGTAGCGTACTGCCAGTTTTCAAGTAAAACCTGTAAAAAACATAGGCAGAACAGAATATAGGGTCATTTTTCTACTATTCAAATTCTTCACTCATCCCCGACTTTAATCCCTGAATCGCTTTGAGATAAATATCATATTGATAAGTGTAGTTTTTTAAAATGGTCCAAGTGATTCACAGCTGTGTAACGATAATGACCATTTTGATTTCAATCATGTAAGCACTCAATATACGTATAGATTCTTGATGTCCAAACATAAAACTACGTCTCGAAATGAATCATCAAATTAATCAGCAGTTTGAAGAAAAAAATTAGCTTAAATTTAAAAAGTCGTATAATTATATATATATATGCTCACTGTAATATGTAAGAAAGAAACAAAGAAATAGAATAAATCACTAAATAAAACACAAATGCAAAGAATTACTTATTAAATTTTGTTTTAAAAAATATCAGATAAGAAAAATGAAAAGGCATTTTTCCTTCCCTGAGAAACTAGATTTTGGATTCGTTCCTTCTCCAAACTGCTAATTCATATATCAATTGATCCATGCTACAAATTAACACAAGAGCAGAAAAATTGTAAAACTTTTCCCGAAAGATTTTTTTGATGCTTTTTTAGAATTATTATGGTAATCAGCATATTTTCTGTTTGATTTTTGTATAAAATTAATTTAACTTGCTCGAGCAGGTGGTGCTTGGCCGTTCAAGAAATGATGTTCTGACATGATACATTGAAATAGGCATAGCAGATTTCATTTCAGATTTATTTTTAATTTATGTTTTCTCTAGCATCGACAATATCTTGTCTATTTATCTTTGGAAGTTTCCTTCCCTTTTAAGAAAATCAACTAATCAAAAGCCGTTTTGAGTTAACTAATCCTTACTTGTTTTAATTAAATATAAAATTAATTATCAGGGGTTATTTTGAAGCTGAATTATACCAATTGTGCTTGTGCTCCTATCGGAAAATTCCTGCACTGCCTCTGAAAATAATTCATCTTTAAACAAGAAATGTTTCTTAATTCTGAAATGCAATTTAAAGTCGTAATGAGAATGTTTTAGATTCTCTAATCTTACACAAGTAGGAAGAATTCTTAGAGTTGACATAAAAATCATAGAAAGCACACTAGTACCACACAAATACTATATAATATTAAATGACATTGATAAATATTCACAATATTGTATGGTATTGTGGGATGTAGAATAGTATCCTATGATGCTGCATGGTATTGTGCAATATTGTGAAGCTTGCTGTGCTACCTGTATAATTCTTATTAAATTTGAATATAAAAAAAAATTTAAACAATGTGCATTTAAAAGTAACTAAAATTGGATTAAGAGATTAATGTATTCCGGTGAAGTATCCACTTTTTTTAAAAGGGGACATTCGCTATGATGGGTATACAAACTGTCGTGGAAATAGCAATTGAAAATAAGTCGCAGGTTGATCAGTAAGTATATTCTATATTTGGGTCTTTTTATGTATTGAAAAGTTATTCCCAACCAAGAATGTATAAAATATATATAAGTCGTAAAGGCGCCAAATTTATAAAGTTTTTAGTGTAATTTCTATAATGTAAATAAGTTTAATATCCTGTTTTCCGATAGTTTTCTATTTCCTTTCCAGGTGTTGTCTTCCACTCCGACCGTCAGTTTGCCCTTGTCCTCCGTGAGCTTGCCCTCTACATCTCCGTCTTCTTTCACGATCGCTTCTCTGTCCACTTCGCATGTCCCCTCCATCCTGGCGTCCTTGGCTCAAACCCTGGTGGTCACGGCACATCCACAGACGCCCTCCCTACCTCTCATCAGGTGCGTCACTTATTCGTAAGCAACCCAAGCAATCAAATTATATGTCCTCCAAAAAAATCGTTATCTTGTATTAATTACACAATATTCAAAAAGTTCCAAAAATTAATTTATTAGGGAAAAAATATGTGCAAACAAAAAATGTTTATTCGATATTTCTGTCCAAAAAGCTACCTTAACGCATTTTTTAAAAAAATTTTCGTTCTTAAAAAAATTGTTGATGCAATTTGTGTCTCTTTTTGCCTCACCTTCTACCTTTCTTTTTCGCTTCCCGTTGCGTCCTCCCGCTGGTGCAGTGTGGAGAGGGAGGTGCCAACTCAGTTGTCATCCTCGTCATCTGACCGAGGCTCAAAATTACGAGATCCTTCCCAATATATCCCTAGTGCTGCTTAACAATGGGGCGTTAATATAACTAAAGTACATTAAAACTTCGTGTTTGTAAATTGATGCTGTATATCAGATGAAAAAAAATCTAGAAAATAACTTTTAGGGATAGAGAATTTCAGTAGAGGTAAATTAAAATTTCCGTGATTTTTTTAGTTAAATAAATGAGTGCTTGGATCACCATGGTCTTCCATTTCAGAGTACATAAACTTCTCCTTTTCCTTAAACAACATCAAATAATGTAGTATGTACTATTTCCACAGAGCACCTTCGACCACAACAACTCCTACCAGCATGACTGCAGCTGCCTGCTTAACACTTTCCGTGACGGCTGTTCTCACGCCCACGACAACGGGGACAAACCAGTGCATCACGACATGCGGTAACACTCGGCAACTAACTCTGGTCACACCCTCTCACGATTACACAAGCGATAAGGATAGGTAATGGATTTCTCATTCTATTTCTGTCAACCACTTCCCTTACAGATTTTTTTTGTCAAAAAAAATGGAAAAAAAAAACATCACATTTTTATTATGTTAGAACATGATGTTGTTTTTGGGATGAGGTTTTTGACTTCAACAAATATCCGTAGGCGAAAAATAAAAATTTTATTATCTGCACGAGCATCTCAAAAAAATCAGCTTTTAATAAAGCATAGAAAAGGGGCATTTTGAGCGCGTGATTATATGATATGAAATAAATAGGAAATGTGATATTCTTTTAAATAATAAATGCAAGACAAAGATTCTTTTGGATTGTTTTCAATATTAAAGTGACTAATTCAGTGAAACGATTAAAATGAATAAAAATATACTTTTATTTGCACGAGCACGTGGTGCTTGGTCTTTCAAGAAATTATATTCTGACATGACACATTGAAATAGGCACAGCAGATTTCATTTTAATCTTTATTTTTTCATTATTATTATTATTCAATACTAGGAAGAGAAATATAACTGAATATGAAGGTTTTAAATTGAATTTTTAATTTTTTACAGATGTAAAAGCATTTAATTTTAATATTAGTATATTATCCCAAGTTATCTCGGGCAAATGAAAAAAGTTGATATTAGAATCAGTATGATAGTTTTTGAAACAAGGGACAACACAAAGTGATACCTGACATTCTGTATTATAGTATCTAGTCGACCAATTCATTATCAAAATATTTATAGAAAAACTCCAAAACAGTATGGATATCAGTAATGAAATTCATACCTGCGTTGGTAATAAAAGTGAAACGAGCAGGAGCAGGTGGCAACTTTGTTTTTTGAATGGCACACCACTGATGAGTAGCCAAAAAATCGTCCGACTCCGAACCACTTGAACTAGCGTCTTTACTAAGGCTACATACAGAAGAATCAATTATTTTCTGTCCACCTCTTCATAATCACTATCTGAAAAATCATCGCTTTCGCTGTCTTGCACCATTGCCATTACTTTTAACACAACTATCCTTCTTTATACATTACTAATCGACAATCCAAACTATACTATATAATTGGGGAAACACTTGACCAATCCTGCCAAAAAAGGCGCCAAACCATCAAAACTCGGCTAGCTGCCAATCAAAGCTGTATATTTCTTTTCGTTTATTCCAGACCGAATAAAACCTTGATAAAACCAATCGTACTGAAACATTCTGCTTCGCCCGTGTTTCCTCGGGATAATAATTAACTCCAATACATACGAACCCGAGATTACTCGGGATAGTCAGGCAAGCGGTTAATACCATTCATATGCTTTTTCCGATTTCTTCAAATATAAAGAAAAAAAATGGTAAGACTATTGGCAATTTCAAAAAGGCTTAAACTGGGAAAGAAACAGCGTAAACCCTATATAAACTATTTTCCCGAAATTTCATAAGCTGGTAAACCAAAAATACTTTATAATAATTCTCAACTCTAAATATCACGATGAACAGTTATAAAAACATGAACAAAATGTAAATTGAAGATACTGATTACATTATTCAATTAAAACAATAAAAAAAGTTTAATCACTTCAAATTAAAATTCATGATTTTAAATACAGATGTTTTTACATTAGCCGAGTGCTAGCAAAAAACCGCCAAATAATGTAGAATTACGCCCAATTTCTGACATGATTTTTCACTTACGGGAAATTTCAATCAAATTTGGATTAGAATAGACAATTTTTGTCACTTATTATAGATAAACAAGAAGCTGAAAGTTTTATAGTTCACAAAGATTTTTTATCTTTAGAGATGATATCGGAAAAGCTCTGAAAAGTTCTTCTTAATAGCTACATTCTATGCTTTTAAAAGAAATTGAATAAGAAAGTTATCATTGTTTTAATCATTTTTAAGATTAAACATTAACTAATTATGAGGCTAAAAGATTTAGAACTGATAATCCTTGTTTGAACAGATTTGATTGTTTAAAAGGATACAACTTCTGGCAAAGCACTACATCCGCGAAAAATAGATATTAACATCAATAAACTTTTCATATTGTTTTCCTTGTAAAATAAAATTAAATGAACTTGCTCACTGTTGACTTCCAAGCACCTTGGTTGTAATAACAGAATTTTTGAATTGCATGCGAAAAAACGGGTTTATCGTAATTTTAATTGATTATAATCCAGCCGCTGCTTTTCAAATCTTTATAACTTTATAAAAAGTGTGAAACATTTCTACTTAGTAAAAGTTAGCAAGGAAATTCGTTAAGAATATATGTATGTTGTCTTTAGACATTCGCCATTAACAGACATTCTATACTTCTTCTAAGGCAGTGTTTAAAAAACATTTCTTACTTATTCGTGGACAACCTGTTAGCTTAGAAATATATATATTTAATACTTCATTAAATTAATTTCACATTTTTTTCCATATTTCGAAGGAGCATTTGATATTTTCTTACAATCGCAACTGTGAATCTTTTTTTTTTCAGTTTTTGTCATCTTTTTTTCTTTTATTGATGTAAAAAAAAGAAGAAATAAATAGTTAACTATTGTCATTTCAAATAATAAGAGAGAAAATATATCAAATGTCCTAAATTAAATTCTTCTATGAATTATATTCTTTTAATTTTCTGTTGTTGTTGTTGTTACTAATGGCTCTTGGCATGAACAAGCGGTCTGGCGGCCATCAGCGATTTTAAGCCAAATGAGCTTTTCTTGTTTTTTGAAGTAGCGGCAACTAAAGCCAAAAGTACAACTTAGCTACGCACTCACCATATTCGCTTGAACAGCCCCTTTTTTAAAAGGAAGGGAGGGGCACAGACACACACTTCACAGATAGTACACAGAAGAACAACCATACCCTAACCAGGATTCGAATCCGGGAAGCCCAGATCACGGGAAAGAAGCCGGCTAATTTCTTGTAGTGACTCTCAGTGAAGGCACAAACAGAGACATAAAAACACCAAAAAC
Source organism: Argiope argentata (assembly GCA_026289955.1). Classification (NCBI taxonomy): domain Eukaryota; kingdom Metazoa; phylum Arthropoda; class Arachnida; order Araneae; family Araneidae; genus Argiope; species Argiope argentata. The sequence continues at coordinate 4,010,938 of JAOUZG010017314.1, forward strand.
TCATTAGGTGATATCTCATCAACCGCCATGAGTTTGCAAGCTCTATAGATATCTCACCTGGACATTTCGGTGATATACCCATTATCCCAAAGAGTGTCAGACCGTTGATCAGTGAAGCACTTTGAATATTTGCCAGCTGTTGGACATAAGACTCAACCATGCATGTCTTAGTTTTAACTTTTTCTAAAACATCATCATAAAAATGATCGAACACAATATGCAGCCGACCTCCCCCTCTTCTTCTTATTCCTCGTCGAATGGTTTTGTTGTTGGCGATAGCTGTATATTCTATCATCTAGCAGCACAGCAGGCCAACGCTCCAGATTCAACAGGAGCCGTTCCCCCATACTAGAAGTACAGCACGCTGAAAACGGACCCTTGTCCCTCTTCATTTGCCCCATGTATGGCTTTTTCTTGCTCAAGATTGTTTTATTTTTAGAGTAATGTAATCAAGATCTGACTGATTTCGTCTACATCCACCCCCGTTTATATTATCTTATTTTATATCAACGGGCCATGTTGACGTTTCAACTTAATATTTTCCTAGCTTTTCATCTCTATCAACTTTCCACCAGGTATCATCTGCAGCGTAATCTATCTTCCAAGCTATTTTTCTTCTCAATTCTTTTTTTAGAAGTGAAGATTTGTGTGTGACAACCCTATAGAGTAGGGAGAAAAATGGGCTAGCATTGTTACCAGATCTTTCTATTATTCGGCAAGGAATATGTAATATATTAGTCAAAACAGTTATTTAGTCCATTATAGTTATTAATGTCCTGATTCATAATTTAAAAGTTGATTGAAATCCATATATTTTACACCATAGTTTAATTTTCGTGCTTGAGAAACAGATCTGACATATAATATTGATTAAAAATACCATAAGATGCACTACTCAGAAACAATAACCCTTATTTCAGTTCCAAACGAAGTCTATTCGAGGTAAAAGAATGCATTGACCGAGCATTTATTATGCATTGACATGACAGAAAATGACTGTTGATTCTTTTTTAACTTTTTTTAGAAAAAACAAAAACACTTCAGACAAAAAAAATTACGAAATAAAATATTCAACAGAAAAAAAAAATAAAACCTCAAACAATTCATATCCTTGCACGAAGAGAAAAAAAGAAAAGAATGAAAATTCTAAGATAGAAATCAGTAATTCGCTCATAATGCAACATCTGCAGCAATTATTACTTTCGAAAAAAGCTAATTTTGAAAAATTCATTATGGTTAGGGGGAAAAAGCTAAGGAAATAAAATTGGTGTCTATATAAAGCTATTTTTTTTAATTTTTAAAATAATTTAAGATAATTTTTGAGCAATACTATACTTCGAAATTATGCTGAGAAAATTTTAAAATTTAGGGTATTTTTTAATAATAGATTCTAATCGAAAATTTCGAAAAATCCTCTCATAGCGAGCGCCTTTAAGAAATAACCACATGCTGAATTTCAATTATCTAGTACCAGAAGTTTGGGATGGTACTAGACAATATGATATAGAGACATTGTCTAGGGATGGTACAATACAAGTGAATATCTTGATGACAGAGCCAATGAGTGAATATGTGGATTTTCTTTTGATGTATAAAAAGGTTTCTTTGTTATTGCAGAGCATCCTCCCCAAAGCTACTGAAAAATGCTTTGACTGCTGCTAAAATCCGGGAAAGCAGGGAACCCGTCCACTGCCCCACCCCCGGATGTGATGGAATGGGTCACGTGTCAGGAAACTACGCCACGCACAGAAGGTAATGTACATTAGATCATGACGAATCATCAAGAATAATTTACTTCGTGATATTATGGTAACTATTAAGTTGTGAGCTGTCTAGCCATATAAGAAAAGTGTGAATGGACCCTAATATGTTGAAACTTGTTCTTTGGTAGGAAAAAAAAGATTTAGGTTAAGAAAATGGTGGTGTACTGAGTGTGGGATTACAAGTCTTAGAGGCTGATATAAAGACAAAACTTGTTTTGATATCTTTTAAATCTAACATTAGCTTAGATTGGAAAAGTAATACCATATCCTGAATATTATTTTCATTTGCTTAGCTGTATATGACCAAAGGAAAGCAATAATCAAATCATGCCCAATCGTTATTCATCACTGCAAAGTAAGATTCTGAAAGTCCAAGAATCTCTGCTGTTCCTTTACAATTCTGCAGTTGAGGTTGAAAATGGCTCTAAACTGTGAGAATCATGAAAGATATATCACTTAAAGGAATTTATAAATATATTTAGTGCATAAACTATGGTACTTACGTATTAGACCATCGATCCGCCAACAACGAGCAAACCACACCAAATTTCATTCTGGTGGCCACAATTCTTTAATGCTTTTGGATACGTGGCAAACCAATTATATATCTATTGGCGACTGTTTTTTGATTTGGCGAAAATGATCGACGGCTTAAGTACCCAAAATATTTCCTTAAACTGAAATATAGAAGAAAAAAACTTGAAGATAAAGTTTTCAAATTATAAACAATAATCCAACAGGGTAATAAGAAAATATTAAAAATGAAAATGAATGCATTAAGAAAATACTAAAATGAAGATGAATGCAATTTTGTTAAATAATATACATAGAATTTTTTTTAAAAAAAATTATACTAAATGATGGCATGGACGGATGCTCATGCTGTACATTACTTATAATTGATCTGAATAAATGTTCAAATATAAAGTTGTGTTTATGGTTTCGAACTCCCAAGCATTCTTTATCAAGTCAGAACATGATGTTATTTTGGGAATGAGGTAGACAAAAATCCCTAGGCGAAAAATAAAAATTATATTATCTGCACGAGCATCTCGAAAAAATCAGCTTTTAATAACGCGTCGCCATTGCATTTACAAAAGCCCTGATAAAAAAAATAAGTTAATGACGACAGCCAATAAAACCAAGAAAAATGTCATTTTGAGCACGCGATTATATGAAATGAAATGAATAGGAAATGTGATATTTTTTTAAACAATAAATGCGAGACGAAGATTTTTTTTTTTTTTTGATAGTTTGGGATACTTAAGTGACTCATTCAATGAAACCATTAAAACGAATAAAAATATAATTTAACTTGCACGAGCACGTGGTGCTTGGCCGTTCAAGAATTTTTGTTCTGACATGATACATTGAAATGAGCATAGCAGATTTCATTTTAATCTTTTTTTTCATGTTCGATCCCGCTTTTGTAAATTCAATTAGATTTTCCTTACATCTTTAAACGAACCATAGGGTATGATAGAACTTTAATTCTATTTTACTACAACAAAAAATGCCTATAGAAGCTAAATTTCTCCGGTGATCTATATAAATAGCTAATTATACTTTTAGTCTTTAGTCCCTATAGATAAAAATATTGTATGTCTCCACAGTGTCGCCGACATTATGAATGCCGGCCAAAATCGCGTATGCATCGCAACAATGTTGATGAACATTTTATGGTAATCTGGCTGTTGTTAAAAATTTCATGAAAAGTTGCTTATCAAATAGTTTATTTATATGAATAGGTAATTATATATTCAATCTTCAATCGCTATTGACAAAAGATATTGTACAATATATCCCCGATGTCTGACCTTCTGAATGCCGGCCAATATCGTGTAGATATTGTAACAATGCTCTTGGACATGTTGTGCAAATTGAGATGCTATCTACTACTTCTCAAAGCAATCTTCTGAATGGAAATTGGCATCTCTTCTCATTTTTATAATAATCTGTTTGAAAAAGTAAGTTTTTCATTCACAAATTGACCATCTTCGGAAAAATCTAAGAAAGAAGTTATTTTCTCGATTCCAAATGAGTAGTTTATATTATTTTCTCTTTTAAAAGTCTTCTTTTATAATGTTTATAATAAAAGTTATTTGAAAAATTTCTAGCATAAAATTATAATGACCCTTTCTTAATTTCAAAGATGATATTCAATTCCGATTTTGTTAATTTCTTATCTAAAAGTCCATCAATAAAAAAATTTATAAACAAGACATGATTTTTATTTTCATATTATAAACCTTAGTAAATAATGAAATCGTAAATAAATTGAAATAACCTAAAAATTGAAAATTAGATATAAGTTTAGTGATAAGTGTAAAGATTGAACTTTAATCGAGGAATTAAAATTAAATTATTTTTGATCTGTAATTGATGATTTGATAACTTTCACACAAATTCAGTATGATTGACAGATCAAATTAGGCTATAATGGTAGGATATTAGTTTCATGTCTCACGTTACAACACAAAATAACATTTTAAGACTAAGAAAATTATTTGTTTTTCCTTTTATCTTATTTGTTTTTAATTTTCCTGAGATGTTAAGAGTATACTTACTTTTCAGCTTATCGGGATGTCCTCATGCGGACCGGTGCAATATGCAAGCTCAGCATCAAGATCTTAAGTAAGCTATAAGCATTTACATAAAATATTGTCTTGAATTAGCAAAAACAAGAATATTTTTATCTCATAAGAAATTCTTCTTGTAGGAGCTTTATATAATTTATCATCTCTATGTTTTTAAACATTTTCAGTAATCCAATTACAGAAAAGTGACATTTTTACACATGCAAAGATATTACTATTAATCTTTATAATTAAAATTATTTATGAAATTTAATAAATTAACATTATTTAATTTATTAGGTTAAACAATTTCCACCAGTTCTGTTTCATAAGTTAATAACATATTTTGACAATTACTTCTCTACTCTAAAAAAATTAAAAATTTCACAGTTTAATTCTTAAAAGAACGCAAAATATCTTTCCTTGTACATTATTGGCAAAGAATTCATTACGTTTATCATCATATA
>JAOUZG010017314.1:4016143-4048707 GCA_026289955.1 Argiope argentata
TTTGAATAGACTTAAATTTAGAAATATGGTTTAAGTATGTCTACATCCTGTTTTTCAAAAAAAGTGCTCTAACTTTCTCGTATTCTTTAAACATTCTAGCGTTATTTCTTTCAAGTTTTACCAATAAGAATTTGCAGATATTCAAAATAAGCTTCTAAGTAATTTTTTAAAAATATTGTTCATATTCATTATCTTAATTTCTCATGAAACAAGTTACCAAAAACAGGGCCCAACTTAGCCTAGTTGGAAATCGGGACAAAAACTTCTTTTAGGACCGTTTGGGGAAGAGTCTTGTAATTTTGAATCATAGTCAGATGACGAGTTAAGTTGGAAAATCAAAACAGCAATAATTAAATTATTCCCTTTTAGATTTTAGATATATTAACGTTACTACATCTTAGTAAGATATACTAAATGCATTGTTTTCCTAAAAGTTCATCGATTTTTTTACAAGATCTGAATAATTATTAAGTAAGCAAGAAGCAATTATTCAATTCTAATCAATTAAACTTCTTTATTCTCCTATCCAAAAAATTATTAATAGTTATTTAAAATATTAGTAATTATTAAGTAAGCAAGAAGTAATTATTAAATTCTAATTAATTAAACTTCTTTATTCTCCCACACAAAAAAATTATTATTAACTATTTAAAAGATTAGCAATTATTTAGTTCGAAATTTTTTTAAATGTATTTCATTCTTCAATTAAATTCATCGACTTAAATTATCTTGATTACGAATTAAATTCTCTTTTTCAAAATTACAAACAGGAAGTGCTTGTGAAAATATCTGACGCTGAGAAACTCTGGGAAATGCATTCGTTACTGTTGCCATTTTTTTCACATGTATTCTTATTCTATAAGAAGCGTTGTTCCGATGTGAATATTTAAGAAGTGAATTTAAATATAGTATGTTTGATGGATTACTAGCAAAAATCGTTAGAATTAGAATTTTTTTTTTATTATTCAACTCAGCATTACAGAAGTGGTGGTTTATTTTAAGGGTTATGAATTACGTGAATTACACTCATAAATTATTACTGGTAAATGGTACCTTAGTTTATTTTATCTGATTTCTTATTTAATAAATAAAGTGTAATGAAAATATATTTGAAAGCATCTTTTAGAATAAGTATTTCCATCAAAATATTTTATTTATTTATTTTTCATTTTTTGTATAATAATATCGCCAGCAGATGGCGCTATAAGTTCAGTACTGATTCTGTGAAAGAAAAAGAGCGATAAGCAAGCGTAAATGGAAACTTCGATATATTTGGCGGGTTATCAGCTAATTGGATAAACGAAATCAGTCCATTCAATTATTTTTGCAAACACAAATAATTTTATTAGAAATTCAGAGGATAATTTTCAAAAAAGAAGATGACGTTTACAAAACATTTTAATAAAGAAATCGGCTATGGTAGTTGTTATATGAAATATGAAAACTAGAGCAGCAAGTAAAAATTTGGGCCAAAATATTGCACTAATAATTATATATATCTATATATATATATCCGCTACATTTCATCAAATGATTGATTATTACTTTAATAATTAATTCCAAACTATTCATTACATTTTTCTATTTTAAAAAATGCTAATTAGCCACAACTTCAACAGGTGGGGTAAGACGAGGGTCAAGGGTTGCTTGAAATGGTTTCTCTATAAATTGAAGATTGCAAAATAAGAACTGATCACTACCATTTTCTTCGTGCTTGTTAGAACACGTTGTTTGAACAACGCAGTTATAATTTCTGTCCGAGAAATCTGTATTATTCCGCTTCATATATTATTTTATATTGATTACTATGCTCATTTTAAGAAGATCGCAACGCAAGTATGTTACTTATATTTTAAATAATGCAGCTTTTTTTACTATTAGTTTAATTTTGTAATATATAGTTAGGGATAGTATTCTTGATATATTTTTATTATTTTGTATATTTTTTTTAGTTTTACAATTTTTTTATCTTTCGATATTTTTATGTATTCTTTTTAACATTTAAAAGAGGTGCAAAAACTATAATAAAAGTGTGCAAATAATATGCATTATATAAGAAATTTAAATTTTCCAAAATGTTTGTTTATCATTTTAATTTCGTCACAGTCTTTTTGCATGGCCGTGATCATTTGAAACTTGAAATAAGATATTCTTGCATGCAATAGTTTTTATGTATAATATGGCACAATTTTTTTAATAATATCAAATTCATTTAAGATTTGAATTGTACTTTGCTAGAAATATTTAGCAAGAGATTACTTCGTTAATTGCAGTTTATTTTGCACTTAATTTTTATCAATAAAATAAAGCATTTCCTATGTACTCAAAGTAGCAGTTTTAGTTTAACTAAACAAAAAATTTGAAGTATTTGTTAAGTAGTTTTTCACTTATTATGATATAAAAAAATCAAAAATACTTACATAATAAACCAAGAATTGTTTATTTGCCATTCAATGAAAACTCTCACAAACTTGTCGAATGAAAACCAAATTTTTGTCGAATTTTTTTTTTAAATTCCAGTAACATTTTTCATATAAAATTAAGTATCAGGAAATAAAAGATATTCGTAAAATGATGCAAATTTCTAAACTGATATCTAAAAAGAACTTTTGAAGAATTAAAAATTAGTTTTCACTTGAATTATTTGAAAGAAATTACGACAAAGCAAATACATTTTCTTTAAAATTTTGTAAATATTATCGAATCAGTATTAATTCCTGAAATTAACTAACCTAAATTAAATTGTTAATAAACATATTTATTTGTTTCACTCTTTATTCAATTTTTCTTTCGACATTTTCAGACTTTTAAAGAAATGGATATCCAATAATTTTGATATCACCCTATTGAAAGAACATGAATATTTCATTTTTTTCCTTTGTTTTACTTTTTTAATAGGTGTCCAACTCCTGGATGTGATGGCTCGGGACATATCACTGGAAATTACTCATCGCATAGAAGTAGGTCTGGATGTCCTCGCGCAAATAAAACCAAGAAATGTATGCCTTCAGAAAAGATGGAGAGTGAACCATTACGGTAAATTTCAGAACTTTTTTTTAGCTTATCAAGCATCAACTCAGACAGCTTATAAGTGGACTAACTTATTATGAAAAAATAAATTTGATCAATTTTTTTTAATAAATTTGATCAAGGTTTTTTTTTGTAATAATATTTTTAATCGCCCTATTAGTACAAGATACACTACACCATTTTTTTTACCATATCTTCCATATTTTGTGAAGTATTCAAAATATAGAATAGCATAGTGGAGATAATATATCTATATCATATACTAATAGAGTATACCACTTGCAACTGCATGAAAAGTGAAAAATAAATATTTAGTTATGATTGCTTATTCGTGAGTGTGAAAATGGAATTATTTCTGTTATAATATAAATGTATGTATACTTAAAAGCTGTCTGATTTATAAAATTCTAGGTTGTGTGAATTTTTATTTTAAAAAATGCTTTAATTACAATGTGATGATGATTGATTCATTAATTCTGATTTATTTATCGCTTTTACCACTATCAAACATAGATAAGAAAAATGTCGAAACAGATTTTTTTTTTTTTTTGCTAGCAAAACGTGCTTTTAATCTATTGGGAAATTTCTCAATTAGATTTCAGTTGACTTTAATTTTTTTTCAAAAGTTTAGATACATTTCCTTCACATAAAGTTTTAATATACAATTATTTTAAAAATTCCTTTTATTTTTATTTAATAACAAACTATAAAAATGCTACCAAGCATTTACTAAATTATAAATTATTTCGTAGAAACGTGTGATGCAATTTGCATTTACATATCCCAGATAAAGCAAAAGCATGTATTAAAAGCAATAATATTTTTTATATGATTTAAATACTAATTTGTATACAAAATATTTCCATCAATGAAGTAAAATTTTCCATTGAAAGTTTTGAGTAGTTTTATGATTTAAGGAGATATGTGAGCATTTTTTCCCCTATCCTAATTTGAACAAGCTTAAAAATATATATAATATGCAATTTTTAAAGTTCCTTATATTATAAAAACAACTCAGTCTCTTAAATCAGACAACGAAGCATTTTAATACAAAAAAAAATTGGAGGAAAATTGAATAAAAATATTTTTATATGTATTTAACACCTAAATCTAATTCCATTTAGTCAAAATAAAAGAATAAAAAATGTATATCAATGGACTCAAAAATATATCTACTCATCAAAATTTGTCTAAAGTTTTATTCATCTGAGATGTATTAAAACTTGTATTATCGTAATGTTAGCCTTAAAAAATTATTTTCTTTACTTTTTTTTCAAATATGTCAAATTTCAGATTATTTAATGTGTTTTTAATTGCGTTTTAAGCAAAAACTCAAGCATTTTTTTAAACAATTCGATATTTTCTATAAGTTTTTTGAACAGATAAGATGTAATTATTGATTTTAAAAATTCTTAAACATTTACTATTGAGGTTTTCTACAGCGAAAAAAGGAATGATATCATTTTATTCTATATTATAGAAAAATTGTAATATACTAGTTAGAACATTTTGGTGGGAAAATCTTGTTAATAATAACAAAAGAAATAAATAATTGAAAAGAAAATTGACTTTTACGTTCGTCCTTACAATTTTCTATTATCTTTACTCAAAGATGTAAATAAATTGCTTTTTCCTTGAAAAAGTCAAATATATTTCCATATGTTTCTATTATTTGAAAATAAAGTTAATAATTTAGAAAAGCAGATTCAAGTTTGTTTTTTTATATATATAATTTTATTTTAGTTACAAAGCCTTAGGATAGAAAAAATATGTAGTCTAAATCGGTGATTTTATTTTCAAAACATAATATTTAAAATTGCTTAATTTAATTGTTAGTAATAATTAATTTATTTGTTTTAAATCCCATTAAAATATTCGACTACATTCAGACGATTTTCTTTTTTATTTAAAGCATTTTTTCCCTTCTTTCATGATATTTAGGTAAAAACCTAATGTGTCGTAAATAAAAACTTGTAATTTAAAAAAAAAATTCGGATATTTCAAAAGACATATTTTATTTATTTATTCATTTTGCGTTACATTAAGATTTTTTAGAGTACTCTCGATCAAAAACAGATGGCCGGTTACGTATTCTTTAATACATATATTCATTGATGCGTTGACTAGAGATTTAAAGAAAAGTTCAGTAATGATTCACAATTGTTGTAAATTAAAATTTTGAATAATCTTAATGTAAAATCACAGCCTTTTTTGAAGTTTAAAAACTGTATAACTGTTACTATTGTACTTATATCTTCATTCATTTCCTAGACAATACTATAAAGAAATTGTATTCCATATTTCATGCTATTATTTTGAATAGTATTTTAGTAAACATATTTAAAAAAATAAAAATTCATGTAAAAACCACATTTCGAGAAAAACGAATTAAAGTCAAATTAATTTTAGTTTTTGTTGAAGGGAACAACGGATTTTTATTTAAAACTTTTTAAATTTCTAGCTTTTAGTTTAATTTTTACAGTGTAACTCATTTTTAATATTCCCAATTTTTTAAAGGACATTTTCTTGGTTATTATCGTGAGTCTACTGTGTGTGTGTGTTTTTTTTATCAGCTATGAAGATAACACACCAAGTTTTTACATATTTTGATTTGAAAATACATACTAACTGGCATGGAGATATTTTTTGAATTCCTGTTTGCCTACAGTTCTTTTTAAATATTTGTATGCGTTTATTGTGAGAAATCCCTTTATCAGTGGGATATCATGATATTTCAGGAATTTGGAATTAGCAAAATCTTCATTTATGCTCTTAACAAAACAATATTTAATATGATAAAATAATATTTTTTGGTAACTTCTTTTTTAATACCGTCTTAAGAAATATAAAAACTCTTATTTACAGTATTGTTTACAGTTTCATTTTTAGATGTTAAGTTCTGTTGAAAAAGCTTTTAATTTCATTTCCAATCATCATAAAAGTGAAATAAAAATGGTTTTGAAGATATAGAGATAGTTTTTCAAATAAAACATTAAAAAATCTGTTATTTTGGTAAAAAATAAGTTTTTAAAATAGGCCAATGCTTTTTCGTTTTGCATAATATAATGCAATATTTATTGCATCCCCCTCAAAAAAATATAAATAATATGTTTTCCTTAACAAAGATACAAAATTTAATGAAGAATATATTGTAATTTTCGGAATTACTGTCAAATAAATTTGATAATAATTTTCTTTTATTCTTCCTTTATTAAGATTTTACTTTTACCATGTGTCTTTTTGCCACTGTATAGCGTATATAGTATAATTGTATGACAGTCTGCTTCCCAATAAACCGACTATGCACATTTTTTTTTTAATTTTAAATGCCAATTTCTTTTGAGTCTCAGAATACAGAAGCTTTATCTTCAGAATTTTTCAAATAATTTTCAGAATATTTCGATCATATAAGAACGCATTGAAGATAATTATCGAAACATTTATGTTCTTTGAAATAAAATTCCAATTCCTCGAGGTAGAGTTATGTACCTCTTTCGGAATATTTTTTAGAAAAATATTTAAGCAAAAATTTCATAAAATGCGAAAAAAAAAAAAAAAGAGTAAATTCGAAAATACTTCTTTTTTTATTTCACAAAATAGTTTTCGTTTTGGCTACAGTCATGTTACACCGCTTGTTTGTTTATTTGTTTTTATTTTCTGCCGAAATATTGTTATAAAGATAGTTAGTTTTATACTTAGTAACTGGTTACTAAAAGAAGTTATTTTCATATATTGTGTACATTTTTTTTTATAATTTGGATTGTTCCTAATTATGAATTGAAATGCTGTAATTAATTTGTGTTAAAACATTTTTGGAGAAAAAAATTTTTTCTCTCTCTCTTCTCTTACTTATGCAACTGATTGTAAGAAATTAATCATTAGGGTTATCTCAAATAAATATTTTACTCTAACATATAGTTATGTAATTTTTTATTTTCTTTCACAATATTTTAGCACTTGACAGATATTTTCTATAAATCCCTATTTTATTCATTCTTAAAACTTATTGCCAAAAATACCTCATTATACAATAGTAAGGGGGAATAAGATATATTAATCATTCATGTGCTTGTATGCTTCGATTATAATTTTCTGTGTTCAAGTCATTTATTTTTGTTGATGTTCCTGTTAGATGTTTATAGTTTTCAAGTATTGCATTTCTGTCAAATGAATACTTATTTCATAACTGTTTTCCTTCCCTAAATGGTTATAATTGTTTTGTATGATGTGTAAAAATAAGAATAATCTCTTAGGATTCTTTTATTTTTTATAATTATTCACAAGTTTCTGCTGATTTTACATACTCTCAGCAATTAAGTTACTTTAGTTCATTCTGAATAATTAATACGCTGAAATTGTATAAAAGCTATAGATTGTTAAGCTTAACTTTAAATTAACAGTTATTTTTATTACTTTGAATGGTGGAAGTGTTTAAAAGCTTTTGAAAGAATATTAGAAATTCTTGTCATACATCTACTTCCATGAATAGAAGCTTTGAAGTTTTAATGACTACTTTCTTAATCGGGTGTTTGATAACTTGAAGTTAATAAAGAATTTACCTACTGCTTTATCTTGTTTTGTTATAACTGATGAGAAAATAAACAATCTTAATTGTATCCCTTATATTTTATCTTAGGTAAAAAGAAATTAATAAATTTTTTCAACCAAAAAAAGTTAATGATTTTTTTTCAACCTAAAATAAAACTGATTTTCCCACTTCCTGCTTATATATTTACTTTAGCGTGCTTTCATGTTACATTCTGTATTTTTACTTTATTAACTGCTTTTAATTGTATATCTAATAAATAGATGGATTAGATGTAAATATAGTATTTATAAAAAATGATTTATTAAATCAGGTCTTTTTAAAATAACAGATTTATATCCTGCATGATAGAGCAGGGAGAGAATCATAGGCATGAATATTCGTTTTTTAAAAAATGCTAAACATATTACATGTAAGTGTATAATAATTAAAAAGAAGTAGTAATAATTAAATTTAAATATCCTATTTAAAATACACATCTTAATTTCAAACAATTAATCAAACATTTTAATGAATAAAATGAATTGTAACTTTCCTTATTCTTTTATTCTTGCAAAAAATATTCTTAAATAAGAATCATTTAAAAGAATGTTCCTCTTTCTTAGAATTTGAGAATTACTCCATTTATAGGCAAAGTAATCCATTAAGCTTGAATAATTTGTTTAATTTTTATTATAGTTTTGATTTTTTTTAAAAAATATTTTTCTTTGACTTTTTGATTAAATAATGACTTTAAGATTAAACTTGTGCTGTTTTAATGTTTTGCATCCTTTATAAAGTAAAAAAGAGTGCAATGATTTATAAGATCAGTTTGTTGTACAAGAAAAAAAACTAACTGCATAATATTTTTAAAAAATGTCTAGAAATTGGGATAAAAATTAAATAGAAAAATAAAAAATTTCCTCAATTTGACTAATTATATTTGAGTTTGAAAATAAGCTCTGTTACGTAAAATATGAAAAATACAGAAGAACTCCCTTAATAATTAATATGAATTTTTTTAGTAATTTGTATTTTTCTATGGTCTTGAATTTTCTTGTTAACAGGTTTCAGTTTTGGGCTTCGTAAAATTTTTATTCTGTCAGTATTGAATTATCAAACTAGATTCTTGAATTTTCAAAAGCCAATTATTTATTATATTTAATTTGGATTCTTTTGACCAAAAATTATTTTAGTGGATATACTAAATTAATCATTTAATTAGTTTTACAGAACGGATCAACTTGATTCCTTACCTACAGATAAATATTTCTAAGAAAGCTTGTATGAATTTCTGAATTTGAATTACATGATCTTAAATCATTCTAATACTTAATGTCATTTGCTGAAAAAAAAACTGATTGAATGATACATGATTTGTATTGCTTATTTCTATTTTTTTTTTTAATTTTTATAAGTTGTTAGTTTTTCTTTACTATCTAACCTTTTAATAAATTTTAAGTACATTTTTAAAAATGATAGAAAAAAGTTGTTTTTTTTTCTTTTTATATCTGTTTATTATTTTGATATTTATATTCTGTGGATTGATTTAGAAACTTTTTAAAATATTTTTTTAAGCTAGTCGAACATGAAATCTACAGTTAAATAATCCAGGTACTGAAAATTTAATTTCTGTTTGTAGATGTATGACAAGAAACGTTTGTTTCAATCAGATATACATACATCATCAAAGCAGTTTATGTTATAATACAGGATTTGCAAAAAAATATCTTTGCATTTTAAAAAATCAGTAAAAAAAATTAACAAAAATATGCATTTCCATTTTTTTTATTCAATAAATGAAGTGTCAAAGTTTTATAATCAAATAAATCCTGAATAGCAACAAATCTTTTATATTTCATCTTCTTTTCTATATGGTATTATTACATGAAGTTATATAAATTATTGCAATATTTGATGAATTTAAATCTGTATTGTAAATATAGTTTAAATTTCTGATTACTTTCTATCAAAATTCATAATCAAGGCTAAAAAAATGTTGGCTTAAACTACACTGTTTATAGGAATTGAAAAATTCTTATTGACTTAATGAATTGCATGCAGCAAATATTATGCACATTAAAAGCTTTCAACATCGTTTGAAAAAACTTTGATACTTCTTTAGCTGAATAAAAAATCGCAAGTGTATGTTTTTGTTTCTCATCCTTTAATAATTTTGAGAAATGTAAAGATTATTTTCTTTGGCTTGGAAATTATTAAATTTTTGCACAAATGCACACACAAAAAAAAAAGAAAATTAAAGAAAGGGGTAAAAATTAAGGTAAAGCTGCATTTGAAATTGCTTGCAGTAATTACCTGCTAATAGCTACCATTCCCCACATAGCTGCCCAGTCCCTGGATGTGATGGTAGTGGACATATTACAAGAAAATTTCAATCTCATCGAAGGTATTTCTAATAAGAATTGGCTCATGTTGTTTCCCATCTTTCCATTTTTATCTTGCATCTTACTTTCAATTTTATTCTAATGTTTTGTTCGCATGCTTTGTGTTCCTTACATGATGTGCCTATAAATATTCCAAACATTTTTTACACATATTTTTGTTTCATATTCCTTAATCACATAACTGTGTATATACACAATAGATATAACTCACAGTTATCACCTTTTTCATTTATTCATAATGAAAAAAAAAATTATGCACAATTTGGAAGTTTTTCCCTCCTTTTCTTGTATAATTTCTCATATACTTACGAAAATATCTTTGGAATCATTTTTTATGACCTTTTATAAACAAGCTTTGCAGTGTGTAAGTGTATAATTTTCCTTTATGAATAAATAGCTTCAAAAATTTATTAAATGGTATTGTTTGATTAAGTTCTTGAAATTAACTTAATTTAGAGAACTTTTATCTATTTTTAGGGGGGGAGGACTTGACTCTTACGTTCAAGAAATCCAAAGATTAATTAATAATAGTTAATAAATAATTGGATAGAATATTAGATATTGCAAAAGCATAAGTACTTTTCATAATTAATTCTCTGTTCTTAATTATTATATGCAAATTATATATTATAGAAAAATTAATCTATAAAAAGGCAGAAAGTTAAAAAGTTAAGCAAATTAATTTAAGAAATTGCAAAATAATATTTATTATAATATAACTTTAAGCAGCAAAACTAAAAACTAGTTATACACAAAATACAATATAAATTATTTGCTAGTCTGTTAATTCCATTTTACTTTTAGCATCATAGCTTTGATATTTGAGTTCATGATATTCATTTCTTAAACACAAACATATTAACCAAGCTATTATTTGAAAGTTTACCATTACTTTATTCAAAATTATTTTGAATAATTAAACCCAGTTTAAATTTGTTCCAGTTAAATTTTTTCACCATTATGGGATAAATCAAATATTAGTTATCTCTTTGAACCTCTAAATAAGAGAATCTTGTGCTAATCATATTATTTAGGAATTTAAATACTTAGTAAAAAACAATAATGCTAAGTTTAAAATGAAACGTCTTCCCTACCTTAATTTTTGTCTTTGGTAAAATACCTTAATTTGAAATAGTACTTTAACGTCCCTCCTTTCTCTTTGAATTGTATTATTCATTAACGATTGAATTAATAAGACAGTTATTAATTCATTATTCAGACTAACAATTCCTTTTCTTACATTGTTGAGTAATTCTAGGAATTTTAAGATAGATATCAAACTTTTCAATGTTTTGTTTCTTGTTAATCTATTCAATATGTTAATTTATTATAATTATTTGTTTCTAAACAAAATAGAATTTTTGCCATTTTAATAGCAAAAATGCTCTAAGCGAAATGCAATCACTTACAGCATACATTTGTTCCATTCATAATTATTTGATGCATTATTATACTACTTGAAATAATTCTTTTGCTTGTTTGGGTAAAATTTTCCTATCTTACAATTTTGGTTGTCAATGAAGAATATATTCATTTTAAATTATTTCTAATTTTCCTTAAATACAAGCAAAATGACCTTCACTTTCCATCAATTTATTCCCCTCCCTTTTTTTATGAACTTTTTTGCATGCTCTTTTTTATGTATAACAATGGGAATTATATTTTGCTTGCTTTAAATGTAGCTATCTGTGTCTTTGATGATTCATGGAATAATTAATCTCCCCCTTTTTGATGTTTCCTTATTAAAAAAAACTTATATTTTCTTTTTCAAATTTGTTTCACCTTCATGAAAAATTAAACTTCCAAAAAGGCCAATTTCATCAATCCCTCTATTGTTGTTTAAAGTGTTTCTCGTTTTTCATATCTATGTTTTATGTGTTACTGTGTGATTTTAAATATTCAATTATATCTGCATGTCTTTACTTTTCTTTCCTTCTTCCCATTGATGTATTTTTCATTTTATTGTATTATTATTATACAATAATGTTTAATATTTTAAACTAGTTTAAATAACAGGAATGAATTTGAATTGCAAATTCTATGAATTTGGATTTGATTTTGGTAAATTACTGTTTCAAAATTCATTTAGGATAAAAGGTTTTATTAATCATTAGAAAAGCATTATAAATATAATGCTGATCATCCTTGACATCTTATTTTGTATCTATAGCAATATGAAATAATACTCTGGAAATTAGAGGAACAAAGGTATGGTATCAGTTATTATAAAGGGATTGAAAAATGAGAATATAAACAAAGAAATCTAATTGTTTATTTATGGTAGTACATAAAAGTTATAACATGAACCAATTTTTCTTAATCTATGAAAATTTGGTGTGCAGTCTTTTATTTTCTTTGGGATGTATAAATATATAAAATTTATCATAACTCCTTTTTATAAATGTGATATTTATTTTGTTTGTGAGTTTGTCTTATTTTATGTAATGTTTCACATTGAATTCTATGTGAAATAGTTATTAGAACTTAAGACATTAAAATATCTTGTAAAAAGGAACTAAACTAATAATGTTAACATTATTTATACAAATAATAATTTATAAAGTGGAAGAATTTTTTCACAATTAAAAAAAAATAAAAGTTATTTTATATTAGTCAGAATTTATGTTATAGCAGTAAATTTATTTTTAAAAAATTAAACAATTTCAAAAGTTAAAGGGAATTTTTATTTGTTATACTAAGATTTCAGTTCTAAATTATATCCTTACAGTAAAAAAAAAATTATTTGTCGCCTGTTTCCACGATTTATTTTCGAAAATCATATGACACATAACAGAAATAAAATAAAATTTAAATTTTGCTGAATCAAATAATTACAGAAAAACGAATATTAAAACTTGTGCTATTTAACTAATGGCTTGAAACTATATAAACTTTTTATATTCAAAAATGGAAAAAAGAGTTTTTTTTTTTTATTTCTGATTTTGGGAGAGAAAGAAATTAATGTGTATGAAAATGGCAATAAAAATTGCCTGTTATTTGAAAAGCAGGGCAAACTTTTTAATACATTTTTAAATGGATTTTTGAAATCAGACAGAAATCATTTGCCAATACAGCCAGTATTATTTTAAAATTTTACTTCATAGATTTTAAAATTTTAATTTTCTTACAATATTTTTCAAAAAAACCCCCTATTTTTTACCCTAGAAATTTAAAAAAACAGATGTAAAAAATTAAAAACAAACAAGAAATGAGGCATTTACAGATACATGCTCCCCCCCCCCCAATGTAAAACTACTAAATATTCTTTCCCCTCTCATTTTTCTCTCTCATATCTCCAAAGAAATTTACTTTTGCTTCAAAACAATTATATTTATATTTTAGTGCTTCAGGATGTCCTATTGCCAATAAAGGAAAAGTGAGATATGAAGTAATGGCATTTGATGGTCGACCTATAAAAATTGAACCTAATGCGTAAGTGATAACAAATCTATATGGTTTTCTTTATGCTTTATGCCTGCATAAAGTTAAGGTTCCTTTAGCTGTTTTCAATTATTTTGAATCATCATCATAGCTGATTCGTTCATTAGTCAGTATTTAGTTCTTGTTCATTAATTACATCCTGGTTGAAACTTTGGGTTTTACTTGACAAACATAGTCACTAGATTAAAATCACATTTTTGCCAATTTTCTTTTTGGGCTTGATTTCTGTATATATTTTATGCAAAAGTTAGTACCCATATTAATATTACATGCTTTGCTCTGTTTTGGATATTATGTTTTGATTGCAATAAGTTTTGACAAGTTTGGTATTTTTATTTTTTATTTATTTATTTTTTGTAATTAATTTTTGGCATGTGACTAATGCGAAAATGCTGATTATTTTAAATGTTCATTGTTTGAAAAGCAATATTAATTTTTTTCAGTTCCTCATCTTCTAATGATGGTAGTCCTGTGAACAATGGAAATTATGTTAGTTTTCCAACTGGATCAAAAGCTGCGAAGATTTTCCAACCTGTGAAAAGGCAAAGATTATCTACTGAGGAATCAGAAAAAAATGGTAACTTTTCAATTAGCATGTTATCTGCTACTAATAATAGGAATTATAATCTCTTAATTAGATGGTAATGTCCTATATATTGATGTTGTGTGTGTGTAGTATAAAGGTCATTAAACATGAGTAAATAACTGAAAACTGAATATTTTTCACAAAACTGATTGAAGAATAGTTTATTAATTTTTATCTTAGATTTAATATATATAAACTATAGATTAAAGCAAATGTATATATAGGAGATAAAAATAAACATATAATTTATTTGAAAATATTGTTAGGGTGCTAATGAAATATTCTAGAATTAATAATGTAGTTGGTTTTTTCTAGTTTAAAGCTGTTGCATTTGTAAATTGAACCATAAATGTTATAATAATTTTTATTATGTTAAAAAAAGTTTATATTTTGGAACCAATATTATATTTAATTTATGCATTAAGTAAGATCCACAAATTAATCTGCTCTATAGGTAAGTTAAAAATTTCTATATCTTGTAGCAGCTTCTGGTATCATTTTTATAAAATACTGAGAATAAAACGGATTCTAAATAACTTTAAGAAATCAATGAATGTAATATTAATCTATTTCACCTAGCAGCAGAGAATTCGAATCCAATGATACATAAAAGTTGAATTGGATTAAACATTCAACATTAAATAAAGTTAGATAATTTTCAACTGAAGACACCTCTTGTTTATAACAGGGGAAAAGAAAAGTATTGTAGGTACATTTAGAGAATTTACCTTCATGGTGGCAGAATTTATGTTGTGTCCGTATAATAGTTGAAGTGGTTTTGCACATTTAAAGAATCCGGTTTCAACTGAATGATTCTATAACACATCTGAATTCACAGTTTAAGAAAAAGGAGCATTTTCACTTTTTAAAAAGCTGCTAAGTTCACATATGTATAATTCCAAGTTTTTATTCTATGACAAAGAGAAAATAAAATACAAAAATTAGACTTAATAAATGAAAAAAAATGTATCAAATCATTCATTTGTTATAAAGAAAGTGGTTTAGAAAAAATTAATTTATATTTTTCATCTGTGAATGTAAATTCCGATTTTATATTATTTATTTTCTATTATTCGAAAAGAACAATAAACGATTTTCTTCTTTCAAATTAAGTTTCCATTATCAATTTAAACTCAAATAATATTTCTGTTCTTTATTTAATTGAAATTACACGTTTTTTATTTTTAAAAATCAGCAAATACAGTTTAATTTATTTCTTCATTATATTTTTTTGAAAAGTTGGAATTTCAATTGAAGCTTTTAAGTAAAATACATATATGTATTATTGAGGGTTTTTTTTTTTTTTGTAATTTTAGATGTTTTAAATTTTTTTTAATTTTAATTCATATTATCATCATTTTCCATGATATTCATCCTTAAAACCAAATATTTAGTTATTGTGCATTACTAGCCATTAGTTAAAGTTTTAATTTAAAAAATTCTTTTCACCTTCTTTATGCAATTCAAAAATTTATTTTTTAATCAAAATTGCATAATTTGATCAATTTTATTTTAATTAATGATTTGTCTTTATTTCAAATGATATCAAGTGAATAAATTTCAAATTATGGATAAGATTATTTTTTTAAGGTTGATAAATATAAAGTTAAAATGCATATTTCAATCAATGTAGTACAGTATATTAGTGAAGCTTTGGACAATGGCAAACCTCATCTGAGAGGAGGAACGGAATTCGTTTCAATATTTTAGCTTAGTGATTATTTGAATTCCATTAATGCTATACTATTCAAATGTAAATTCATAGCTACTGTAAAGTAATAATCTGATTTCCTAGTTAGCTCAAGAATTTTACCTCAATTCTTTTTTTATTATATTTAAAAACTAAAACAGTAATTGCTTAAAGCTAAAATATTAGGTTGCTCTTAAATATCAGCCCTTACTCCAAACAAAATTAAGGCAAAATTATATTATCCATTCCAGTTACTTATTTTATAAATTTTAGGGATCCTAAACATATAGAATTCTTACTTGAATAAAATACAAGATTGTGTATATTATTTGTATAACGATTTGGAAATATTTCTCTATGTTAATTTTTTTGTTGTTGTTGTTTGTTTTATGTATGTGTTCAATTTATGGTTATTCAATATTATTTTCAATATCTTATTTAAATCGCCCACCTATAACTTAAGAATTATTTGTTTTGGTTTTCTTTTAGCTTGTCTTGTATGGTGACACCTAGTTTAAAAAGTGTAGTTTCTTTTAAATTTGTTTGTACATTAATAAAGAGCTGTGATATGGAAACAAGGATTGTAATTGAAAGGAACAGTAATACATTTTTTCGTGAATATATCACTCATCTGAGGATTTTTTGATCATTTGAATGAATTGCATTTGAAAAGGTGTCTGCAAAGATAATTTTTACTGCCATTAATTACAATTAGTTTTATTAAAATTTAAAAAGATAGAAAAAACAATTCATAGAATGTAAAGTGTGTTTTTAGGAGATGTAGATAATGTAAAATTAGGAGATGTAGATAATGTAAAAGCAATTCATAGAATGTAAAGTGTGTTTTTAGGAGATGTAGATAATGTAAAATTAGGAGATGTACATTATGTAAAAGCAATTCATAGAATGTAAAGTGTGTTTTTAGGAGATGTAGATAATGTAAAAGCAATTCATAGAATGTAAAGTGTGTTTTTAGGAGATGTAGATAATGATGAAGAGATCCGTGGTTTGGAAGAAGAGATCTTGGAGCTCCAAGAATACAATGCTAAAGTTGAATCAGAAATGATAAAACTGAGGACTGATATTTCTCAAATGGAACAACTAGTCCGCATAACCGAAAGAGTAAGTTATTCTTTTTTATTAGATTAAAATTTCTTCATTTTACATTGTAAGATATTCTATTTCATTTTTTATGATATTTTTCCTCCGTTTTTCAAAATATCAAAAAGGAATATTTGTTAATTTGTATGAATCTCAAATTTAATTCAACTGTTAAGTATAACTTTTTAAATACTAAACCAAAATAAAAACTATTTTAGCATTTAAATAGCTAAAAGTAGATACTCATTTCAATAATAAATTTCATGAAACTTAAA
The DNA here is from genome assembly GCA_026289955.1 of Argiope argentata. Classification (NCBI taxonomy): domain Eukaryota; kingdom Metazoa; phylum Arthropoda; class Arachnida; order Araneae; family Araneidae; genus Argiope; species Argiope argentata. The sequence goes on from JAOUZG010017314.1 coordinate 4,033,197, forward strand.
TCCTATTCATTATTTCCGTTGTTTCTCATTTTTTTCTAAGTATTTAATTCTCTTAAATAAATTTTAGTGTTGATTTGTTAGAAGAAAAAAAATACATTTATTAATTAATTAAAAATTTTCAAATATCTTCTATTTTCTCTAGTTTTTCTGATTGAGAATAGTTTTCTACAAACTTATTTCTGAAATTAGTATTCACATTTCTTTGCATCTTTGTGTGCAGTTCAGCATCAGTGTTCTTTAGTAACATTTTAGTCATTTTCTTCCTAAATAAGACTGTTATTCCTTTTTAAAATAATAAATAAATAAACATTTGAGCACACTTATGTTGGTAGTGATATACATTTGCATTATAAGAAAATTTTATATTATTTTTGAGTAATTTGAAATAAGATTTTATATTTGATTGTTTCCAATAGATATTTTATGAGTACCTGTGCCTATTTCTATAGCAAGAATTAAATTTTAGTTTAAACTCCCCCTTCCCCAATTTTTACTTTTTGTTTCTTAGCAGCTAGTAATTTTGAATTTTAAACATTCTCTGTAGGATTCTAAATAGTTCCATTTGAACTGGAAATCAGTTTTCCTTTTATTTACTGATTCTTTTACTATTTAATGATATAAAAAATGTACCTTTTTATTTTACCTGATTTCTTTCCTAATAATATTTTATAAACACATAATATTTTTATTGAAAGGTATATATACAAATAAGATTATTTTGTAGTTTTAAGCACCCATACAATCAACAACCTAGCAAATTGTTTGCCATTTCTATGATAGAATACTATGGAAATATTTTTTTCTTACACATTTAAAAAAAAATGTACAATTCAAACAATTTTGAGTAATGAAACATTTACATAAATTGCTTAATTTTATGACATAAGTCATACAATATATATATATATATATATATATATATATATATATATATATATATATATATATATATATATATATATAAAGCATTTTGATAAGTTATTTCCATGGGAAGCTTCCTCACTCCACTTTTTCTTAACATTTTTATTGAAGCTGTTTATTTATTTTTCTACGATGGCAAATAGTACTGGAAAAATTTTAGCAGATAAAGGCAGGGCACTCCAAAATTCACTATCAATCTAATTAAGGCATTATCTGTAATAAAAGTAAAGTGTGAGTTAAAAAATTATTAAAAAGTTGGTAATTAAATCATGCTTTTTTCTTTTTAAATAAGTGTGTGTGCGTGCGTACGTAGGAATTTTTTTTTTTCTTTTTACAATTCTTATTATGCTATATTTGAAATATTCCCTATCATCGTTTATATAATTTAAATCTAGCAGGAGTGGTCTCTCTAAAACTTATTTGCACATTCTCTATTTAAAGGTGTTACACCCAATCTGCATAAAATTGTGAACTATGGGTAAGGCCACCAATGCATTACATGGTATTGGCAAACAATAGTTAAAGCATATTTTCATGAATCTAGTATTTTCCCTGATTCCTTCAAATGTTATATGGTATTTAATCCTTGGTAATTATATCAAAAAATTGAATATGTGTTTTAAATGCAGTTTTGCAACTCATCAATACCAAAATTTGACACAGAACTATATGTCCAAAATTTTATGTATTTAAATTATCGTGCTTTTGAGTTACTGCATTTACATGATGTTACATGTAGTACATTCTAACAGATTCTCAATCTCCTTTAGGGATTTTGCTTGAAATTTAATAAGTATTTGCACTTTAGAACGTAAATTTGTGCATTAAATTTTATACATATAGTTGTTCTCTTCATTTCATAGTTATTGTGTTAACTTATATTCATACAATCAGACATACTGACTTCCTTTGAATGAATTTAGCTTAAAATTTGATAGAAATCTCCAAATTTGCTGTTAAGACCACATATTAAAAGTCATCCATCTGTCTCAAATTATTTGGAGTTACTTTTATTACAAACTGATATAATACTAAAAATAGATTTCTTAAACTCATGGTGATCGAAAACATGTTGCTTAATCAAAATCTAAAGTTTGAATTTTTGAACAATTACTGTTATTTTTCTGCATTTAATATATGAAAAAGTAGTAAAAGGGTATTTGTTGATTTTTTTAATGTAATTCTAAAAATTATTATTATTATTTGTATTAGTTTGCTAATCAATTATTAATTATCATGTAAAAATTCAACAGAATTTAATTCCTATTGCTTTTCTTCCATTCTTTTCTTAATATTTCAACAATGATTTCTTAACACATGAGTTTGGAAATTGCTTCAGATATCTAATTTTTATGTTAGTTATGTGCGACTAAATTAGTATTTATTTAAAAGTCATATTTTTTTTTCTTCATGTTGCAGGACAATCAGTCTCTGATGCAGAAGAATCATAATTTAACTGAACATTATGAAACTGTGCGAAATAATTTCATATCTTTATTGGATCATGTGAAGCTCCCGAATTTCGATGAAAGAATTACTCGAGAAAACTTTGATGCCTGTTTGAAACAAATAGAAACGCTTTGTGAGGAAAGTTTCCATGTAGAAAATAGAGCTGCTTTGACTGTAATCAAACAAGCTTTACAAGATTTCAACTTTCCTACGTAAGTATTGTTTTGAATGTTAAATTATGAATTCTAAAAGAACATTACATTTCATTTCATAATATTTATTGCTAAAAAATTTATTTACCCGTTTTATTTTTATTGTATTTAAGTTGAAAATTCCAAGTGAGTCTTTTTGTGATGCAATACTACGCATTTTAATGTTTTGCTATTAATTCTCTCAGTAACTGAAAATGTTTACTTATAATTACTTTGTTGTTGTTTTTTAATTAAAAAAAATATTTTATATTTAAGTGTGTTTAAAGAAAAATAAATGTTTAATAAATATTTTTATTTTAAATTTAATATTTTAACATATTAGCTTTTTATTTCATAGTTGTTTGGATAATGAAATTCAGTCATCATTCTTTAGAAGTTTTATATAAAATTTTGTTAGTAAAACTAAAAAGATATTTTTGTATCATTTGGATTAGTTAAGATGCTGCTTTATTTACTTTACATCCAATCTAAAAAAATTTGCAAAACTTTAATTAAATAAAATTAAAAATATATAATAATTTCAGATAAAAGTTATTAAAATCAAATTTTAATGCTAAGCATTTACATCTCTAAACTTTTATTTTGTGTATTATTTTTTATTAATTCTAACTCCATTAATTCTAAATGTTAGTAGATTTGTTTTTAAGTATTATTTATTATAATTTCATGTGTTTATTGCAATGGCATATGAAATATTTCACCTTCTTTTAAAGTTATCTTTTACTTTGCTGTTTTATCATCATCATTCTGGAAGCAGTCTCAGTAAATATCATTTTATTAATTGTGAAAAGTTAATTAAAATTAATTTATCTTGTCTTAGAAATTATTTTAATTTAATAAATTGTTGTTAATTTGAAAAGGCACCCTTTCAATTGTAGTATCTAATTAATTCACAAAACTTCAATGTACTAATTTAATCTTGTAAATCAATGTTTTAACTTGTCACTTTATAAAATAGAAAAATGTTAAAAAATCTCCAAATATCATATCCATTCTGAAAAGAAAGAAAAAAATGTCTAATATTAATTTCTGTAAACATTCAGTACTTAGAATGAACTTTTAAATATGAAAAAATATGATATATAATAGTGAGAACTAGCTATTCAGTTTGAAAAAAGGATATTCTTCTTATTATTTATTGTTAATACTTATAATGAACTGTTTGCCTTTGACAACCAGCTCTTTCATTGGGATATTGATTGTATTTTATTTCAATCAAATCTACTGAGCATGAAGCTCATAATTAATTCTTTTCAAAATGTTTTTATTTTTTTATTTTTAATATCCAACTTCAGTAGACATAAAAGAAATATTATTTTAAATACTTACCATTTATTCTGTTTATTGTGTATATGAACAGTCCTTATAATGTCCAATCCCAAGATATCATTTAGTCATTAAAATTTAAATGTTCTGGTATTTTATTGTACTATAAATTGGGTTAACTTAATGGTCAATAAACAGAATCTTTCTTTCTTGGCATTTAGTAACAGAACAAAATCATGCAATTGAACTAACAATTTTATTACCATAGTATTTGACAAAACAATTTTCATATTTTTCAAAACATTGAAAATATTGTTGTAACTATCCAAAAAAAATTCTTAAAATGCTTAAATAAAATACATAACTAAATTGATATCATTGACTATACCAGTTCTAAATTTTAATGTTATGTAAAAATCATTTTTTTCACTATAATTTTCAAAAGTAATAATGAAAAATTCTGCAATGTTACTTAATTTTTAATTAATTGAAATTTTAAAAACCACTTTAAGTTGCAAATTTTTTTCCTCCAAATTTGACAGGCATAAGTTAAACAATGAAGCTTTAAGTAAAACAGGTCTTTTAAATTTTTATTTATTAATTCTAATTTTGTTAGCTGTTATGTTACTCCTTAATAAATTATTATATATGATGTATTCCTCAGAAGATCATTCAACAATTTTTATTGGAGAATTAAAATTCCAATTCAAAATAAGTTGTTTGAATATTTGCTATATTCTACATAATTGATTTACTCATATAACCTACTAGTCACTTTTTCACAGTGGTTATTAGTTATATTTAGTTTTATTTAAATCATTTACATATAGCTTCATTTCCAAGATTCCATAAAATCATCAGACATTAAAGCTAAGAATCTGTTAAAAGCTCTATGAATAACTGTCTATTGTGTACATTTAAAACTAGTCTTATTATATTATAGCAGTATTAGAAGCTTAAAGGCTTTTGTCTATTATTTAATTTTTGTTGATTGTAGCTTTTTTGTTATCTACACTGATAAAAAGAATCTATTCTTTGTAAACTACCCAGATAGTAAACAGAGTCCTACATCCTTAGCTTCCAACAATAGAAGAAAATCCATTAATTAAATATTTTATTAATAATATATAATCTAACAATGAAAGTAGTTTGAAAATCAAGTCAACAGTATTATCTTGTTGGAAATAATGGGTAAAACATTCTTATGAAATTTTTAATGATCAGGGAGAATTAGCATGGCTACTAACTTTATTGATATTATTAAAATGATATTTTCTTGAATTTTGAAAATAATGTGGAAACCAATTTTTGAGCAATGATTTTTTTTGGAGTTATCACAGAAATATCTTAAAATTCCACTTAATTTTTAATTATTTAAAAATTTTAAAGTCATCCTGAGATATTCATTTCCAAGCAACAAAATACATATGTGCCAAATTCAGTAATTATCAGTCAAACATTCTGCTCTGTAGAGCTCCAACACATACACACAAAAATCTATTTATCTTTATTTATAATAAAATCATATACAATTTAGTAAATTTGTACGTTATTTTCAATTTGTTTTACATATTTAAATATTGGAAAAGATAGACAATATTTAAATATGAAAGATATTATGATTTCAAGCAATTTTTTTTAATTAGAATAAATTATATATCTTATTTTTTATATAAAAAATTATTGTATTTTGATAAAATATATTATATATCTGTACTTCATATATAAAATTACTGTTACAGTGAACTTGCTGATAAATTGTAAAATCAATTATTAAATGATTAATCTTTTTTTCCCCTTTTAGTAGAAATGCTACAAATGGTTGGCTGAGGTCTTGAAGAAAAGTTTCAAAGCAAAAGGATTTTGTGATATATTTATTGATTGCTACAATTTAGCCTCCTTTGTGATCCATAAGTCAACTCTATTCATTATAGTGAAAACCAGATGTGATGACCCTCTAGTGTACAAAATGTGTTCTTTGTTTCATTGAAATGTATACAGAATCTTTGTGTTGTTTTTACTGATGTACTAAGAGAAGTTGTTTCTTCTCATTCATATGTTTACTAGCATTGAACTAATTTGTTGATGTATTTGATTGCACTCATGAAGTACATTTTATTTTATTTTCTGTCTCAGTAATTGTAAATGTAATAGTGCCTGATTATTGTAAAAAAATTATCTTAATAAGGGGTAACAAAAAAACAGTTTCAGTGTATATACTTAATTATTTTTCATTTGTTTTGAATGTTTAACTTTTATGCAGATAAAGAACCATTTCATTATTTTCCTGCATGCCTGTGCCATAAATTTTAATTTAGCATTTTTTAATTTGTATTAAGTATTTATCAATATTGACAATTAAAATCGAATATACTTCAGTGTAATTTTTATCAAAACATCATTATAACATTCTCTATCTTAATGTTTCCAAAATCAAAAAGCATTTGGCAGCTATATTTTCATTATTATGCTTATCTGATTCAGTACTAACAATTCTTGACATTTGCACATGAATTAATTCTATAAATGCCATTGTAATGAATGTAATTCATAAGCTTTAAAGATTTTATTTTGTTGATCAGCAATTTGAAATACAAAAATTATAAAAAGTAAAATTATTACATTTTTTCTAAAAGTAGTCACATTTTGTGATGTGATGTTTTGAATGACACTTATGAATTGTGATGTAATGTTCTCACTAATAAGCTTCTTTTCATAAGTGGCAATATCACATATCTTATTTTTAGAGTTAAAGAAATACATCTAAGTATATTGTTATAGAAATATTTAAATATTTTTAATAATATACCTTCATTTAAAATTTCTTCCAAAGATACAACTTTAACAAAATTGTTTCATGCTAAATACATACTATCAAAATGTAATAGCAACTCATTATATCAGGCTTCTTAAAATTACATTAATACTAATTAAGGAAACTTACATACTTGTATGCAAATGTTTTAATTTTTAATGCTTATTTTCAAGCATTGCAGTGAATCATCTCCATGAAAAATTCTTAGGATCTTGAATTAGGGAGAGTTTCTTTGACAATTTCTGTGATCTTTGTTTATGTTTTATGATCAGAGGACAAACTTATTTTGTTTCATAAGGCCTTTTGCAATTTTAAAATCGAATACAGTTAATGATTTTCCATTTTTTTTATTTAGAAGTAATTTTATATTATAATTTTAACCAAAAATGCAGAACAATTCAACTGACTCCATATTTACATTTTGTACTATTTTCAATACCATATTCTTAAGCAGGTAGATTTTACAATGGAGATAAAGAATCGTATTTTTGCTAATTATTAATTTAAAACTATTTTACTTAATTGTAATTGAATGCTTGTATGTTGCTAAAATTTTACACGATCATCTTGCTGCATGAACCATTAATGCAACCTTTTCTTATGATTTTGCACTGTCTCTAATCTGCTACTTGAATCTTTATCTTTTACTTGTAACTTTGTTTATAAAAAAAAACTTGTGAATGAAAACTTTGTTATATTTAGTCTTAACCATTGTAAAACATTATTATTACATATGTGCAAATAAATTGATTTGAAAATTTTAGTTGTCTAAGCAAATTAAAAATATTAAATTTATTTCTTAAGAATCTGGATTTAGTTTTCATTTTGTATTGCTTAGCATTTGTTGTCATATCAGAATGCTGACTATAAAATTGATTTCTATATGAAAAATATTTGGGGTATGTGGCAATTAAGATATTAAGTTTAAGAATTAAATTTTCTCTTGAATAAAAATAGATTTTTGTATCAAATGATAACTTTCATGCATGCAAGTATAATTAATATCTAGTTAAGTATTTACATTATTACTTAACTAATTCATTTATTTTCATCACAAAATGTGTTAAATCATACAGTAATTGAGATTAATTTTGATTTGTAAACTTTAATCTCATTTTTTCTCTATTCTGCTCTCTAATATAAGAAGAAAAAAATTAACATTGAAAATGCTAACACATATTTTTATATTAACTGTTAGCTCAGATTCTGTATATTTTTAAACAATGAAATAAATTTGTTTAAAAAAAATAATTCAACATAATTATTTTTGAAAAAATATTTTTTGTCTGTGCATTCAATTTTGAAAATAATGAAAAAAATTTTTATCTCCTTAAAAAAAAATATGTAATTTAATAGTATATAAGTTTTAATTGACAAATTGAGAAAAAAAAACATTTGGTATTTTATTCTACCCAGACTATTATTGTTATAAAAATTCTATGTTGTACTTTTGAAGAGTTACAGTTGTATGGCATTTAAAAACTGTGTTAATATTGAGAAAAATCATCTTTTAATTTCACTTATCAGAAATATCTTCTGCATCTTGTATTCAATTTTTCCTATACTAATATACTCCAGTTATACATAATTATTTAGTAATTCTTATCCTTTATCCTGTAGACAATTAACAATTTGTTAATTTAGTAACACCGAGAATGTTAAAAGATATGTTTTTTTTTAAAATTGTTATCATAAGAATTGGTATGTAAATCCCAACATTAAAAAAAAGATTCATGACAAATTATATGAATAACCTATTTCCTGTTAATATTTTTAAAATAAGATCCTTCCCTCTGGTACAAGAATATAAAATGTTTACGTAAAATAAATTTAATGGCTATCTCTATTAAAATGAACTAGGATAGTAAATAAGTAAAAGATTGAACAATTTATAACAAAGTCAGTTAATCTGTTACTTTTATTCTTTCATTATTTAATTTAATCATAAATTTAAAAGCTGATATAAAAAATATATGGTTTGCTGATCAATGTATTACTCTTTCTGTAAGCAAACAGATATTTCCTTTTGAAATCTATTGCAATGATGGCCATATAAATAAACTACTGTGTTAATATCAATCTTTAATGCCAATTTAACAAAGCCTTTTTTAAAAAAATCAATATATGTAACATTCTAAATTATAACTTATCCTTTTTAATAATACAAAGATTACTTAAATTGAAAATGAATTTGGAATTCATTTCAATTTACATCTAATTCAAACTATAACTTTTTTTTCTCTTTATTAAAACAAACAGTTATCTGAAATAATGTGAACTTTTCACAGTATTGAATTAAAAACTGCACTTTTAATGTGTTTTACTCTTTTATTTACTGATATTTCTTTACTATTTTTATTATCTAATAGCTTTTTGTACTAGGTGGAAGGCTTTTTATATTCCTATAAAAGGTACTTATTTAAGATGTTATGGTTAGTTTCAATTTCTTAACTTACCACTCAAAAAATAATCAAATGCATTTTATTTATTTTCTTTAAAGTTGCATTCAATTTTAGAACACAATTTGAATGAATAATAATCTTTTAAAGGAAAAAAAAAGATTTTATGAATAATAAAAATGAAAGAAATAGTATTAGACTACATATTTCTTTTAAAATATTAAATTCATTTCAAGGTTGAAATTTTTTACTTAAATATTGTTTACTTGGGCAAGAAGCAAATGTAAGATATGTTCAGATTATTTTCAAAAAATTATATTTTTGGATTTACTTATAGTAGTAAATTTTCTTTTTTTTCCAAATGAAAGTGGCATTTTCAAATTCAGATTTCAAGCTGTTGGTTTTTGTATTGTATGTTAGCATTTGCCAAAAAAAACTGTACTACTCACACATATTTATTAGAGTGTAGTGATCTGTTTTATATTTGCAATTTGATATAAACTTTCTTTTTTATCTGAAAAATGGTTATTTAAGCTATTATAATTAATTTATTGAAAACAATATTTCTTTTGTTCAAATTATTCTCAAGTTTTAGATTTTGATAACTTGAATACTTGCACACATTGTAGTTTAAAAAAATATTTATATAAATCAAGTCTTTAATTAGCAGAATTTTATTAATTTAATATTTATAAATATCAATTCTTGAATAATGATAAAATATGAACAATTCATTCAAAAGTTATATAATACCTTTTGAATGAATTACTATCTGTTTACTTTGCTGCTTAAGATATTTTTAATTTGATTTTTTACATTTGATTGTTTTTATTCTAAATCTTTTTAACTAAGAAGATATTCAGAATGTATGACTATTTACTAAAATTACTCTCTAACTTACTAACATAAATAATAGTAATGCACAAAATGTGTGATTGCCTGTTTCTAAATCTTTTATACCTCTTTTCATTTATTCATTTCATTATAAATTTTCTTTTCATCAGTAATCTAGTAAAATTTCCAAAGTTTTTTTTTCTTTTTCTTTATGCTTTATATCTTTCTTTTCTTTTCTTTTCTTTTGGAGAGGAGATCTTTTCTTTTGGAGAGGAGATCTTTTCTTTTTGGAGAGGAGAGTTAATTACACTTGAGTTATTCATTAACAGAAAACCATTTGTTCAAATTGCTATTTATAATAAAAGGGCCAAAATTCTTCAATATAATTTAACTTTTTTTCCCTGCAATTCAGTTTTTACATAAAAATTTCTAAAAATCCACTAACTAACATTTAAACATCTTATTGCAAAAGAATTTTTTTAAAGTAATACATGGGAAAACTGGGAACAATAATACCTTTGTTACCAGATTTTGATATCATAGATAAGTATATTTCCTTTAAGATTTCCATGTATATATTGTTAGTATGCCCTTATAAAAACAGATTTTTATTTTAGTAAAAGTCCTCTTATCTAAATGCATCATAATTAAAATGATAAGTTATACAGAAGAAACATTTTATGATGTAGCATGTAGCTCCATGAAATCTCCATTTTTAAACATCTTGCCATTCTTCTGAAGAGCATGTATAGTCTGCCCATGTTTAATTTTGGAAATAATTTGTAAATCATACAGTTTCATCTCTTTCTCCTAAAAAAAACAGTTTTATTCTAAGAGACTTGCTTTAATGTCTAAATGTAGCTATCTTTTTAATGAACTGTCTAGAAATGTTCAAATTTTAGTGAAATTCTCAGGCTTAAAAAAAAGCCATATAAATATATATATCAATTACAAAACTATTTCTCCTGAACTTAAGAAAGATTGTAAATATTTTCTTCCTACATTTTTATAATAAAAGAATTCTGATCTTGCTAAGTTAATTCCAATATTGAATATTAAATCCTTTTAATATATATGCTTTGTAAACTACATTTTAATGTTTCTAAACTTGTTCCAATTATATGGTATGTACATATAAATATTTGTAAAAATACTTTCTTAATAAAACTTAGTACAATCAATATTTCAGTTTTTTTTAAAGATGTGTGTATATACTGTTGTTTGCCAAACAAAGGATGACTGAATATTAAATTATTTTTTTGTTTCCGATTTATTTGTCACTATACTGTCAATAGTTTTGTGTAAATAATTCATTTTTTATAAAAGAATTCTTATTTGTATAAGTGTGCAATGATGCTTAATCATATGTGTTCTTCAAAATGTGTCTTATTGTAATTAAATGTTGTTGTTCAATTATTGCTTTGATCAATAAAAAAAATATAATTTGAACGTAAGTTTTCCGATTTCTTTCTTCTTTTTTTCACACAGACCTTAAAATTATTGAAAATTTTTTTGAATAAAATAACCTTAAAAAATATTGGAATAACTAATACTCAAGTTTATCATATATAAATTATACTATATCAGGAAAAGAACTGAGGTAGACCAAACAGGAAATATGCAAAACAAAACAAAAAAAAAAAAACACCATTATGATTTAAGTTTAATCGAAGTGTACAGTTGTTCATTTAAAATTTAGGAAAACAGTAACTATATTGTAAAAGAATCTGAAATTTAAGAATAATACTACATAATTACGTTTCTATATAAATTATTATTTAAGTATATTAATTTATTGACGGCTAATTAAATATTGTGTTACGACCAAAACGTCCATATGGACGACTCTGAACAAAAGAAATCAGGGAACATACTTAGTGGCTCACGCTCAAGCTATCATAGAGGGCGCTACATGCAAAAAAAATTTCCCTCTTCTAGCGAGCAATTCAGTATCTGTAGCTTAGCATTCTCGACAAAATTGTTATCGTCGCCATACTGAATTTGCTTAATGTTTTTAAGTCTCAAAGCTTGAAATTGGAACCAAACCTGAAGCATTCCGTAATTCAAGTAAGTTTTTGATGCGTTTTTTCATTACGAAAACTCTTTTATTGTTTTTGCATTAATATGTAGGGTTCTGATTAAGCGGCGTTTGTACGATTAAGCGTCATTGGTCGGATACGGAGGGTGCCTTGCCATTCGTTGGTCAGAAATATCCAATCCGATTGGCGTCCATTGCTGGAAAACTTTGCTCTGTGTCGTCATTGTACCTTGCTCTATCAGAAAGCTTAGTAGATTGGCTATAATATTGTGTTTATATCATTTAATTATCTATTATAATACCATCGAAATTTGTTTTTGTTAGGATTGTGCTTCGCGTCATGATTTTGATTGAAAAAGACTTACATTCTTTCAGTCGATGCATTGTATTCGATAGTTTGGACATGTGTTGGTGATCAACATGTGACAGTACTATCTACTATCATCTGTGTGTGTTTTAAATTTTCAAAGCGAGCATACTTGTGTTTCATAGAATTATTTGTTTTCATTTACATGATTTCCGGAGCTGTGGCACAATTACCAATGGATACTCGTGTGTCCCTGAGGTCTCTGAACCCTTATATTTCCTGCTTCATCTGCAATGGATATTTAATTGATGCTACTGCAATTACTGAGTGTTTGCACACTTTTTGCAAAAGTTGCATAGTTAAACATCTGGATTCAAAAAAGGGCAATACCTGCCCTAAATGTGATGTAGTTATTCATAGAAGTAATCCTTTGCAAGGCATCAGATTGGACCGTAAAATGCAAGATATTGTGTACAAATTGGTTCCTAATTTGCAACATAATGAAATGGTAAGAGAAGAACGATTTTGCCGGGACAGAAAGATTCCTTTTGAAAAAAGCAATGCCCTGACGAGTAAAGAAAGCCGCATGGACGATACTAAATATCAAGGTAAAACTATTGGAGCGATTTGTGAAGATCGAGTTTGTATACAGTTAGAATCAAAAACAAAAGATCTGAAGCCTCTTGCAAAAAAATTTGTATGTTGCTCTTCGCGCACAACTGTTAATCATGTAAAAAAACTAATCGCCAAGAAATTGTTCTGCGACCTAGAAAAGTATTGCACTGTGGACATTTTGTGCAATGATGAAATATTAGGGAAAGATCATACATTGAAATTCATTTATGTAACAAGGTGGAGATGTAAAGAACCACCTCTTCTGTTATATTATCAGCCACGTGTGGATGTTTTAAATTTTAGCCATGATGTGTAAAAACCAGAAACCTTAAACAAATCAAAATTTTGTATTCAGTTTTATACTGATACTTTGATTTAAGTTAATCAGATGTTTTTGTCTGTGCTCTGGTTATATAAAAATTGTGAATAGTAATTGCTCAGAAATTCTGAGTATGTATTGCGAGCTTACTGTTATATCTTGGCAATCTGTCCTTTGATATAAAAATTATAATACTGGATGTTAGTTGTATAATTTGTCTTAAGTTATTTAAAAGCCAGTGTTTACAAAGTAGGACATTTTAATTGACTGTACATAAGATGTTTTTTGGTGAACTTTAATATCTGTGGCTAATATACATGTTTTTATTTAGTCTGACCTACTTTTAAAACCGAAATGAAAACATTAAAAACATCGTTTGTTCTTAATATTATTCATTAAGTCTTATATGCATAATAATTCTGGTAACAAATCCATTGTTGTGAAGTTTCTTGATATTGAAAACAAGTTCTATGACAAATGCATGCATTTGTGTTAGCTTGAATAAGAATCGCTAATTTGTTGATGTCTGTATTTGGTCATAGAATATTGTACTTGGTCATAGAATAGTATTGTCTAAACTTCGATAAAAAATCATCTTTGGTGGCTTAACTATAATATTATATCTAAATGAATTTTAGCATGTGCAAGCAAAATATATTGCAGATTGTTTTAGAAATATTTATTCACTTTGGTTGAATAATAGTAGTTAGAAATTATATCAATACTTTTTATTAAACTGATTTTTTACAGTGTCTTCTTATAATTTGTAGTTAGAAAGCCTTTTTAAACTAGGTGTTTTTACTTGTTTTATAACAGGTTGCTGTTATAAAATATAAATTCAATTGCAATAGCATCAACAGACAAATATAAATTTGAAGTACATAAGCTGTAATATTGAAATATATTCTTTTCCTTCTTAAATTGGTGTATTTTTCAAAAGACATAACTTGTCTGTGAATGAGAAGGACCAACAAAACATACTGTACTAATATAATGTTTTTTTATTTGAAATGGTAAATTAATAATGCTTTCAGGGTATAGAATTCAAGGTAAATTTTTCAAAATACTGTTAATTTAGTTAGAAGAAAGGAAATTGGAAATGATGATTTCAATAGCTAAAATTAATATGTCATTATTATTATTTATATATATATATACTGTTAAATAAATGAGAAAAAATGTGTATAAACACTGTTGGTCTTAAAATAAACTTCTGTATATTTGATTTTTTCCTTCTCACCAGTAGTATGAAAACAAAGAATATTTATATATTGCTTAAGTTGCCATCAGTAAAAGAAATTAATAATATTTTAGATATTGATGAATAACTAAATGTTATGTTAAGTTTGAAAAATTAAAATATTTGTAAATTTTTTTTAAAAAAATGTTGCATTTTATATTATTTTAATTTGTTTTTTTTATCTTAAAACTATTTATATTAAAATCAAGAATAAAAGTTATCATAATTTAGAAAATTCATTTAATGAGATGCATAAAGTCTAAAAAGATATGGTTCTGAATTTTAATGATGGATTAAGAAAACTTGTCTTAAATTTCTCAGAAAATTAAAATATGAATTGTTTAAATATTCAAAAGTTGGTAGTATCCATCTACTTAAAGTTACTATTTTTTTTTTTTTCTCTCCTTTCCCTTCTTTTTGGAAACATACTAAGTTCTAAAATACATATATTGAGAGGAAACTTGGTTTTATATTTATTAATGTTTCTTGGTATTAATTATTTTTAATATACATGTTCATTATTAGCCTTAGAAATGACAAGAATCAAGAATGATTTATAATAACCAAATAAATGTTTGAGAAAATAAACTTGCTGTTGTTTGACGTAAAGCATAGTTTTTTTAAAAAAAAATTCCAAAGTGGATATTTAAAACCAAGGTGAATATAATTATGAAGTATAATTAAGTTCTAAATTCTATTTATGGAAAAATTATCAAAAAATATCTTTTAACCTTATAGATAAATAAATCTTTTAAAATATTAAAAATAGTTTTTATTGAAATTCTTTTGTTGCTATAAAAACAACTAATCAAAAGATAATACCCCAAAAAATGTAAAAATAGGTTTGCAATTACACCTTGATTTCAAAATCTGGCTAATTAGGGATAAAGGCAATTGAAAAATATGTGAGAAGGTATGTTGAGATTTTAGTTTTTAAAAAAATAAATAGAACTATCTGATTAATAAAACATTTCCTATTAATAGTTTAAATTAGCCTTAAAGTTTCAGTAATGTGTATATTAGTAAAGATGTTTTTGTAAATTATTGTATAAATTTATTTATATAACATTGGAACAAAGAAAATGCATTTTTTAAA
>JAOUZG010017314.1:4048717-4060087 GCA_026289955.1 Argiope argentata
CAGTTTGTAGTATCGATTTGTAATTACAGTAGAAATGTAACCTAAATAGTGCAATATCCAATAAAGATAATTTTATTAAGGATACATATTAGAGTGGTTAGTTTTTCCTTACAAACCACTCCGTCCATAATTTTCTAAAGTAATACTAATTCTTATTTACTTCAAAGAAATTTTGTGTTCTCAAATATCACTTTCTGCTCATTGTGCAGAACTTAAGGGAAAAAATATTTATTTATTTCCTTTTAATAAGATTGTTTCATTGCATTTTTCGTAATATTGAAGTACAGCTCAGTAAATGACCGTTTCATTAAATATTTGTATGTGAATCATTTAGTGAGTATCATTACTGACCATTAACTTCCTAATTTTATTTTATTAAGTGAATTCATTGCTCTATTGTGTATTTTGTTATCACTTTTATGGATGGAAATAAAATTCCCCCAAGTTTTTCATTGACCTATCAAAATTTAAATTTACTAACGTAATAAATCATTCTTTTTTGAATAAAAAAAAAATAATGATTCATAGCCATATAATTGGAAAGTAATGTATAATGGGAAAGATGTAATATATGGTCCGTCCATATGAAAGATATCCAAAATAAATATTGTATACTTTAACTGTAAAAATTGTTGATTGTATATATATTTTTTCTTTTGCAAATGAAAATAACTATGTGTATTAGTGTATCGACTTGTAATAAAGAGTAGAGCATGTTTTACTTGAAAGAATAATAAAATTCTTTATTCGTTTTCTATCTGGATTATATTTCTTCCTTTCTTTGGTCACTAATTATTTCAACAAAATTATTGCATGTAAAAAATTTTAATAAAATCTTTTTATGCAACATAATTTTAATAATTCCCTTGATAAAATTAATCTCTAAAATTACATTTTTGTTAGATTATAACATCATCTATTATAAAAGTCTTTCATCTATTCACCTCACCATTCTCTGCTTCTATCTAATTTCCTTTGATCTCTTGAAATCTGAGCTTTATTCTAAGAGAGAAAATAATAAAATTTGAACTAATCCAGTAACTTGCATGGTGAATAAAAAATGTCATGAAATATATGAATATATATAAATATATTGCATTTGTAATGACAAATATACTTCATAACTTTCGAAGAATTTTTATATGCTGATTCATTAAATTTAGTACACTATAATAAAAAAAGCAAAAACTTAAACTTAAAAAAGTGATATATTTTATACTTCTAATAATATTGCACAGTAAAAGATTTGAATTTTGTAATAATGTATTAATTTTTCAAAAAAAAAAAAACTTTTATCATTGCTTACTTTTAAAGTCAATTTGCCACCAAAAAAATATTAGCACAACATTTTAAAAAACTATTCTATCTGTAAAAAAATGAGTTAGAAATTAACTATCCTCATTATTAAAAATGCATGCAAATTTTTGCTGTAAAAAATGTTTCTTGATTACTGAGAATTTTTTTGGAAATTCAGGTAATATCTAAATATTTAGCTAATTTCTTTGTATGACACTAATACTCATTGTAATTATGTATTTGTAATCAAACTTAGCAAGCAAACGTCATATCTGTTGTTTCAAGAATGAGCATAGTGATAGTGAACTATATCATCATCTCTCTCTCTCTCTCTGATCACATTGAATTTCTGGCATTTAATAAAATAATAAATAAAAGCATTAATTATTCAATTTTAATCTTCCCCCGAAAGAAAAAATTGAAATTTTTAGTTATTTTTATTAGATATTAAATATAAAAGGAAATTTATATATTTTTTAACTTATAGTCATTGATTTTGCAACATCATTTTAATTTTTTTTAATGGCATTGCTATAGCTCTTGAAAGTAAATACAAATATAAGCAATGATTTGTATTGAAGTTTTTAAGTCAAGAAATACTGTTAAAGTCATGAAAATGTTAATGTATAACAAAAAAAAAAAAAAAAAAATAAGGTAGAGTTTTTGAAATACACTGTTCTTATGTTTTTTTTTGTTGTTGTTTTTATGCATATGATGGCATAATAAACAATATCAAAAGGGGGCTAATTTCTATTATTTAATTTTTTTTTGTTTGTTTCTGTACGCATAGAAAAATAGGATATGAACTCCAGATAAAAACTGGAAATCCCAGGAAGAAATGACCAACATTCAGCTTGATTTGATGATAATTAGTTGCTTTATTTTATAAAAAACATGCATGACTTCATTTTTTTTCAAATATATTATATAGATATATCATTGTTATGTTAGAGTCATTATTTTACAACCTATTAAAATCATTAATTAAATTTCAAGCTAAGTTATTTAATCAAGTTATGAGCATTTTAAAATAATGTAAAAATTAAGCTGTAATACTGATTTCAAATGTTTGAAATAATCAGCTCTAAATGATACTTGGCTGTTGAATTTTTTTATTATTATTATGATTTTTGTTGTTTAATATTTTCACGGTGATTTTGTTATTAAATTATTTTCCATCTATTTTCTGATTTTAATGAATATTGCCATATGCGACAAGAACGAAAAAAATAAAACTTAGGCTGGTAATAAAATAAATATAATTCTTAGTATCAATGATTCAGTTGCTCATAGTTACAGCATGGAACTCATTGGAATGTTTTACTTTATTCTAAATAATAACCAGCAAAGTATAAATTTTACTAAATCACAAATTTTAATAAGATTGCAACTTTAAGCACACCTTCTGGATACCAAAGCATTTTGGACAAAATTTCAATAAAAGATTTAGAAACCGTCTGCAGATATCTCCCCCTTCCAAATCAAAGATACAAATAACCTGTATAGGTTGTAACTTGTGTACAAATAAATTGTCCAAAAGCAACCACATTTTAAGAAATTCATGAAAATACAATACTGGATGATGAAGACAAAAAATAAAAAGCTGATCTAAAGAGAATAGAATGATTACTGATAGAATAGTTACTATTATTAATTGCATTTCAAGTAGATATTGTAATCCAAATTTGATACCTCAAATTTCTGAACATCATTGTCTTTGTTTAGTAATAATTAATTTTATTGGGTTATTTTACATGTATTTTTACTGGAAAAAAATCTTTTTTTATTTTGTTGAGAGGTGCTCTTCAACATTTTTAGTTCTCGCTCTCTAATATGAAATAAATCAAGAAAGGGGTCTTTTGTCTATTTTATGTGTGTAAAGAACTACTTTATTTAGGAATCAGAATAGCTTTACTACAAAAACTGTGCTTTATGAAAATAGAAATGAGAGGAAAATACATAATTTAAGAAAGTTCTGGATAAAGTTGGCACTTTGCTGATATGAAGAATACTTTAAATTGTTTAAGATGTTATGATTGACTGTCAGTTAATTTCAGAAAACTCAATAGAAAAATTTTAATTCAAAGATAAACCAAGTTTATATAGTGAATAATTTCCTGGTTTGTCTACCTTAATTTATATGTTATGAAAGATTTCTAGTGCTATAAAATTCCTTAAATAAGACAGATTTGAAACTTTACATAAAACTTCAAGACTCTCTATTATCTCATTAAATTATATGATTTCAATTTAACAAACTGAGATAGATTCAAACATTATATTGTTGCAAAATTCAAACAGGAAGTCAATCTACTTACAAAATTGTAGAGTTATATTTTAAAAAATTCCTGTATGCACATGAAAATGATGGTAAAAGAAACAGAATTAACATTTGGAATGCTATTTGATTAATGGTAGTAATTATAACCATTTATGCAAAAAATTTATTAAGAAAAAAAGATGTAAAACATGTTAGTGCAAGTACCATTGCTGCAGAGCTGAATTAAACTTTGTGAAGGCTCTTAAATGATGAATTTTTTAAATGCCTTTCACTTGCTTTTTGAGTATCCAAAGCCAGATTTTTTGTATTGACTTTCATTTAATACTTTAAAAAAAAACAACTTTTTAATACAAATTGCTATTATGACAAACGAAATAAATATTTTATTGTGAGTCTGTTAGAAGTTTAGTTCCTGTGTGTTATTTATGTATTATTAAATTTTTAAAAAAAGAGAGAGAGAAAAGGAAATTTATTTTTTTATGTATTCTAAATACTCAAACATGAAGTTTGCTATACTTATGATTCACTTTTTAAAAAGTTTTCACAGATAAAAAGGACAAAAAAACTAAATTGCAATAATCTATTAATACATTTAAATTATGACAAAATCCTAATCATGATGATCCGAGCACAAAATTAGATTGTCCTCAAATTAGTGCAAAAATATTTTAGTTGCCTTTATTAGATCAGGAATAGGTACTAATTAATTTCCTTTTGAAATAAATTTATGAAAGCGTTAGGAAAATCTTTTCTAAGCCATTCTCTAACAGGAAAACGTTAGTGCTGAACTGAACACAAAATTTATATTACACAAAAGATATGTAAGCTTAACTGACTCTTTTTATTGAAACTAATGGAAGATAAAATTTCAGTTGAATCTTTTGTATGTATCTAAATTTTAATAACTTTTCTAGCAAAGCATTAGAAAGTTTTTGCTGTTAGTTTCATTATTCTACATGCTTCATTTATTTTCTGTCATTTCACTAAAAATTTTAAATGAAAATTGATTAAAATTGCTACTAATCCTGTGATTTGCTTGTTGAATCAAATTACTTTCTCAAAAGTTTTAAAAACATAAAGAAGTCAGTTCAAAATAGAAAGCTTGGATGTACTGCAGAATATATTTCATTATAAATGTAATATATCAAAATATATATATATTGGATTCATTTTTTGGAAAATTGTCATACTGCATTAAGAAATGAATTCATCAAGCTAAAAAAGCTTTATTATAAGAGTGTTAAAAAAAGTTTTAATTGTCATTTATTTCTGAAGTTAAGTTAAAGATTATCTGTAATTACCACAGTATTGAAAAAAAAAATTTAAAGCAGGCTTTAAATATAAATTTATTTGCAATTTTTTTTTTAAAGAGAAATCTTCATATTTTCATCAGAAGAAAATCATGTGATTAAATATTTGAAACAATGAAAAAGGATTTGAATTTGAAGGATTGGAATCTTGTTTTAAAAAATTAAACAAAAAATGTTAAATTTTTCAATTACAGTAAAATTAATATAAAAAAGTTGTCGTTTGAAAATTATTTTTGTAGTAATATTTTTAGAAGTTATCACAAAAGAGTAATGAACTAATTAAAATTAATTACTAATTAAAAAATTTAAAAAACATTTTGTGAGACATTTTCACTTTCAAATGTTTATATGTGCAATATTTAAGAGTTATTAGTCAAATGATGTAGTCTATAGAGAACCAACACACACATTTTCTTTTATTATTAGTGCAGAAATATTGAATTCTCCAATTCATGTATATATACTTGATTTATTGACAGTAATAGGCTTTCAATTCAAATTTTCTAAAATTACTTTGTTTCCAGTTTCACTCGCAAATCAGAAAGAAAGATTAATTTTTTTTATTTTGTTTTGTTATGTTATTATTTATTAATGTTCTTTCTTATGATCAGATATTTTCTTTTTGGTTGTTAATGAGTTGTTTCGTTTCTTTTTACTATCATGTAGGCACTCCTTAATTTAATCTTTCTTTATCCAAAGAAATGTCACAAGACAATTTTAGTCAGTCTAGCAATACTTCTCACGGTACTACCAATGAAGCCCAACAAGTTTTGGATGTTTTCTGGGAAAGAGAAATGGATGAGATCCGAAATCTTGGGCAGGTAACATATTTTTCTTTAATGTAGAATTATTAAATACAGTTTTAAAAAATAAATTTATTTAACTATCTGTTCAGTTTGCATCATTATTTTTTTGCATCTTTCCAGAATGATTTTAAAAGTCAGGAACTTCCTTTAGCCCGAATAAAAAAGATAATGAAACTAGATGAAGATGTTAAGGTAAGGAGTGCAGGTATATATTCAGTAACCTAAGGTAGAAAAAAAGTTATTTTTATTTAGTTTTTTCAATAATGTTATTCAATTATTGAAGAGAAAATTTACATTTTTTTATATTTTGTTTGCTAAGAAGATATAAAAAATTCCAGTGGTTGAGATTAAGTCATATTTAATACTAATCCATTGTTATTTAAAAGCATTTCAAAATTCATATTTTCACATGAATACATTCAATAATTCAGATGAATTTGTAAATATCCTATTTTAAAAAACTTTAAAAAAAATATTCTGATTTTTATATTTTAGTTTGAATAAGTATGTATTTGTAAATAGAATTTACTCATAGAATATATATTCTATGATTTAATCATACATTTATAAAAATTATTATAACTTTTTGAGGCATAGTGCTCTGATTGAAAGCCTTTATTACTAAATTAAAAATAATTAATAATGTTGTTGGAAAAGCATGAATAATTTAAATTTCTAAATTACTTATTAACATATAAAAGTGTAAATTATATCTATTAAAAAAAGTTATTTAGATCAATCACATTGCAGTATGTTTGAATTTGATCTGAGTTTGCATCACACCAAATTACCTTGTTAAATTTACAATTATTGGAACTGATGCCCAAGTAAACTTTTGCAATCTAATTTATTTTGAGTTATATGTCATGTTGTTTTCGGGAACTCTAGTGTTTTTTTTTTTAATAAAAAGTATTACAGAAACAACAATTTGTTTACAGTAGAAAACTTTTATTTTTCTATTTTCATTCTACATGGCTGAATAATGATATATGGTATTTTGTATAGTAAAAAAAAAAAACCTGTTCATTCTAAACATTCTTGTAATTATTGATTTTATGTATCAACTGGCATGTAAGTTAGAAATTTATTAATTTTGCTTGTGTGGCCTATGTGTTGTGAAACTAATAAGGTTCTTTTATGTAAAATTTCTAGATGATTAGTGCTGAAGCTCCTGTTTTATTTGCCAAAGCTGCAGAGTTATTTATTACTGAACTATCACTAAGAGCCTGGGTTCATACTGAAGATAATAAACGACGAACATTGCAGGTATACTTATCATTGAATCTTTCACTTTTCTGAGTGGTGTACATAAATTCTAAATTTTAAGCCTTTTACTACTTAAAGGCATAATCTACAAAAAGAAATTTATCATTTTCCTAATCCTTACATCTTAACATAAAATTCAAGTTCTAATCCTTAATTATTTATATACATATTCGAAATTAATTTGTGTTCATACACATTGCAATAAAAAAAAATGCAATCCTTGGACAGTTAAAAAAAATCTTGTTAAGTTTTTTAGTAGCAAATTTTTTTTTATCTTACTCTGATTGTTTTTATATATGGATCTTAATTGTTCAAGTTTAAACTTAACTTAAAAGTTTCTTTGAAGATAAAGTTTTAAAATTTAAAAATGAATTGTATTCTGCTGGGTTATTTGAAAAAATGAACTTTGCATAAAAAATTTGCCATTTATTTCCTGTCACCTAAACTCAAAATCTCTGAAACTTAACTATTTGAAATTCAGTATAAGTGTGTTTTGCTTTTAGATTTATTTGTAATGAAAGCACATCAGATGTGGAAATGAAATTACATTAAATTTTATGTTTCAATCAAGTGAGATAAAGATATTTTTAAAGCAATATTTTCAGGTTCCATATAATCTAAAATCATTTTGTATAACTGCTTAATAGTCTATAATACGCGAGGGAAAATATCCCACCTATATCAATCTTATCCTATCACAGCAATTGCACTTAATGATTTTGCATCTTAATTAAATACCTATTAAGAAATTATTTTAATGAAGAGAAAGAAGTTAAATTAAAATGACTTTCCAACACTATGGATAGAGTCATTTGCTGAATGTCATCTATGGATGTGAATTGGAAATCTTTGTATGAATCAAAAATCTTAGGTTATAATAATGAAATAAATAAGATTTTTTAAAAAAATTTCTAGAATTTAAAATTGGTCTAGTGGAAAAAAAATTAAACAAATCCTTTGTGAATAGAATTAAATATAAACCTGATATATAGTATTTCATAAGAATGTCGCAAATTTTGACATATCTTCCATTGTTTTATTCCGAAGAGTTTGCTGATAAATTTAAAATATGAAAATTAATTTCAATTTCAATTCTGCATTTTCAGAGTAAAGATCTCTTCCGATCTTAATAAATTATTTATAAATAGAAATTATAAAATTTAGCTTATTAATAAAAATTTGTGAATATTATGTTAGAATGTTTCAGAATATTTTATAATAAGGAAGGTAAAATTCCTTTTTCGCATTTTCCATGAAAATACACTCAATTGTAAATTATATAGTCGAGCATTTATTTCATTTTAATTGCATTGGATAGTCAAAAATAATTTTATTTCTGAGTAATTTTTTAGGAAATTTAATTTCCACTTTTTAATTTACTGATGGTTAATTTTCCTGGGCAGAGAAATGACATTGCCATGGCAATCACAAAGTATGACCAGTTCGATTTTTTGATTGACATCGTTCCTCGCGAAGAATTAAAACCACCGAAGCGAACTGAAGAGAATGTTCGCACCGCTACAATGCATCCCGATCAGGTTCAGTATTATTTCCAACTTGCACAACAGCACCAAGCTGCACTTCAACAGCAAACTTCTGGAGTCTCTCAGCAAGGTCAACAAACTCAGATTCAACAGGCTCAACCTCAACAGGTAACTTTTTTTTTTTTTAACTTTTCATTTTCATTAATACTTGGTAATTTTTTAAAATCTAAGATTTTAAATTTTGTAATTTTTCCTAACAGAGAATGGTTAGGCGGTAGGGAAGGAATAGGTAGAAAATTCCGAAAAAGCTGGAAAAGTCCGTAAAATTATTATAAAAATGGGATTTTTTTTACATATAAGTCGGTAATTGAACATGATGATTGGTATTTTTTTTTTCTTAAATAGACGGGTAATGAAACATTGTTTTCAATTAACGAAAATCAAGTATTTACGGATAATTTAAAACGGATATCTTGCCCGTGCACCAAGCTTTTTCTTGAGTTAAAATGGGAACATTTTTATCATGTCAGAACACGATGTTATTTTGGGAATGA
Source organism: Argiope argentata (assembly GCA_026289955.1). Taxonomy (NCBI): domain Eukaryota; kingdom Metazoa; phylum Arthropoda; class Arachnida; order Araneae; family Araneidae; genus Argiope; species Argiope argentata. The sequence continues at coordinate 4,057,715 of JAOUZG010017314.1, forward strand.
GGGTTGTGGTGTCAACAAAAATCCGTTGGCAAAAAATTGGAATTTTACTGTCTGTACGAGCATTTAAAAAAATCAGCTTTTAATAACGTGATGCCATTGCATTTACAAAAGCTTTGGTTTAAAAGAATAAGTTAATGACTTCAGTAAATAAAAGCTAGAAAAATATAATTTTGAGCACGTGATGATATGAAATGAAATAAATAGAAAGTGTAATATTTTTTCAGACAATCAATGCGATATAAATTTTTTTAACGATTGCAATACCAAAATTACTCATTCTATGAAACAAACTAAAATGGAGGAAAATATAATTTAACTTGCACGAGCACGTGGTGCTTGGCCGTTCAAGAAATGATGTTCCAACACAATGCATTGAAATATGCATAACAGATTTTATTTTAATCTTTATTTTATTTTTATTTATTTATTTTTTGTCTTGTGGGATGTTTATATATATATATATATATATATATATATATATATCTGTATATATATATATATATATATATATATATATATATATATATATGAATACAGTGGGTGGACTCTTTAGAATCCTAACTGACACATACCGTAGTGTTTAATTGCCTAAGTTATGATGTTGACAGTTGTTATTCTTTCAAGACTTTTCGTTTAGAGCTGATTTTGCTAAATTAATTACTTTATATTTATATTTGCAAACAATTTGAAAACAAGTAGATGTTGTGACGCAAAATTCGGGGGGGGGGGGTTCTCAAAGGAAAGGTAATCACCGTTTGAAGAGTTGATAAAATTCATTTTTAATGGATCAACCGAGTTCATACTTTAAATGGCGCGTTTTGTAAGAGAATAAATGGAAATGGCTTCTAAATTAGGAATTTAAAAATCTTTGATTTCAAACTTTGGATAGTTTTAAAGAGGCGTAATGGTAAAGCATTGCCATCCTTGAATGCAACAATAATCTAGAAAAGATGTTTCCATTGCTGATGAGACTGAATTGTTTTACAATTTCCTTCCTAATGGGAATTCTGCAGTGAAGGTAACTTGCCGCTATGTAAAACTATCGGACTGTGATTGACTTTTGTTGACTAACTAAGGGCCTGGCTAAGGAAAATGAAAAGCTTTTTTCAATTTCAGATGAACGATTTTGAAAATTATATAGCCTGAGATATGAACACCTTTACATCGGCAATTTTGGTTTGTAAGTGATTTTAGTAAATACAGAATCGAATAATTCGGACTATGATACTAAAAAACATGAAATTCCCTCTGAAAAAAAGCTATTCAATGTTTGAAAATAGCATACAATTCATCCACAAATCATAATTTAAACCTGAATCAGAGAACGCTTACTTCTGATTCAAGGAAGCGAATTTCCTTATAATTTCCCATTATCCGTCTCGACACGTAACTCAATCTTAAGGTTAGGTACGAGAAGTGACCTACAATTGATGACAAAGTATTTAAGGAGAGAAATCGGGATTGAGCTTAAAACTTCTGCAATTTTATTTTTTGAGAAAAATCCTTCATTCTAACCACTAATCCACAATTGCTAACTCACTTCTGAAAATCATTTTAATAAAACTTACAAAAGCAAAAAAAAATTTTAAATTTATCAAAAACTTGTTGATTTTTGCAAGATTTGAATTCGCATTCCTCACCTTCACATGAAAAATAAAAAATTCCTCACATTTCACCGATTGAGCTACTGCCTGTTGATTTCAATTCTCATTACAAACTGCTAAAATTCTATTTTAAAATATTAAAAATTAATTAAATTTAACAAATGAATTAATATTTGAAAAAAATGTATTAACATCAAGTATTATCGAGTACAAGTTTTTTAAAAATGTATTGGAGCTTGAGTGGATGAATAAAAAGTATTTTATTATCGATTGAAAATTTGAACATGATATATAAATATATATAAGCAGAGTGTGAACTAATAATAGGAATTGAAAAGTCTAGAGTTTTGTAGTTGAGCCCAATCAGAAAAAACATTCTTTTTCCCACAGAAATAGAATTTGGATCGTCAAATGCTACTATAAACGTAATTGAAGCATCAATTTTCAAAAACGATCACATTTGGAATCATGGAAGACTATCCGCAATCCACTGAGGAGAAAAAAGTCATGCGATAACAACATAAAAATATACAAATAGAAGTAGTATCTCGCACAAAATAGATAATTAATATAGTACATTGTGGAACTTTGATTTGTATTCTAGATACTCATATGAAAAGGTTTCTAGCGTATTTAAGACTGCAAGAGACGATTTAAAAGAGTTTGAACGCAAATGGTAGTTGGAGCTAGAGGCATGGGGCATTCCATTTCTTAAAACCTTAGAGAATTCTACATTCCGATATATATATATATATATATATATATATAT
>JAOUZG010017314.1:4060187-4089181 GCA_026289955.1 Argiope argentata
TGTGTGTGTGTGTATGTGTATGTGTATGTGTATGTATGTGTATGTATGTGTATGTATGTGTATGTATGTGTGTGTATGTGTATGTATGTGTGTGTATGTGTGTGTATGTGTGTGTATGTGTGTGTATGTGTGTGTGTGTGTGTGTGTGTGTGTGTGTGTGTGTGTGTGTGTGTGTGTGTGTGTGTGTGTGTGTGTGTGTGTGTGTGTTGGCGATGTACAGGCCAGACCGTTCGACCTACAGCTACCAAATTTGGTATATATATACCTTGGGTGCCGGCAATGTGCACCTCGGAGCCCTTTTTTTGAATTTTTAATTAAAACTTTAATTAATTAAAAATAAACCAAATTTTGAAGTTTTTTCGCTGTAACTTCCGAAAATATTACAGCACAAAATTAAATTTGGCATCAAATTAAAGCTAAAAAAAAACTTTTCAATGATACTAATGTTTTGACCTATAAATTAAAACTCTCTTTTTAATGAATTTTTAAATATTTAATTTAATCGTTTTTTTCCAACAATTTATTTCGCATAAAATAAAATAAAAATAAAATTTTATCTTCTCGAGGATCTAAAAAAAATCAGCTTTTAATAAAATGTTGCCATCACATTTTCAGAAGTTCTGATATTACTACCATAAATAAAACAAAAAATATATATATAATTTTCGACACGTGATTATATGAAATGAAATAAATAGGAAATGTGATATTTTTAAAACCGTAAATGCAAGAGAAAATTTTTCTTGATCCTTTGCAATATCAAAATTATTTATTCAATTAAATAATTAAAATAAATAAAAATACAAAGTAAAAATATATTACAAAAGTGCGACAGTTAAAACTGAAAAAGAATTTTTAGAAAAGCACCAAACGATAATCTTCTGAGAGCGAGATTAATTATTTAAACGCAAGAAATCTTAAACGAACTTTGAAAATGACGTTATTTCAAAGAAACGACAAACAAAAAGCAATTGATAATCAGTAGCAGTAAAATATTTTTGCATTCTTTTTTTTTAATTTTTAAAACAATAAGACATGTTTTGAATTGTTGATTTTACTTATGTGAAGAAGATATATTGTGCAAATCAAAGAATTCGCCTTCGTGATTGTAATTTATCTCCGCATTTTAATGAATCATGCGAAATAAAAACGCATCTTCTTTCAACGAAGTAACTTAATATTAAAGCTATACTTATAAAAGCATATAAGCTATTTCAAAACGCATCTTCTTTTAAACAAGCATACGTAATAATTAACAATGAAAAATTTGTAAAAGCATATAAAACTATTTTTACCCGCATATTTCGGAGACATCAAAACTTTCTACCAAAACAATATCAACAATATCAAACAATATCTCTCACGAGAAAAATAAATCAACTATCATTCCAAATTAAACATATAAAAATGTCATTTTCGGTACGTGTCTGTATAAAATGAAACAAATATTAAGCATGATATTTTTGGAAAATAAATGGATGGAAACGTTTTCTATGATATTTTACTATACATATATTACTAATCCAATTAAACAATTTTATTTAAGGCAAATATGGCTTAACATCTACAAGGCATCTTCTGTAATCGGAGCCCAACATATAATTTCTTAATTTTTTGGGGAGAGATATAAATCTCTTAGCAATTGGTCCAAGTGAAATATATAATTATAGATTTAGGGGAAAATGCAGATAAATTAAATTTTTACATACATCATCTGCTCTGTGAATCATATTTAACAAAATATTCTTGAGACAATAAGTCTTTAAATAAAAAAGTGGCATTCCAATCAACTAAATCAATCATCAAAGCTGATATATCTATGAAAATTTTAATATAGCTATTCGATATAAACTGGCGATTTTAGATCACATTTATCAAGATATCAAAGAAGTCAATCAGGGTTAATCTAGAATAATTGGTCTAGATTACGATAATGATGATTGTTCTAAACTTGCAATATTCAGAACTGAATAAATCATCCAGATTTGAAGAAGATAGAAATGCTTATTTATTTATTTAGAAGTTGAAATATTAAGAATATTTTACAAATATGAATCTTTAAGACCAAAGGAATTTAAACCATAATTTTTTGAAATATATTTATAAACCTTAAAAAAAATATTATTGAGAGCATTAATATACATCTAAAAATAAAATTAAAAAATGAAGATTTCAATTAACCTGTGAAATTTTTGATGAATAATTCCTTGAGATGCTTTAAATTATAAAAAAAAATTATAATGTTTCAATTTCTGTATTGAATATAAAACTTCAATGTCGGACTTTTCTGCTTTCAGTTCTTAGTTTTATTTAAAGACATGCTTAGATTGAGTAAAGAGGTCTTTATATTAATTGAAGTTTCATGATTTCCTCTTTAATTTAAAAGTGAATTTTACGTGCATTGATAGAAAATCAGAGAGAGATGCGGACTTCAAAGATAGGACTGCTTAAGGCCTACATAATAGTATAAGTCAATTATATGACTATCAAAATTTGAAGCTAAAAATATCTTGCTGAAAAACTTATTATGAGACCAAGTTATATAAAAAAATTGATTGAACCCTTTCGTCGGCATTAATATTGGCGAACCGGCTGGTCGCCAAAGGCGGCTAGTATATAATAGAGACAAAGAGAGAACTAATAGTAGGAATTGAATAAAAAGTCTAGCGTATACGTGAATATCAGTCCTGAATTTACAAGTGATTAGGGATACGACTAATGGAGCGATAGAATAGCAAATGAACACTATTTCAAACCATTAAAAAAACGAAGGTATTCCAATTATGAGATAAATTCTTCAGAATGAAATATAAACAAGGAGAGGACGGAGCGTCATTCTGCATCGAATATAGACAGCAATAGCTAAACTACTGTAGGCAGGTTATCAAGTGAGCAATCTATATTGTGGATTCCAAGTGATACAATGCTTTCTGATTTACAAATGGAAAAATTGGGAATTTGAAGACAGCAGATTAAAGCGCATTAGATACTAGAAGTTAACCGTACAACTGTTTTTAAAACAAAACCTCGAGTAAATGGTCTTTGAGCAATCGCCAATTGGAGTGGTGCTCATCTTCTCGAATAATCAAAAAGAGTTCCTTACGGTGCGAATACATGAAATCGTGAGTAAAAGAAGGGCACTAGTAACAGAATGTTTAGCTATTAATTAAATCGGCCAAATCTACACAAAGGTATACTAGGAAAATAACTTCGATATTTTTGTAAAATTTTAAAGGAATATTTTTTTTTCAGGGTTTCCTTGCAAAAACAAAAACTTTAATTAAAAGCACCTACATGAAAATTAAAATTTAAGTTTTATAAAGCAGAATGTAGATTAATTGAACTAAAAACTCACACAGAAAAGATTGTAGCTCATCCGATGACAGCTTTAAAAAAAGGAAATTGACTATTTAGATACAGCTGCTACAACCTATTTCTGCAATGATAAAAGCATATTTTTAGACCTTAATCAGTTACAGACATGGAAATGTCGTTAGCGATAGGGAATGACTGTCTAGTCAAAGGAATCGGAAATGTCTAATTTTTAAGTTACACATCTAGATTATTTCAATGAGATTCCTTTTCCTGATGTTTAATATATAGTCAAGTTGAGAAGGAATTTTATATACAGGTTCAGAGGGGGAATTAAAAGTCCTCACATTGACAGCTCTGTAGATAAAATTCATTTATATAGGTTTGGGAATAGCTCTGCTCTGTTGTAAGTTGTGAAAACACATATTTCTATAAACCTTCACGATATATCATTCCAATTACTAATGGTATAAACTTAGTTGACCATTTTTGCAAGCAAATCGATCATCGGATTAATGGGAATAGAACATGAACATTTTTTTCCTTATTAATAAAAATTATGCGGCGTAATCCAATAGAAATAATGATGCACGTAAAAAATATGATTGATGTTAGGATAAACTGCACTCTGTCCAAATTAGACGAAATAATTTCATGAAATAGAGGGATCTATCAGATCAAAACACCTCTTGAAATTGCACACATGGATTTTTGTGACTCAATATGTGTCTTAAGGCGGGGAGGATAAATATTTCTTTACTATCATAGAATATTACTCAAATAAAGTTGCAATATTTCCTATTAAGAAAAAATCTGGTGGGGTTTCAAAAACAAACGAACTTTCTGGGTCGAAAAATTCACGATTTTACATTTGAAATTTAAATCAGACATATTTCAGTGGTTTTAAATTTTGCTTGTTTCTTCTCTTGTGAAAGATCATTATATCCTAAATAGCTTTCTTATCAAGAATTTTACACTACTCGTAAGCTATGAAAAAATAATTAATTTTACATCTCACATATTAAATTTTCTTTCTTCTCTATGTATTTAATTTATGTATAAAGTGATTTTTTTTATTTCAATAAGCCATGTTAAAAACGCTAAATATTTGTAACGATATTTAGGTTTTTGAAACTTTTATAAATATTTTTAACGCTGGATTAACTAAGAAAATAGCAATCGTATAAACATCGTATAGAGATTGTGTAGTTCTCTATAACCATGAACCTTGGTATCATAAGCTAGAAGTTAGGGCTCAAGCTCTGGACCAATTTTGTGTTTGTTAACTATGAACGAGTTATTAAATGAATTTGAGGACAATCCTGATTTTGAAGTACTAGCAATTGCAGATGATGTGGTACACCTTATGAAAAGTAAAACATCTTTTCATTTTGTTCAAAGGAACTAAATTATAATACAAATTATGGAATATTTAAAAGAAAAATATAAATTAAATTTTAGCTCAAATAAATCCAAATACATCATGCTTAAATACAGAAAAGAATCATTATCCAGGAATTGACGGGAAATCATAAAAATGCCAGTCATTAAATCATCTATTAGGGACATATTATCAAATCTTTTATATTTATTTCCCTCCTATTGTAAAAAGTTAACGCTCATTTAATGTTTTTTTTTTTAATTTAATGTTTTACTACTTAATAAGTAAAGTAAAATGTAATGTTTTTTTTTTAACTTTATTCTTTTTCTATACCAATATGCGTTTTTTAGAGGGCTTTTTATTGTTTGTAAGGGTCCAATATCATCAAGTGTAGTTTGTTCCTTTATATTCAATGGGATTGCTCTTCTGCGGGCACCTTAAGTTTCCCGCGTGGCCTCTGACTAGGCCGAGATATCGCGCAGTATACATTAGTGCATTTTTTAGTCAAAATTTTGACTTTTTTAATACATTTTATAGTTTATAGATGCTAATCGAAAATGCATTTAAAATTACCGCCCTTCTAGGGTCTAAATGAAAATGTCTATTTATTTATTTATTATGACAATATAATCGTCTCGTACCATTCCTCATTCTGTTTTTATTCCATGAACAAATTGAGTCTTGGACCTCCGGAAATCGAGCCATGATTATTAGACAGTATTCCTGGCCAACAAACGAAAACAAATATGTCACCATATTAAACAAGTTATGTGAACAGTACTTATCTGTTAGTAATCAATATTCAAAATCAATAATCAATGTAAAGATAAAACCAGATATTCTAGTCTCATTATTTAAAAATTGATTGCGCACGGCTAAATGCAAAGGGAAATCTAACTTTGTATTTCACTCAGAAGGTCATTTTTTATTCAATACAAATTCAATTAATTAATTTTCTATTATTCAGCGAAAAAGCAATCTGTTATTTCAAAAAACTGGGGTGGTTTTTTTTGTTGTTGTTGTTGTTGTTGCTATAAGTTTGGTAAATAGAAACAAGAATTAATTTTTTTGAAAAGTGCCTAGCTTAGGAAGTGAGTGTAAGCAATAAAAACTGTACTGCGAAGAAAGATATTTCAAATATAATAATTAACTTTTAAAACAACATTTTGTCGATTTTTTGGGCTGGGATGGGTTTTTTCCCTCTGTAATTCGTTTCATAGAACAGTGGTAGAAATTTAATATGAGTTATCGGATTGCTTTCTTAGAAATGTCAGCGCCGTGTTTGTAAACGGAGCCTCCTCTGAAAATTCAGCTCTGTTTTAGAAATTAATTGAATCTGTAAAGATTTTATAACCAAAATTGTAAGATTTATTTGATATATTTCAAAATTAGGAACAGTATTTAATGATAAATTAATAATGAGTATTGAGCCCACGAAAAGAAATAAAAGTTTATAAATTTCATTTTTTAAAAAACGAAATATTTTCAATTATTAAGAATCAGTACCAGCTTCTTAGTTTTAAAATATTTTATATTATTATTTATTACTCAACATGAATTGTCCCATGTTGGATCTGTTCTCATATCTAATGCTTGCATTGACTGTAATATTCATTATTAAGTTAGTTCGTAAACTTGATTCAACTAGAGAAAAAATGCAAAGAATGGAAATGCGCTCATCGTTTCGTACTTCTCCCCTTTGCGAAGTAGAATCGTCGAAAAGTGGTAGTTTCGGGATACTTAAACGAGCATTTCTTCCTTAACTATATTTGGAAATAAGTTTTTTTTTTTTAAAGAAATTGTATATTTTACTTTGCGCCTTATTTTTATCAGATCCTTATTTTATAGATCGCAAATCGCATTCTCACTACATGAGTTTTTGCGAACTTCTCTTGTGACTTTCATTATTTGAAATGAACGCTGTCATCATTTTCAAATATTGATTGACTTTTATCGCATATGGAATTCTATGTTCATGGTTATCAGAGCTAAACTATTCTTCTTCGTTTTTAGATCAATCTCTCATTCAAATTGTTAGTACTGAATCTTCAAAATGAAAAAGAATTCATAGAATTGTAATTTATCACTTTTTTATCTCTGGAAGAAAAAAATTAACTTTAAGTGCATTTACCCCGGATTCTCTTTTATGGGAAGAAATCATTTGAGGGGCTTCATGTACGTTTACCAATTTTTTTCTAGTCTCCATTCTCTATACTTAGAGGAATATTTTTTCTGTAATTGATTTCAATGATACACTTTAAACGATCGCAAGGTTGAGTTTTGCTTTTACTGTTTGCAAGAAAAAAATTCCATCCTTAAATTATGTAACTTAAAATTAACAGTATGAACTGTGATTAAAGACCAAAAAGAAGAAAAAAATCACGTTTATATGAGGCCGGAAGTATTTTTCAAAAATTATTTTTGTCATCCGAGGATGTTTGTTCGAGGCAAATTCAGAAGGAAATATCTTCACATTCTTAAAACATTGTAGAGTTTTAATTTTCCAAAAACTAATAGTGGAAAATCAATTCAGTTTCGAATCAATCAATGTTTTAGTCAAAAATCAGTATTTTTAACGTAATCAACTTCAAAAAAATCTAATGCTTTTTTTTTTTTTTTGTAAACATATAGGAGAAAAAAACTTATTCCTTTACGTAATGTTTAGAGAGATATAAAATTGAACCACTTAAACATCAGGCTCTGCATTAACTTATTTATATATTATTACAAACTTGTAAATATTTCTGAAAATGTCTGTATTCGTCTTGAAATATCTGATACATCTGTAATACTCAGATTCTGGGACGAAAATTTCGCAATTTTTGGCGTATTTTAAGTAAAAACAGCATTTCTGGGATTTGGTGAGATTTGACAAAAAATAGATAGTTCTGGAACGTTCCATTATCTAAGCTCCAGGACCATTATTAAGTGAAATAGTCTAGAACCTTCCAGAACCTTGGCGAAAGTACTAGGTTTTCACGCCAAGTTAGTATAAATAACACCGCCCGATTAACCATGATGACTAGAGAGTAGTAAAGATTGGAGCCCAGTGCACAGAAGTTGTTATCTGTTTCTGAGGCATTAAAGAACCTCTGTGTTTGGAAGCTGTTTCCTGTTGCATTACATGAATAGGAGTTGCTTAGTTGTCGCTCTTAACTGCTGTAATTTCATGCTTCTATTGGGAATTCTGCAAATAAAAGTCTTGCGATTTTCGAGATATTGTTTTATTAACTCACAATTTACACGAACCTCGAAGCGTGGTACAATATGTGTATTTAGAATATTTTTTTAAAAAACCAATCCTATTTATTTAAACAATTAGATCTTGAATGCCCTTTCTTCATTTTTACGTACGTGTTCTTATCGGTAAGTACTTTTTCCCCTCAGAACTATTGCAAATGTTACTGTAGCAGTTGCATTAGGATTCTATCTTCTCTTTTGAGCAATAGGTGGCGATTCCTGATTAGGTATGCATCCCATGGTGCATTGCGATTGCAATTATAAGGACATAATGCGTTGTTTTGTTACGGTGCGCGCGTTAAGGTCTTGTTTTGTCTTCGTGTTTCATGTGAAATGTTGCAACACGAAGAATTGGAGGATTCTTATTTTAAAAAGATGTTTCCGAAAACCAGGAGGTAAAAAAGAATGTTACCGAAAACAAGGTCCTCTTGCTTCCACTACACGGATCATAACGAAAATCATTCCACTATAATACTAATATTCATAAAATAAAATTTAAAAAAGTCCCAAATGCATGCATAGTTTGATTTGATATTTTATAAGGAAATTCTCCTAGAATAACTAATATATCAAAACTTCCTTATCCAGCCGATGTCCTGACACAGGGGTAGCGTGTCTTCCCTGTGATCTGGGCGTCCTGTGTTCGAATCCCGGTTCAGGGATGGTTGTTCTTCATCTGTTCTATCTTTGAGAAGGGGTCTCCTTGTAAAAATGGGCTGTGCAAGTAAATGTGGTGCCTGAGTAGCTCAGAGACATACTCTTAGCCTTAGTTGGCGCTATTTAAAAACAAGAGACGCACCCTCGGCTTAAAATCATTGATGGCAATAGCGGGCTTGTCCATGGAAAGTGCCATTTTGAAACAATAACAATCCTTATTCAAAATCCTTTAAAAGTTTGAAAGCACTTAAATTTATATAATTTTTGTCATGATGAGCAATTGAAAAAGAAAAAAAAATGCTCTCTCCGATTATATAATTATAATACTAGATGTAGAATCGAAAAATTAAGATACTATTTTACATACTTGGACGTATCAAAAAGATTATCATGTCACATTGATTTATTTTTAGTCATCAATCATTTAGTCATCAATATTTCATTAATGAAATAATTATATTCTAATAAATTAGCTTGCAAAACAATCTTTTTGTTGTTGTTGTTAATCTAATAAATCTTATTTACAATTGCATAATTTGTTTACGATAGGGATTTTTTAGTGAAGTTAAACAATTTAACTGCAGCAAAGCAACTTGTCTTAGCATGCATATTGAAAGAAAAAAAACACGACAATGAGTGACTATGTTTTAATAAATTTACTTTAACCATTAACCAGATTTTAATCTGAACATTTTCGTAATGGATTAAGAATAATTGATTCGAAAAATTTATAAATTCATTGGCGAGAAAATAACAATTAGAATAAAAGGAATTCTAGTTCCATTAACCCTATTTCGAATTATTCAGTGAACTCTGCTACAAAGAAATAAACCTTATAGCCTAATTATGCTTAAAACATAACAGTTTGTCGAAATAATCAATGAATATAAAAACTTTTTATAAATCATAGTACCTTCGCCGAAAAACAAACAAAGAAAGAAAAACCGAGAAAAATCCCACCCCCACCCCCTTCTACTAACATTGCCTCTACTTGTTGCATGAACAACATTGGATTTTTGAAACAAGAAATTTTCACACTTCTGTTATAATTTCATAATGCCATTCCCCCTCTAATTTTTTCGTTATTTCCGAATTTTGTTTCACGGCATCTACTTGCTTTAAAATTGTTTACAAAAGTATGTATTCAGTTTCACTTACTTTAACAAAATCATTGCAAGTTTCTTTCTCTTTTCCCCCACCCTTCCTTAATCACCTTTGCATTTTCCAACAAAGAACTTCGGTTTCTTTTTTGCCTCCGTAATTTCAACATCCAAAAGTAACGAAACAATGTCAGCTTTCAAGGTCACAACTTAGTAAACACTGCACAATGGATTAGTCAAGATTTTTAGAGTCCGTTCTTTCCCATTATGTAACAATAAAAAAAATAAGTATAAAAAGATTATTTTTAAAAAATGGACTAATTTAAAACGAAGAAAAGGAGCGCGAAGGATTCCTGAAATGAAAATGGCAACGAAAATCTGCTTGTCTTTTTCTCCCTCTGTACCCGTTACAATTGCTGACGATTTTTTAAAAAAACACTGTAACTCTTGCCACGGATAAAAAGTAAAATGCAAGAAATTTTTCAAAGTTAAATTCCAAACTTTTTAACATCACAAATATAGGAAATTATTTTAGACCAATGAAGAATCATGTTATTGGCGGGAAAACATTAAATGCTCAAAATTAAACCAAAATTCCACTACAATCGCAGAAATTGCAAAACAACTTGGCGCTTCACTTCAATATTGTTGTTTTGAAAATTTTATATGCTTTTATAAAAACAAGGATTGCAAAGTAGAGGCGAGTCGGCCCGTGTCGTCTCCTAGCAACGGCTATTTTTGGACTCTATCTGCAACGCCCACTGGTGTTTCTAAATAGATGCTATCCATCTGCAACATTTTCTCTGTGCGATCTATTTATTTTCAATTAGTAATCCGAGCGGAAAGTGATCGAACTCTATTCAGAAACTCATTAAGCTCTATTTTCAAGTTGATATGATCCAGCACATTTTATGAAATGCGATCTGATTACTAGAAACGACAAAAATGGAACCATTTACGTAGAATTCTTGAGAGGAAGATTATATTTTAATGTATTGATTTCTTTAAATATCGAATTTAATTTTACTCCAATTAGTTTTATTGTCGTTTATGCTGTGTTTTTTTTCTTTCATTGCACTTTTAAAAATATATCTTTAATGCCACTTATTTTTTATGTATTACCTTTAATTTTTTAATATTTTTTTTCGTATTATGCTTTTTTTAATTTCTATTTGAGAATATTCATTTAATATTTCGCTCTATATTTGGAAACTTGATATAAACTAAATTAAATTTAAGATATCAAAATAATTTTTGTTAGTTTGTTTTGTCCAGTTTTGTTTAGTTTACACTTTAGGTACAGTTTTGTTTAGTTTAGATTTCAAACTAAATCTCTCTGTTTTGATTTACAATTCATGTAATCATTTTTTAAGAACAGAATTTTTCAAAAGTGAGTTACGTTAAAAACATTATCAATGATTTCTTTTGTACATAAATAGACATATTTTAGACGTTTTCCACATTTATTTTTTTTATCATGTGAGAACATGATGTTGTTTTGGTTAGGAGGTTTTGGTGTCTCCGAAATTTGAAGGCGAGAAATATTCGTTTTTTCATTGGTAGATACAAAATCACCTGACCCATGACATTTGAGGTTTGTTTTGCCAGTATTGTTTGAGATATTTAATTAAATTTATTATCACTTGCTTTTTGTTTGTCGTTTCTATGAAATGACGTCATCTTCCAGTTTGTTTACGATTTCTTACTTTTAAATAATTCATCTCGCGCTCAGAAGATAATCTTTTGGTTGTTGTTGTTGTTTGGGGGGGGGGGGTTCTCTTTCAGTTTAACTATCGCACTTTTGTAAAATATTTATTCTTAATGGTATTATAAGCGCATTCTTACTAATTATATTTCTTAAAATATTGTAAATATTAGAATTAATTTTAATATCAATCTGCATTACGTTCATTAGATTTCACCACATATACAATAGCTTCCAGTAATAGAGAACTTTTCATCGAAATTACTGTTGTTGTTTTTTAAATTTTTATTATTTTAATTTTAAAATCGGTCGAGCTGCTAAATTTTGTTTGCCAGATTGAAAAATGAAAGTTTTAAAAATTTATCATTAGAGAGAGAGAGAGAAGTCTTGGTAATTTTTTCAAACCGGTTTAAATCGTTTAATGACTTAAATTAGTTAAGAAAAAAATTACTTAAAAATAATAATGTTCTCACTTGAAATTTGCGACTGTAGATTTCATTTTTCCCCTGTATTATTATTTATAGAAAAACACAAAAAAAGTGTTAATTATATATTAAGTATATATAAATTTGACAAAAAAAAACACATTTGTTTCGTTTGATTATTTCATTCTAGACAATTTTTTCGATGGTAATGTGTAAAAAAAAAAATGACGTTGATTTCTTCGGGTTTTTATAGAGATGTTGCTTATAGCAATAATCCGCCATTAAAATTTTGTTTTAAACAAAAATTGAGAAATTGTTCCTAACAAATTTCTCTGTTCTCAAATATTTTTTATTGGAATCGATTTTTCAAATTAAAATCTTTTTTTTCACCAAATTAAATTGGAAACCTCGAAAACAACTGTCCCAAACTGCTCAGGTAAACGATGAAGTATAGTAAAGTAACGCAAAACCTGTGGAAGACAACGATTAATAGACAAAAGGGGGTGACAAATAAACATGGAACGACGGCGTAGTCGTCAGGACTTACCGAAAGTAAAAGTATTTACTGATTATTACCTGGTCAGTTTTATTTCTAAAGCTATTCCTACTTAACGGGTATCAGAAATTGCGACCAAATATATGAATGGTTTACACAATTTGTTCTTGACATTACAATCCTGGTGTATTTTCGTGTTAATCGATTTCAATTTTGAAAATGGTTTTGTTTCCCTCTTTTATTCTGTATCGTTTACGTGGTAACAAAAACCAAATTCTGTGTCTGCCGCAAAATGGCACTGCTCAATCTCGCCGTGTAGCGCACTGACATTTTATTATATCGGGACACCAATTCTGTGTCTGTAGTTATCGCCGTTCTTATATTAACTTGGATCGAAATATTACTTTGGGGGTACACACACACACATATATAACAAATTTATTTTAAATTATTACGTTTTTATTTTATCATCAATAGAGATTTTCTAGGAGTGGACTCAAGATGTATTTACAAAAAAAAATTATTAAGTTACTTCATAATATTACATAATTTTCTTGGATCAGAATAAATTAAAGGAAGACTTGTAATTTTCTAACTAGCTGTTTTCAGACTAAAATACAGCAAAAATTATCTAATAATTAAAAAAGGTCACATTAAGTGAAATATACATATCTTCACATAAATGAATTTAAAAGGTATTTTCTTGTTATTTAAAATTTTTATTATTCCATCAGTTAGTACTTAATTATTATTAGCTATTTAAATTAAATAGTATTTAAGAACATCATGAGCAAATACACAAAGGGATTCTATTAACAATTATGAAGTGAAATATACATATCTTCATATAGATGAATTTAAAAGATATTTTCTTGACATTTAAAATTTGCATTATTCCATCAGTTAGGACTGAATTATTATTAGTTATTTAAATTAAGTAGTATTTAAGACCATGCAGCAAATATACAAAGGTATTCAATTAACAATTATGCAATTTTAAATGCAAAATAAATTATGCCTATTAAATACGAAAAGTTTTAACTACTTTCCTTAATTCTAAAAAAAAAGACTACTGATTTTGTATTTTATTATCTATTGTGAATTTATGCATTACATTACATATAAAGTACATAAATTAAGAGATTTCCTTCTTTTTAAATATGAAATGGATCCTTAGAATTTGCATTTGTTTATTATGTTATAGATAATTTCACAAACTTTATACTTATTATAATTCTGTAGATTCAGTTAGTTCCAGCATCTGCAGCAGTACAACAGATTGCTACTACTCAGCCTTTATCAGTCCAAAATGCCTCACCTACATTCTCTGTGCCAAACGTTTTACAAGTTCAAGCTGTAAGTTTCATTTTTATACCAGCATTATAGTAAATGACAACTCAGTCCAAAGACTTTTCATCCAAGTTTAAATTTAGTTATCATTTGAAATTAACTCTTTATTTTGGAAATAAGATGCAAAATACAAATTAACTATAAATTTTGATTATTATACTAAATATAGTTACTTAGTATTTTAAACAGGAAATATTTTTACAAAAATATTCATTTCAACACTTTTAGAATTAAATTTTATCATTCTTGGAATTGATTAATTTTCTGTTTTTGTAATAATTTTTAATTGTTAAGGACTTTTTGAATATATATATATATATATATATATATATATATATATATATATATATATATATATAATATTTGATGTTCAGTTAATCATTTATGCTTACTGTTTATATATGAAGCAATTAATTATATTATTAAGCTCGGTGGATTTTTCCTTTTCCAAAATGTATCATTTCTGCTATTTATGTATTTTTAAAATGCTTTCAAGATAATAAGTTTTAAAAATTAAGCTAAATTGAATATTGTGTCATTTGTACTATAGACAAAATTTTCAACAAATACAAAAAGTCTTTAAATAGAATCAATTTTACTCTGTACTATTTAGATAAATAACTTATTCTTAATGCAATAAATATGTTGGCTATATAAATAATTGTTTATATTTAGCTTAGTATCAAATTGGATTGTTTGATAAAATTTTCATTCATAAAATAAGTATGTACAAAATAATAATAACAACAAAAATGGTATCCATAGGTTCCTACAGAAGCTGCACAACAACAAGCCCAAGCTGCTCAAGTACAAGTACAACAAGTTCAAGTTCAGAACAATCAACAGGTACTAGATTTTGTGATAGTTTTTGAATGGGTGAAACTATAATAATATATACTTTAATTTTGTATAAATTATTGAACTGTTGTTTTGATGATTTTATAAGGATAGCTAGCATGTCTAATCTTCTTAGCAGAAGCGTGATTAAATTTTTTGTATAAGTATTTCAGGAATATTGAAATAATTAAGAATTTACTGTTTAAGAACTAAATTGCTTGAAGCATTGATTGTAAGTAAAATTATTTGTGAATTATTGATTCAGCATAATTGAGTTCTGTTGATCAAATATAATATCTTGCAAATTGATGGAATTTATGCTAGGCCTTGTTTTTATTAATTTCATTATGCTTCAAATAAATTTCAAAGTTGATTCTTTTTATAACCTCCAGAATTTTGTATTATAATTTTCCGTTTGTATTACACATCTAAATATTTGGTTCTCTTTTAGACATCTGCTCAACAGGTGTTACAGTTGCAGCAGCCAATTGCAAACCAAGTGAATCAAGCTGGTGGTGGTATTCAAATTGTTCAGCAGTTTTTAAACAGCAATGGTGAAATTCAGCAAATACCTGTAAGTTTTAATTTAGTTTTATATTTGGATATGTTTTCATTCTTACTAATAAATATTAAGAGCTGTATTTGAAAAAATAAATAGAATATATTAATTATATCTATTAGAATTATTTATATTGAAAGCTCACAGTTTGGAAAAAGTGATTCCATGTTGAGACTAAAAATGCATCTGTGTTATTTAACCTTTTATAATTCTGTGGTCCTTACTAACCTGCAAAAGATTTTTTGCCTCAAAAAAATATTGTACAATGATAAATAAGGTAATAAGATGCTTAAAATTGAATTGAGCTACCTTAATAGCTCAGAAATACAATAAATCTATAGTTAAATATAATTTATTTTCAGAAGCGATAAATTTACACCTCACTGCCTATTCACAATATAATTGTTTTTGTAGAGACATTAAGTTCCAACATTTGTCCCTAAATTTTAACTCCTGTAAAAGTGTTCAGAAATGCAACACCACTGTGTTGTGTTCCTTATTGCTAAGATATTCTAATATTTGATAATTATCATTTATTACTGAAATTATTTAACTAAAATTCAACATTCATTTTTTTAAAGGATTAAAAACTGTTGATACAGCTGAGATTGCTTAAAATTTGGAATCTTCACTTTAACTGAATCTTTCAATGATTTTATGGTTATTTTGACTTCATTTTTGACTTTTTTATACTATAATTTATGAGATTATAGTTTATTTCTCAAAGCAAGACTTGACTAAGATGTTATTAATAAAACTGCATCAGTGTGGGATAGTATTATTTTTATGCAATGTAGCAATCCTCCTAGCCATACTAACAAATGCAGTATGAGTTTCAAATTTTAATATAAGACATTTGTGATTTTTGAATTCCAAATAATTCCATGATTTTTAACTTAAAAAACTGTATAACGTTGTTTTAAAATACCTATATACCATTGAACATTCGATTATAAATTTTATCCTTTGACACTAAGTGATAAGCATATTCATCTCCCCTTATTTTATAAATTAAATGATAAATCAACAAGCTATTTATGTTTTAGTATTTACATCATCAATTTATCATGATACATAACCCCCAAAAAATTTATTTGTCAATGCCCCAGAACCCCTGTAAAGAAGTAATTTCATTTTTTTTTTAAATATATTGCATTAGAATGTATTTGTATTTATGAATATGTTCTGTGATAATTTTGCTCCTTTACAGGTACTTTTACTGGTTCAAATATATGTTATAAATAATTATCTATTGTCTTATTGTTTTAGTTTCAGTTAAACCCGAGTCAATTGCAGCTAATACGAATGCAAATGCAGGGTCAGAATACCAATCAGCCAATTATAATTCATGCAGCTCCTGTTCAGCAGAATGCTTCCCAAGTGCAGCAGACTGCAACTCAGGTGAGTGCAGAGAACCTCTGGAATGGGGTTAATTCAAATGAAACCCAGCAGTATCCTCAGGTGAGTTAGGTTGAGGTTGTGCCCCAACACCCTTCCACAATTGCATGCAAAAATTCTCTGTAATAAATAAAACATTTCTGTAATTTGATATATTAACTTGATTTAGCTGTATTTGGTTCATTTAGTTTTATTTTGTGTTTTCAAAATTTTTATATATGCATATTAAAAATATAAAAATTTTGAATGACATGAAAATGCATGTTTTGTGTTTATCTATAAATTGTTTGTCCTTTCCAAAATGTTTTATTTCACCCCTTATGTATGTGCATTCTAGATGTCCTCCCTTACTTTCCTCCCTTACTCATTCTATATTAATACAAATGTTAAGCATTGTCTTTTATGCTATAACTATATATTTATTAATTTTTTTAATCATCTTTCTACTATAACATTACAAAATAATTAAATTATGATCCGCTTGAATTAATATTATGGAATAATTCAGTATCAAAAGATAAAATGTAAAAAGATTAAATTTTGGTGTGAATTAACTTAACCAGCATAAGAGTTTTTGTGTATTGCTTATGTTAAAAATTATTTCAAGATTAACTTTTATTTACAGAAAATAAATTGTAAAAAATATAAAATCACTAATAATTTAGCAAAATATATTTTCATTTTGGAATTATTGTTCATACACTTAATGAGTGTCATATTATAGTTTAGTAATTCATATGCACTCATAGGCTAACTTACTCCAACTCCTCAATTGTCGTTTCTAGAACATATAGCAAGTCATGCCATTCCATGCACACAAATCTTTTTCTTATTCATTCAATAAGCAGTGAAAATGAATGTAGAGGTAACTGGGATAGACTGGATATCTAATCTTTTATTGTACATCTTGCAAATCCTGATTGCTTTTTTTAATTGATATCAGTTTTGGAGTGCTACTACTTTTCATGAGCTGTGCATTGGAGGTTTTCTATACAGTTCCACAAGCAATCTCATTGCACTTGGACAATCTGGAGGGTCTCAAAATTTGTGCAATACATATCTTGGTGTTAAGTCAACCATAAATTTATAACATTGCAGCTTTATTTAAAGGATAATCCACATTTTACGGATAACTTTTCCTTGCTTTCATTCTTTAAAAAAATAATAAACAGATGTATGAAAATATCCAAATTATGTAGAGGTGAAACTTAATTGATTACTCATTCGTCATTTCTTAATCTGCTGATCATAGACTATAAGACTAACAAAAAGTGGTTACAATCTTTTGGTAAATAAACTACTAATAAAAAAAATGAGAAATATGCAACAGTTTCAAAGGTTTTGTCCAAAAATTCATTAGCACTTTAAAGTAAAATGAATCTTTTTTTCAAAACCCTGTAATTCTCATATTTTGTGACTAATTTCATAATAGATTAAATAAAGAAAAATAAGATCAGCATAATGTAAACATTTCTAGACAGCAGCTAAGAAAGTTGAATCACTTTGTTAAATATCAAACAAGTACCCCACAAGTACATTTCAATCAATGCTAAAAAAAAGCTATTTTAAATATCTGTTACGTATATGTCATTTTTAAAATAGGAATATATATGTATAATTCAGCCTTTTCTATAATTATTTTCCATCATATATATATAATATACTGGAACAATTAATCATTGTCTAAGTACTATTTTGCATCAAAAAATTTGATAATTATGATTTCAAATGCAAATGCAAAAATAAGCTATATAGAAATAAAATACTATTCTTCATAATTAAAAAATATTTAATTATTCAAGCTTTTTACTGTCTTAAGTGTAATATGATTGCATTTTTTTTTAATTCCAATACTTGAATACCACAATCTGTATGTAATTTCATTGTTGGCCAATGATAAAGAAAGATATCTCTTTATGTATAGTTGTCATAATTCAAATTAAATTCACACAATGCATTAAAATTTATATAATATCTATTATGAATATTAATGAATGAGAACTGGATAAAATTTTTGGCTCATGTATACACATATTTATTTATATGTTGCAAATAAGAAAAGAAAAACATATTGTGTTGTTTTATATATGCATGTCAATGTATTAGCTTTGTTTTTATCTCTTGTTCCTATTTGTATTTGGTTTATGCTTTGTATTGTAGTCTTGAGCTATGTCTAACCCTCTATCAGCTTAATCCCATTGTGTTGTGCATGCTTATAGTATTTTATTTTGTCAGGGGACTGTGTTTCAGCAAGCTAGCCAACAGCTTACTCAGCAACAGCAAGCTCAGGTTGGTTTTCACATTATCCCTTAATATAACAATATTCCTCGTAGCTTCTGAATCCGAAATTGCTTTTCCCGTGTGAAATCAGTACTTTGCACCCCATTTTATTTTGTATCAGTGTTTTGTTTGTTGCTTTAAGTGTCTGTGTATATTTCTTTTTTTAGTGTGTTTGTTTTTTAGCTGTGCTAAACTAATTATTTGAAATTTGTTTAGTAGTTCAAAAAAGGAGCTAGTTAAGATATTGTCAGTTTGATAACATTTGCAATAGTAGGTAGTTAATTACATCTCTGAACTATATGATTTTTTAAATTTTTAACTATTAAAATATCATTTAAAATTTAATTGTGTCATTGAAAAAAAAATTAAATTTCTTCTAAGTTATATATTTATATGCATTGTTTTTAAAAAAGACTAATTATTTATATTTTCTTTTACTAAGTAATTACTGGTGGAAAGATCAGTAATTTAATTGCGATTTTTTAATATAATTTGAGGTTAAAATTATCATGTAATAGTTTGAAAATTGACCATTTTATTTTTAAAAAATGTTTACTTAAGAATTATGAATAAATTTTCATTCACTCCTCTACACTTTCAATAAGGATAACTTTCCTTATAATGAATAAAGTATGTATATTCATTGATCCTTCTGCACTTCCTTGACAAAGATAAATTTTTCTTTAGGATAATCTTATTTAGTGTAAGTTATCTTAAAGCATGGGTCTATGTCACAAAAAGGCCATACATTTCTTTCTATGTTCATAAGACATTCCATGGATAGAACATTTTCTTTGTGGTTTTGCTGCTGGTGGCAAATTTCAAATGAATGTTTTCTTTGCATGTTAAATTTAGACTAGATCAGCTCTGAATACCAGCTATTGATTTAACCTAACTTCTACAGAAAATGTTATTCAGCTAAATGCTTATGTTGTTGATAACATGTAACATTTTTGCACCATATGATAAAAATATATATATAACTTTTATTTTGATTTAAATTTTGTCTCCTAATTGCTTAGAATCTCTTTGATATTAATATCAATTGGAGGATTAAAACTGTTTTATAAATTAATTTTTATTGTAGTTTATTATCCATTAATTAATTATAATTTTTACTTTTTGAAGGCTGTCTATCAAATTCAGCAAGTTGCACAGGCATCTGGACAGGTGGCCACATCTGGTACTCCAGTATTTTTGACCCAAACTCCTGGTGGTGGTACGGCTACTGTACAAATTCAAGCAGTTACAGCAGATCAACATTCATCCACAGATGAAGAACAGCAGCAATCACAGTAATTGCCTGCAAGGCTGTACTGTACATTTGAGTGATACATTAATGCATTCAGCTATTTGTACATAGTCATTGATCCGATTTTAGTCATTAAATACTTTATTTTACAGATTTCTGTGTTTTTATGCTCTTGATAATTTAAATTTTTCATGTTTCTTTAAATTAACTATTTAGGGTGAATATCAGAAAATAATAATTTACCTAACAAGCTTTTTAAAATTAAATTGATAATGGAAAACATTTTAGATAGAACATTTTGAATTTTAAGTTTCCTAACAGCTTTAAATAATTTCAGGTGATGAAATTAAATGTAAATATTGATACCTTTCTAAATCCATTCTAAAATAAAACATTTTAAAACTAATTTTGACTGCAGCTCATGTATTTCATAATTTGTTACTAAATGATCCAAACTTTTTGAAACTCTGTATAGGGTATTCCAAAACCTGGCCAATTTTGTATTCAGGTCAAGTATATACAGTAAATTATATTCTGAATAGAACGTGGTATTGCTAATACTAAAGGTAACCTCTACACACTTTTATAATAGGATACACATATAAAAGTTATTATGAAGTTTTTAAGGAATATAAATTTATCTATGTAATTACAATATGTGAAGCATATATAATTTCAGATTACACGTTCCTTTAATACTTGTTTTGTAATTTTCTTTGTTTAAGTTTGATTAGTGTAATTTATTTTGTATCTATCCTCCTTAGTATGATATAATGTTATTTTTATAGTTATGTTTTTCTGACTTTAAACTTTATATTGTGCATTCTTTTTGTTTGTGACTCGTATTGTTCTTCAAGTACGATTTACCCCTCTAGCTTAAAGCTGTCAGTTGCAGATTTTAAAGAATTTTTAAAATCTGGAAACATTTTTTTATCACACATTTATTAACATTGGTGGATATTCTGCATTTTTAATTCTTATTTGAATAATCTTGTATTGTTGTTTATCTTCAAAAACAGCAGAACTGTATCCTCTATGAAATGTCCACTAGAAATGGACTATCAATAAAATTCTGCCTGGTGATGCTCAGACAAATAAGAATGTGATTAGGTGATGCTTCTTCCATAAAACACTTGGGGCAGACTTTTAAAACTCTCAGAATATTTCATAGTTCTTAAGTGTCCACTGAGAAAGCATATGAGAGTAGTCCGATCCTGCCAATGTAAAGCGTCAGAGGGCCCCCTTGGTGACTAATCATATACCCGTGGGGCAATTTTATTTTAGCTTTTAACTCTCAAGAAAATCTCTATGTAGGTTAGAATTTCAGTAGGCAGAGGCATCATTAGCTCCTGCTTTAATCAGGGTGTCCACAATCTCATTATCCTCAATGCCAACATGTGAGGGTATCCATTGTAACTGAATCAAAGCATTTTAGATTATTAAGCATATTCACTCCCACACTAAGCCTATTGGCCAAGTGTCGAATTGAGCTTCTACTATCCGACAGAATCCAGATTTCATTTTTATGAGTAAATGACTTAATCAATTTCAGACCTCATTGGTGGCAATAAGCTCACTATGAAAAACAGGTCAGGAATTCCTCTTCTGGATTTTTGCCTCTTTATCTCTAGATTTGATGTAGATTTCTCTGCCTGTACAGCCATTATCATTTTTGCTACTATCCATGTACAACTGAATTGCATCCCTTGGAATGTGATTAATTCTCTCAAGCATCAGTTGTCTTAGATAAAATGGAAGATCATTTTGTTTGTTCACTTGGATAAGAAGGTCAGTAGGTAAAAAACATCAGCCATGCTCTCAGGTGGATTAAAACAATGCTGTGCTACAAAACTAAAGGCAATATTGCTAGCAGTTACTGGAATAAATAGGCTGTTACTTTTGAATCATTGATTGTTCCATACTCCAAGAAAAGCAGGTGTTCTATTTCATGAACCAAGACTGTAAAGTTTGATGTAGTATTTAATCAGACAAGCACTTCTTTGAAGTTTTAGGGGTAGCAGATCTACTTCATAAAGCACGATGTCACAGGGACAAGAAATCTATAGACAATGATGGGTTGAGCAGCATTTAACTCGAGTCGTTCAGATTCTCTGCAGGTTTGAATCTGATTCGCGATAAATTCGGCATCCATGTTCCAGAATAGGCTAAATAAGAGAAATATAGATGTTTCTGAGAATAGTAGCATTAGCTCCTTTGTCACATTTCAAGATATATTTCAACATGTTGAAGCTTTTTCTAGCTATCAACACAAGATGGTCTGTATGTTTATTATTCAGTATCTTAGAATTCAGAACAAAACTGAGATATTTTGGATGGTTAACAATGCTGGGAGGTTGATATTTCGGCCATATAATTTTCTAATAGTTATAAGGAACCCAACCATAGAATTTAGTAGTTACTCAATTTGTGGCCTTTAGGAACTTCTTTTTTAAGTATAAGAAAAATTTATTAAATAAGAATAATAATTTATGCATAATCATCACACAATATGCTTGAAATTAAAGGAAATTTACTAATTTCATTTCATTTCTGATTTGTTGATCAAACCTATTTCTAAACCAAAAAACTCATTATATAAAGCTACAAATATATAAGAAACAAATGAAGAATTTGAGGGGAAATTTTCAGCTGTAATATACATTAGATTCAGGGCTCATTTAATCAAGAAACAAAATCTCTATAACTTCTGATAAATGCTTAAATGCCACTCACCCTTATAAAAATTGGCAATGTAGTTTCATAACATTGGAAAATGCATACATGCTTCATATGGCAATATTTAATACACTCAAATTCTTAAGCTGATTTCAGAATCCAAATCCACTTTATTTTGGTACAAACTTATCACCTCTTTATTTGCAGTTTTTGTGAGGTAAAAGAAATGTTTTTATTCTGTCTATAGTTGTTAGATAATATTTGATATATATTAAGTTTTTTAAAAAGTTTGTGAAAAAAATAGTTAAATTGCAGACTAACATACTAAGATTGGATGTAAATTAAAGTTCCAAAATTTTCGATAGACATTCCTATATTAGCTTTGTTCTTTTCAATGTTATAATTGAATAGTAATGTTATGAAAAATAAGAATTAAATAGCTAAAATACTATATTGATTAAATATTTTAAAGATTAGGAGAATAAGGGATCAAAGAGAAGTTGAGAAGGCTTTCTTTGTTTGGTTAAAAAAAAATGTTTAGAAACTGTGTAGAGCATCACATTTAGAAGAGGAAGGGGGGGAGGACTTGGTTTCATTTTACTACTTTATAAATATACAATTTTCAGATTCCACAGAAAATTAAATAAATTCTTTTAAAAGTTTTTTTTTTTCTAAAAAAATTCTACAAGATCTAGAAAAACCTATCTATATATATAATGCTTTTTTTTCTAATTATGTTCTCCAAGTCTTCTCAGAACGATGAAAAAAGAAATTTCAAATGGTCAGGTATTAAATCAGGTAATCCTAAAATTTCTCGAATGGCCAATTTTGAAAATATTATTTGTGTTTATCATTTTTCAAGTATTGACAGATCGTCTGTTTGAATAAACTATTTTTCATTTCTATTATAAAATATGCCTCGGCAACTTCAATATATATATAAAGTAATGAATGAAATCTGTGGTTTCAATTCCATTTAGAAACATTAAATTGATTCTGCATTAGAACTAAATGTTCTTATATAAAACCCTCAATGTGGTCCAAAATAAATTGTTTCTTTGATTACTCTTGTAGCACGCATGCAAAGTGTAACAAGAGAATTGCTTTAAGCCTTCTGAACACTTTTAAGTCAAATGTTATGTTCAGATTGGTTATTGTTTATATTATTTCCAAAACAATTTTACGTACTTGCAACTGTTCTTGAAAGTTATTCCCTTATTGGTATAACTAGACATACAGCATAACTAAGAGAATTTACATTAAACTACTATGTCCACATCAGTAAAATCTCATATGTGTATATCCCCCTTCAGCTTTCAGCCAAAAGGATAAAATAAATTTATCCTTCATTGGAAATTGGTACAAAAAAATTCTGAAATTTGAATTTAAAGAATAAGAAAAAATAAATCATGACAGCTATAGGACAAATTGATAGCATTCCACTAGTGAGCATTAAACAATTAAAATAATGGAGACTAAAATCATTTTTAAAGCAAAAAATTCTAATTCGTGATATTCAAATAGAATAATTTTTCTTTGGTAATCTAACAGAAGTAAAAATATGAAAGATTTAATGGAGTAATGAAATGTTTTTCAATTTCTTTATAATAATAAAAGCTTTGTCTAAAATGCATTTAGAAAATTTTAAAAATTGTCACAAAAGACCATTTTTGAAATTTTATAATTGTGTGAACATTTACCGTGTAATATCTTCCAGGACCATTAGAAAAATATTGAAATCTCGGGTAATTTTTAATTCAAATTTTGAAAACCCCTTCCTTAAGTACTTCAATTAAAGAATTGCCTATGACATACTCATAAATATTAGATTCATCACTATAGTAGAATGCAACATTCTGGATAAATATGCTTTTTATAGCATGCATAATTGAAAGAAAATATGTCAGCCTAAAAATATGTTATTCTGTCTTTAAGCAGCAGTTTATATTTAAATAAAACATCATAGCATTTCAAAATCAAGGAAAAGGAATCAAAATTATACCTTAATTAGAAATATGAAATCTGTTGGCAATTATTTACAAATACTCCAATACAACATGTCAGCAGATGTAAAAGTTCATTTTGTAAAGTTAAAAGTACTAATGCATGTTAACTTTAAGATTGTGAATTTTGACAAATACACGAGCCATTTAGTCAAATTAGATCTGCTGAGAAGTAGCCAGAACAGAAGATAGAGGGCAATACTATAGGAGAAAAAGAAATTATATTTGAAATACCCAATATTCACTGATGGATTGAACCCATTAAAGTATTTAAAACAAGCAACAAGAAAAAAAGTTTAAAACTAAATGCAATTTTAAAGTTTTCAAAAGTGAACAAATATCCAACTTCAAACAAAAAATATATTGTTATCAATTAATTATCCACCTAAATGCTTATATGGCTAAAATAGTGCATGCCATTCAAGTTAGGATCAGCAGTAAGATTAAAATTTCACTTTCCAACATTGAATTGTTATAAAAATATGTATTGAAAAAGTTTTTGAGGATAATTTTACTTTAAAAGCTATAAGTTCTCTATTTTCTCCAGTAGGTATATCTTATATATACGAGTACTAACTTGTACGTTAAGAACACTGCATGTCATAATTAACAGCACGAGTATATTATCAGTTACAAAAAGAAAGAAATTCTTTTTTTTTTTTACAGAAACAATAATTCTCAAGAAGTAAATATAAACTATTGCAAATATGATTTCCATCTAGACTGGGAAATTGATACAAGAAAAGAACTATAAAAATTAAAATATTTAGGCTTTTTTAAAATATAATTTAATATTAGGTTATGCTCCAAGAATAGCAGGCATGAATTAAAAAATAATTTAAACTAATTGTAAGATAAATGCTTACTAATCTACAAAATACTCCCCCAATCCCAAGAGAAATTCCCCCAAGCAATGTATAGAAAGTATAATTCGAATAGAGATTAAAATGAAATCTGCTATGCATATTTCAATGTATCAAGTGGGAACATAAATTCTTGAATGGTTGAGACCACATGCCCATGAAGGTTAAATTATATTTTTAACTGTTTCATTGAGCAAGTCACTTTATAATTTCAAACGATAAAAAAACTTTGTCTTGCACTTATTGTTTAAAAAAAGAACCATGTTTCCTACTGATTTCATATAATCATGTGCTTAAATGAAAATGCAATAGCAATGCATTATTAAAACCTAATTTTTTGAGATGCTCCTGCAGATAATAAAATTTCAATCTTTAATCTACAAATTGTTTTATTTTTCACCTACAGATTTTTGTTGATGCCACAAACCTCGTTCCCAAAATAACACATTCTGACATGATAAAAAATCTGAAACTCCATCAAAGTTAAGAATCTTGAATGAGCCAATAATTTTCAAAATATGTGAATTTTAATAAAATTTCAGCATGAAGAAAATCAGGATATAATTCCTTAAAAATATTTATTATATATAAATGAAATTAAAAAGATTTAAAAATCTGATTATCCCTCAAACTTTTTAAATCCTGATCATAGAAAAAGTTATACCTGAGAATTTTAAGTAATGAAGAAGTTGCTCAGTACACAAAGAATACAAAATATATTTTAAAATAAAAATGATTCAAGAAATAACACTAATTCTGTTTCTTAAGTGAATAAGTTAATGAATTGTTGAAATTAAATACTCATATTACATATGACTTCAAGTTTGCCTGTTTAAACGCCATAGCAACACACTGCCCCAAAACTTGTTTCTTACAGCAAATTGCACATACTTTTATTATTTTTCCATCTCCCTTTCAACCTCACACACTATTCAAATGGTCAACTTTTACAAGCATATGAAACGCCTTAAACACATTTTGGGAAATACAAAATTTTCTTCTGCTTACGTTCCTAATTAAATTTTGGACAATTTTGCTTTAGTTTTAAAATTTTAGAATTGGGGTTGGAAAATGAAATATCCACAAGAATGATTTTTTTAGAAATACAAACAGAAAAAAAATATTGCTCATCTTTCTAAAAATAATCTTGTTATTTTCAAAATAAATGCAAATAATAAATATTGAATTTCTTTTAGAAATATTTTTGTTAATTTTTAAACAAGATTTATCCCAGAGGATAAATAAAGGTACATTCTTTTTACACACACACACAGAAAAAATCGTGGTGTTTATATATGATGGAATGAATATAATGATGTTAAATTGTAAGGCGAAAAAACAAGAGGAAAACTACACAATACAAAATCTTTTTTTCTAATTTATTACAATTTCATCACGCTCGTTTAGACTTGAAATAATCGTTCAATACATCATGAGCTTGAGTTTCCTTTCCATAATCCTAAATGAAAAAAGAGAAAAATTATATACAAATTACATAAAACATATTAAGGACAGAAATTTATAAATATAAAACAAACACTTACCACTACAACAACACAGCTGCAGCCAACAACTTTTCTCGCTTTTCCTTCCTTGTCAATTGTACATAGTCCAGCCCACTCACCTAATCTTTTATTACTATCAACCTAAAAAGACAATTTTTAAAAGGTTGTCAACTAACATTTCTAATATAAAAATGCATCAAGTTCTCTTTTCTTTCTCCCTCTTCTAGAAAATTCTACCCAGAACCCAAAGAAACAAAAATAGAAAATTTTATTTATAATTATATCACCCACTTTAATTTATTGAACATATATTTACTTAATTCAATCAATATACCTTAAATTAGAACCATCTCAGATAAAAGCAGTCAAGATTTCAATCACATGCCATGCAATTTTAGTTTTCATAATTTCACTTGCTTTTTTCCCCATTGGTTTACAGTAAAAAAAAAAGAGTTTTAAAAAAATATATTTCAAAAACACACATAAACAACTTCAAATAAATGAAAAAATCATGTATTCAATTATAAATAATTAGATTAATATAAAAAATAATCTATCCAACACTTTCAGATATAAAAATGTTAGCTTATTGCATGTATAGACATGCTATAAGTTTGGAAAAAATAAATTCAACTTGTTAAGTAATTTCAGTATGACTGACGGAATAAAATGGTCAAATTTACACAATAAGTTCTAACAACATTACTATATATTTTTTAATGTTGAATTATTACATAAATAAAAAGTAATTAATCTAAGTCTGAATTCATTTGATGGTCTCCCAAATATCTCCATTTAATTTTCAGCAGGATAGTTTCAATTCGTCATACAAAGTAAAATTCTTTAATAACTTGTCAGAATTAAGAAACAATATTCAAAATAGCAATCAAATATTTACTTAAGAGACACTAACTATAATGTCAAAACATGGAATAATTTACAACAAGTTTTTAAAAGTTTATCAAGATGTGACTTTAAAGGAAGTATTTAAATTATAATAATTACAAGGAAAAATATAAGTCTTGTAGCTCATAATAGCATCTGCACAAATAATATGATGGCATATAAATCTATTAACCATCTAAGTAATTAATAACTGTAATTTTTATAATCCTGCATTATCATTGCTAACATTTACTATAATAGTATTGAATTATTACAGGAAGAAATTTGAAAGGTGTAAAAATTGCATACAAATCTTGCATCTAAACAGTGATTTTTAAAAATTGGTTAGAAGATGATGTGCAACAACCTATTATTCTTATAAATACATATTTCTACACAATTTTAAACTGAAAAAAATATATGACCAGATTTTGCAATCAAAAAATTTTTAATTACTATAAATGATTTTTAGTCAATTTTTTTTTTAAAAAAAAATATGGTAAATGGTTATTTCAGCAAGAATCGACAAAATATTCTCAACAAAATTGAAACAAAAACAAAACCAATCAGAAAGAAAAAACATTCCTCACACACCATTCAGAAGTTCGTTTTCATCACTGGTTTTGAACGTTATTTCAAAAAAGAAAATAAAG
Source organism: Argiope argentata (assembly GCA_026289955.1). Taxonomy (NCBI): domain Eukaryota; kingdom Metazoa; phylum Arthropoda; class Arachnida; order Araneae; family Araneidae; genus Argiope; species Argiope argentata. Next base: position 4,088,765 of record JAOUZG010017314.1, read on the forward strand.
TAGCAATGCAACTATAAACAATTTTCTATGATTTTTTGATAAATAAATATTTAATCTTTATAAAGAAAGAGAAAGACTCAAATTTGTCAAAGAAATAGGAAATCATTGCAAATGAAAAAAGGCACTCGGAAGTTGACATTTCTCATGCACAATTCAGAAGACGTAGCTTTACTTCCTCAAAGAATATAACAGCAGGCTGAAAACTAAATACTATTCTATCAAACATTTATTTCATCTTTTCTTTTAACAGAGCCGTGAACATTATAACATGAAGGCACTCAGAAAATAAAAAGACATTCCTCACGCACCATTCTGAAGAGGGAGCCTTTGCTTTTCATCATAGAACATAACAGCAAGCAGAAAATATCCCAACATTTATTTCATCTTTTCTTTTAACAGAGCCATGAACATTATAAC
>JAOUZG010017314.1:4089191-4149751 GCA_026289955.1 Argiope argentata
TTAACAGAGCCATGAACATTATAACATGAAGGCACTCAGAAAATAAAGACATTCCTCACGCACCATTCAGAAGAGGGAGCCTTGATTTTCATCATAGAGTTTAAAAGCTTGCAGACGTTAAGATTAATTTTAACCTGACCCACCATTCATCTATTCAATTTCTGAATTAATTATTTTAGCACAGAAACATGTATTTATTATTTAAAAAATTTATAAATTAAAGACATTCAAATATCTTTCAAAGGTAACCTTTATTTTTCTATTGAATAATCCACTATGAAGAAAAATACAACATGCCATCCATTTATTTAGTTTTTGCAGTTGTTCTTTAAGTAACAATGAGTAATCAATAATTGAAAATAAAAATAGAATTCGGACACAATCCTCATACTCTATTAGAAGAGAATGTTTATTAAAATGGAACTGTAAAAAATTTCTTGAGACTAAAATCCATGTGAGTTATTTCTTTTTGAGTTCTTTAATCATCAAAATCACTCAAAAAAGGGAGTTTTTGTTTAATTCCCAAAATGGTAATAATTATTTAAACAGAAAAGAAATCATTATAATTATGATAATCATTTTGAATTGTAAGAATTTTTTTTAACATACAAGTCTTAAAATAACTGAAAAATATAACTTACAATGCTCCTTAAATATAGTTATAATGTACTTGAAGAAATCCTGACAAAAGTTTCCAAGGGATTTTAATAAATTTTATCAGGGAAAAAAAATCCTATTAAACAAATGTGACTTTTTTTTATAACTAGATTCATTTATAACTATTTATTTTCTCTAATAAACACCTCAGGCATCCCAAAAATTCTTGTAACAGATGAATTAAAATAATTAAATTAAGGTTATTTAAGTATAATTTTGAATAGTAAAAATCTATTGAAACTGAACTTTATCAATGGAATTTTTTCCCCTAAAGAAATAAAAAAATTAGTTAGATTTTCTTTGTGTCATTGATAACTATGTCTTGAACCATCTGCTTCCCCAAAAGCAGATAATATTCTGATTTAACTAATGTTGATTACATTCCTAGTTATTTAATGTATCCTTATATGCTGAGAAACATTTTTCATTCAAATTTCCTATTTTAATATCTAATTATGTCAAATTCTCTTTGAATACATCTTTATTCATAAGAAATGAAATTATCACAACTCCCATTAATTTTAACATCTTTGATCTTTAATTACAGAATTTTAAAAAAAGCTCCCTTTATCTAATTTTATTTTCTCAGCAAAGATTACCAAAATCAAGTAAAGATGATTTGAGTGCAAAATCAATCGATTCCATGCAAATAACATACTATCTATAATCCTTTCTGAAAGGCATAATACAGAATGATTTATTTATCGCAATTATTTGTTCTCCACAAAAACATTTCTCGCTGATTCAAAATTAACTAAATTCATTATGTAATCCAACATTTTTAGCAAACTATTGACAATCCATACTTGAGAAGCCTAAAATTTTATCAGATACACTTTCATGGAATTAAAGTCTTTTAATAATTTGTTCTTTTTCATGCTTATACTAATTTTATTAATTGCAGAACATGATGCATTGTTAGAAAAATCATACTGGCATTATTTACTGAAAAAATTCAACAGCATTTAAGAATTTTACCTTAAAAAGTTCAAAAAGAAGTCTTATATAAAATAATCATGATCAATAAATATCATAATACCCATTTTTAAAAAAAGTAATTAAGTGTTTCTGAGTATTGTATATCTGATCATGCATATTGTCATTCTTGGGGTAGCAATGGGATATTAAATAGTATTTTATAGGAAGAGAAACATTTAATTGCCAATTAGAAATAAGAATGCAGTCAGTACTAATTAAAGCAAATTTAAATAATCCAAAAAAATTAAAAATCAGGGTAGTATTGATTTAATTTGAGCAATCTCAACTATCATTCTGATGACACTGGCTATGCTTTTGTTGCATTATCAAATTTTAATTAGAGCTAGATACTTTATTAATGCATTTTTTACACAATATGAACAGAATATAAATTACACATAATTCAAAATGTTTTAGTTTAATTCAAAAATCAATCAAATTGAGAACTTCTTGGATTGAAATGAATGTGGTATTTCTGTTGTTCATGTGTTTTTCATGTTACTGGTAGATAGATGGAAATGAGCACATAATAGGGGTAATAACTATTCTACAGATGGTATAGTTTGTACAAGATATGTATAGATTAAAGCAAAAAACATGAATAAAGGGCAATAATATTACAATTCATAATGATACAAAATCTAACATTTACCTTCAAAAGATTAATCTGATGTTCGGCACAGAGTGCTTCAACAAGTCTGACGTACATAGCTTCGTCGCAATTTGTAGCTAAAACGCATAATAGTGCTTGTCGTTTGTCTAAAGATTTGGCAGCTTCGTGAAGACCACGGGACAATTTGCCATGTGTTAGTGCAGTTTTTAAAACTTCTTGTAGAGCTGTGTTTACATCCATATCACCACCACCACCAGTAGTATCACTAAAATATCATGAAATTAGAATTTAAACAGATATTTTCGTACATATAATGCAAAAAGATATCACTGACATACTAACTGGTTATGAATAAATTACAATTATTAGCACTAAATATGAGATATATGCAATAAACGATAAAAAGGACTTTTAATAAGCATTGATTCACTAAACACTTTATGAAAAGGTATAATATAAAATAAGTGTGGTTCTATTATGAGCAAGCAATTAATAAAAATGGAACATAAATACTTACACTTCGATGTCAGACATCCTGAACTTTTTTGTAATGAATATAACAGCACCCTCTGAAAGAAAAATAATACACAAATTTGTAAATTATAATCTTAGTTCATACAATGTTTATTAATTTATGATGGAAATGGATTTTAAATTTCACTCACAATCCTAAATCCCACTCGTGGTGGTGAAGTTTACCGAATAATATTGCAGTTACGTATACAGTGAAAGTTACAAAACCAACCGCGATGCTTGTGATATTGGCCGCCACTGGCGCTGAGTAGTCACGATGTCAGCTCTTTCTCTGAACGAATGAAAACAGTATGAATTTTATTGCAATAATGAAATGTATTGTTAGAAATTAGGTAAGCATGAAAAAAAGGCATTTAATAAATTGTCAAAATTTATTTAAAAAATTACAACGTAAAAAAATTACTATCACTGAGAAAATAATTTGTTATTTAAATTTCAAAATAAATATATAAATATAATTTTGTATATTTTCTGCCAACATCTGGCTAGACATTTTGTTAAATAAAATTTTTATTTATTTTGAAATGCTTATTTTTATCCTGTTATGCTCATTTATGTTAAATTTGTAACTTGTAAGTCAAAAGCCCAAAAATTTTCAAATTCTCTCTTTCTATCTCTTCTCTCTCTCTCATTCTCTCTTTCTTCTCCTTTAAATGCATCTTATCAATATTAAATTTAAAACAAAAATATATTGAAAAGAAAAATTATTTGTGGGTGTGCATCCAATTAAGCTTAAAAGGTGCATACCATCATAAATAGTGCTGTAATTTTAAAATCAATTTTAAGTACCTTAAAAGTGCTTAATTTTCTGGAAAAGTGCAAATAAAAAAAATTCATAAATAAAACAGAAGAGGAGTGCCAATACAATTGAAACAAAATTAAAAAACTTTTGAAATCTAATGATTTTTGTCTATATGAAAACTGATATTTGTTGGATCCAATTTTAGGTTTTGTGTATAGTATAAAAATAAAAACTACTATTTCTAGATGTAAAGTACAAATAATTAAAGTTAGGAATTTGAAATATGGCAAGAAATTGATTCTGGAACATAAAAAATTCACTAAGAATATATTTTTTGGAATTTTATTTAAAAATAAAAACAGGATTTAAATACATTACCACTATATCATTGAATAAGAAGTATTTTTTACTCTTTTAAATTTGATTGAATGTTTTTCCCCTCCTTTTTATTTTAAAAAAATAATTTTTGAGAATGTATATTGTACTTGATTTGTATTTATCATTTCTTTAAATAATTTTTATTTTCCCACATCAGTTCAAAATTATAAAACAATTCATCGAATAGGATTCTTCATTTGATAAATATTTGTAAATTCTAAGGCAATACACTATTTAGTCTCGCTCATTTCTAAAATTACTTTTTAAAAAATGAGATAAATGTTTTTTTTAATTTTATTTGCAACTCCAGAGCTTTTTTTAAAAAAATCTTTGTGGATTTATTACCAATATTTGTGAAAAATAGGAATCATTAAATAATTTTCATTCAATAATAATAATCAAAAATAATTTTCCAAAATATGTTATTGCATTTTCCTTAGTTTTTTTTTTTTTTTTCAAAGCTAAAGTATTAAAACTTCATTTATCTTTACATAGATAGTAAAAAACATGTTTTTCGTAAAATTTCAAATTGCCAAACATAAAAAAAACCCTCCACATTACATCAGGAATGAGAAGCAATAAAATACTTGTTTTTTAGTCTGACTATTTCCAAATGTGTGGCCATTCTATGCAACTTTCTCAATGCAAATGTATAATCAGAAATCATTCTAAATTAACTGTTAATTTGTTAAATTTAAAAGAAAAAAATTGTAAAAAAGAAGCCTAAATTTTATTGTCTATCATACAAAAGGTGATTTAGTGTTTTGCTAATGATAAAAGTATGATCATTTTTCTATTTTTGTCAAAACCAAATATGTTTTATATTTCTGCAACATTGAAGGAACATCTAAGTATTAAAATTTAAAATCACTATTATATTTTTCACACTAACATTGGAGTTAAAATTTTTTAATTATATAGAAGCTGTTTACAAACTATTTAAGGAATTACTATTGTTGCATCAGCATTCTTCAGTAATACAAAAACAAATCAACTAATTACTAAAACGCTGCATCATCAGATTCTTTTAACTTCGTAAAATAAGATGGGATATTTCATGACAAGTGAATACGATTAAAAAATGGAATCCAATAGCTTAACAACATCAACACACGTTTATTAGAACATATTTTTTAGAACACAAAACGAAACTGAAACAATGACGTCACAGGTTTTTTTTTACAAAGTAGTAGTTGAAGTGTTTTTTAAAGGATAACAAAATCTGGAGTTGAGTTGCATCTAATTTCACTCACGCACGCAACACTCCCACCTTTTGAGTTTGAAGATTCTAAACTCAAAACTAAATCAAAGATCAAGTCTCTTGACAGGCTTAATTTCTCGTCCCAATCTGGTTTTCTGGTCCAGTACAGGTGGGTTATCGACTTTAGATTTCACAGGTTTAGCAGTTGTATTTCTCATATTTTTCTCCGTAGATTGAGAAAGTTTTCTTGTACATTTCAGTGCTCGATGTCGGAGAGGTTCAGAAGAAACTGCATTTATCTCAAGTGAATTCAAACGTTGAACGGGTCGTAACTTTTCACCACTAGCAGTTTTCACTTTAACTAGACGTATACCATCTTTACCTGGAAAAATCTCAATGATTTTTCCTAGAGGCCAGTAGAGTTTTTTTAGATTTTTATCTTCAATAAGGACTATTTCTCCCACCTTGACACCATTAGACTTTCTAATTTTATTTGTATTTTGTCTCAAATGACCTAGATACTCCAGTCTGAAACGTTTACGTAGATCTTCACGAAGCTTCAAACGATACATGTGTCTCTTTTGAAGACTGGTAGATTCCAAATTGTCAAGGTCAGGTACACAACATTCCATTAAGTCTCTCATAAACATAGACGGAGTTAAGGGTTCAAGCTCATTGTCATCTGACACATATGTGATAGGCCTAGAGTTAATAATGCTTTCACATTCACAACAATAGGGAATTTAACTCTTCATACTTCAAGCTAGCTTTACCCAAAACTCTTTTAAGTAGATCTTTTACAAGAGCGATGAGACGTTCCCACCATCCTCCCCACCAGGGTGAAGATGGAGGTATAAATTTCCAGATGATTTTACTCACATTTCTCTCACTAACAATTTGATCCCAATTAACTTTTTTAAGAAGGCTTTCACTTCCCACAAAGTTTTTACCATTATCTGTATAAATGATAGCTGGTCTCCCTCGCCGAGCTATAAATCTTCTCAGTTCGAGTAAAAATTTATCAGTAGACATAGAAGAGACCAGTTCCAGATGCACAGCAGGGTTTAGACATCCAGGTACATGATTCCACTGATGAGGTTCGCTGCCCAATCTAATTTCCTTAACTCGGTTCATTACAAACGTTGCCCATTGTTCATCATTTTTTATCCAATATAAACAGTTCATAGAATCTGACCAATAATAAACAGGTATGCCACCAAGTTCTTCTAAATCAGTGCAAATACTTTTGGCAAGCCTCAAGCCTATGCAACAACCCAATAGCTCCAATCTGGAAATGGAAATACTTTTTAAAGGTGCTATTCGTGATCTTGCTGCTACTAAATGACAAACGACTTCTTCTTGGTTCACGGATCTTAAGAAAATGCATGTAGCATAGGCTTGTTGACTGGCGTCACAAAATACATGCAAACTATGCCTCAAGTTCTTATGTCCCTGAATCCATCTTGGTATTTCTATCTTGTTCAACTGATGTAACTGTCTATCCCATTTTTCAAATTTATGAACAATTTCTTCTGGTAGAATATCATCCCAATTAGCCTTAACTTTCCACGTTTCTTGGAGCAAGATTTTTGGAATTAAAGTTATGGGGGCAGTAATTCCGATAGGATCGAATATTTTGTGACATTTTGAGAGAATATATCTCTTTGTTACTTTTACAGATTCACTCTCCGTGTCACTTCTTACATCAATTTTTAACGTGTCTCTATCAATGTTCCAAATAAGACCAAGAACTGGAACGTCTTGTAAGGTAGGAGAAGCATCTTGGGATTCATTACAATTCTCTCTTATGCATCCAAAAGAGTTGTGTTGCCAGCCACGTAAATCAAACTTTCCGAGAGCCATGATTTCTTTGGATTCATTTATAAACTTTGTCAAATCAGCTTCACTTTTAACACTAGCCACACAATTGTCAACATACAAAGATTTTTTTTAGGTGATTAGCTGTCATCTTGTAACAATCAGGAACTCCATCTAATAGATGATTCAACGTCGCCCCTAAAAGGAATGGACTTGATTTGATCCCAAACACTACACGGCAATGTCTGTAGATTTTGACAATGCTTGAATCTCCATCTTGCCACCAAAGAAAACGCAAAAAATCCTTGTCACTGTCATTTAGCTGAATCTGTAGGAAAGCTTTGCGTATATCGGCGATCACACCATACTTGCCAATACGAAACCTATTCATGAGGGCTGGAATAAGTTCCACAAGGTTTGGACCAGTTACTAGACAGTCATTTAAGGATGGACATCCTTTAGATTTTGTAGAACCATCGAAGACGGGCCTGATCTTTGCTGTCGAATTGTCTTTTATGACAGGTCGATGAGGAAGATAGTGACAATTAGAGTCCTTAATATCATCACTATTTAACTCTTCCACAACACCTTCTTTCTTCCAATCTTCAAAAACATTTTCATAGTCTCGTAGAATACCAAGAACTTTGATTCTATTAACTGTATTTTTCAATCTTTTCTCAGAAAGACCTTTGTTCGAAGGTAGATCAGGGTGATCTTCCAACCACGGTAATGAAACAACATATCTACCATCTTCATTTTGTTTAACAGAATTCAAAAACAGCTTTTCGGTTTCTTTCTCCATTTCCATTTGACTTTGTTTATCTGCAGTGTCCAGTATTCCTAGTGTGTCCAAACTCCAAAGATCACTAATGCTTTTGTTGTTCACATGTAAAGACAGTACCGTCATGTAGCTATCATTTTTCATTTCTTTTTCTAGTTTTCCCATAAGAGTCCATCCAAGCAGCGTTTCCATTGCCACTAAACCACATGATAAATTCTCAACTTTTCCAGTAAAAAGTTTACCGGCTATATCAGCACCAATGAGCAAATGCACTGAAGACGTTGAATCATGGCGATAGGCTTCTTTGTCACTAAGAAATGTTCCTCTTTCTTCAATCTCTTTAGTCCACGGTCCAGAAATTACTGTTGGTATATCCATACATATTGTGTCTTGATCATAAGCTTCAAAAGAACAGTAATAATCCTTTTGGAAACTGCTTGCATATACTTTGTATAAATGATGTTTCTGCTTACTCTCTATGCCTCCAAAAAGATTATGGATCATATCTTCAGCTCTAATTGGATCATAATTCAATTTAGAAACAGCTTCCCTGGTAATGTAGGATTTTTGGCTACCTGTGTCAATTAAAGCTCTCACAGGAAAATTTCCCTCATCACCGTAAAGATATACAACCAGAGTTTGAAGAAGGACATCAGCCGAACATGTTGGATTGGCTAAGGTGTTGAATTTTTCCTTCGAATTTTCAGTAGATTGGCCGATTATTTTACCGGAACCAGTGGATTCAAACTGCTTTGTTTCAGGGCACATAACATTATAATGTTTTCTTTGACACTGGGAACATTTAATTTTATTTGTACACTGCCTTACCATGTGTCCAGTCTTGAAGCATCGATAACAGCATTTTTTCTTGGCGAGCAAAGTTGTTTTTTCTTGTAAATCTAAATTCAAAGCAAGTTTGCAATTTTTACTTTCATGATTGTTTTCGTTGCAAAAACACAGCTGGTAGAAATTTGACTTCCAGCAAAAAGTCCGGCAGCAGTGTGCATGGGTTTTCTCAATGAGTAAATTTTAGGACTGTCTTTTACAGAAAACCCTTTCATGGCCAGATTTATTCGTTCTTCTCCTTCTACTTCATTTTTCAAAAACTTCATTAAATTTTCAAGACGAGATTCTTCCTTTTTTTCATTGTAGCTATTATTTCTTTGCCAAGCTCTAAGGACTTCCTCGGATAAGCACGATTCCACTAAAGGAAAGAGCATAGCTGCATATTTTTCTGTTGTCACTCCTAAACTTTCTAAAGCTCTAAGCTGTGTCTCAATCCGATCGTACAAAGTAGGAAGTTTTACTTTCTGATCCCTATAGTTCATAGAAATTGTTAACTTCAAAAGCTCCCGAACATAAAATTCGACAAGTAGGTCATCTCGTCCAAATCGGGATTTCAATGAGTCTACTGCTTTGTGATAATTTTCCTTTGAAGGTGGAAAACTTTCAACTAACTCTCTAGCTCTAGTAGAAGGCAATGTAGCTTGTATCAAATATTGAAGTTTATCAGCCTCGTCAATATTTGGGTCACTATCAATTTTACTAAACTGACCCCAAAATGGCAACCAGTCTTTAATCTCACCACCAAACTTTTTAAATTCCAGTAACGGTAACTTAAATTTCTTTTTAGAATTACACTGAACAGAACTGGAATCATCACTTTCTTCACAGTTATTACTTTTGTTTTTAAAAATAATGCTGATTCGCTTAAATTTCTTGTTATATTCATCTGCAGCAAAAGTTTCAGCATCCAAGTCTTCTGGTTTCGTTTCCGTTTCAAGCAACATTAAATTCATAATTTCCTCATTCAGAACACTAAGTTCATTATACTTCTCGCCAAGTAAGTCAAAATCAGCCAATAAATCAAAATTTTCCGTTAAAATGGCTCCATCTTTAGAAATTACATCATTAATACTGTTATATAAACGTGTAAACGCTGAACGTGTAACAGTTCTTTTCCGCTTAAAATTTTCCGTTTTTATCTTAAACAAATTCAAAGTACAATAAATCACTTAAATTAAAAATCAAATTCAAAATTCACTTGCCTTTTTCTCACTTATTATCCACATCGAATTATACAAATCCTGTCGCGGACGCCACTAGTTATGTTGCATCAGCATTCTTCAGTAATACAAAAACAAACTAATTACTAAAACGCTGCATCATCAGATTCTTTTAACTTCGTAAAATAAGATGGGATATTTCATGACAAGTGAATACGATTAAAAAAGGGAATCCAATAGCTTAACAACATCAACACACGTTTATTAGAACATATTTTTTAGAACACAAAACGAAACTGAAACAATGACGTCACAGGTTTTTTTTACAAAGTAGTAGTTGAAGTGTTTTTTAAAGGATAACAAAATCTGGAGTTGAGTTGCATCTAATTTCACTCACGCACGCAACAACTATAATTTATAGTTGCTAATTGTGGACTTGGGGTGTTCGTGTTGCGTTGTGAGTTCATGATCGGAATTGTTCTGCTTGAGTCGGAAGGCGGGAATTTTTTTTTTCGTGCATTCGAAAGTGTTTTTTGTGCTGATTTTTTGAAGAAAAAAGTATTTGTTCTTATTTCCATTGTTTATTTGGAATTCCTTTTTCAACTGGAGGTAGACATAGGACTTTAAAATCAGGTGAGACCTGTCCATTTCTTTCTTCTTTTTTTTTTTTCCTTTCGACTGTTTTTGAAATTTTGTAAATCTGAGCCATTCAAAGATTATTGCCGTAGAAGAAGATGCTAGTTTCTATCCTGTAAGCACGATGCAATCCTTAATGTCAGAAAAGTTCTTTAAGTGTGGTAAATCCACAAAAGAACTGGTTTTACGTCTTGGGCAGAGTGAATATGAAGAAATTAACATTGTAATGACAAATGCAGATCCTAAATCGAGAATTCCCCAAATGAATCCGTTTACGCTACAAAGCTTTATAAAAGAGAAAATAAATCGGCATGCAAATATATTAAACATGAAATTTACCCGCAAAGGGAAAATCATGTTTACTACACAGGATCCTGTTTGTGCAGCACAGCTACTCAGCTTAGATATATTATTAAACATTCCAGTTACGACAGACATCATATGGGAAAATATAACCTCTCGCTTTCTCCTATTTGATATCCCCACAAAAGTCTCACTGCTAGAAATTGCCGAGGAATTAAAAAATAATAATGAAATCGAAATTGTGGAAATGAGGCGATTCCTAAAACAAAATGATTCTCGGGAAACATCACCCGTCCTTATCACGAAACTAGGAACACGCTTGCCGATGGACATTAAGATTTGGTTCACAAATCAAAAAGTGCAACTTTTCATTGACAATCCGCGACAATGTACAAATTGTTACAGTTTCATGCACCCTTCAAGGGTATGTGAAAATCAAAAGATTTGTCATCTGTGTGGCGACACTCACGCAGGCGTCTGCCAATCACAGCAAAAATGCGTAAACTGTAAAGGCGAGCATTCAGCCACATCGAGAGGATGTTCATTTTTTATTAAAGAAAAGGAAATCTTAGAGCTAAAATGTAAAAATCATATTACAACAGCTGAGGCTAGACGAATTTATATTCAGTCAAAAAAATCTAGCTACGCAGCAACTGTAAAAATAAATGCACCTATAAAAAATTTCGAAGAAATAATAAATGAAAAAATGGAAAATATGCTCAATAAAATGAATGAAAGAATTGACTCAATTATCCAATCAATTCAACTCAAAATGGAAGAGCAACTTAACTCCATCCTCGGCATGTTCGAAAAATTGGTTGAAACTTTCTCGCGTAACGTAACCGTAATGAGTAATCCTGGAAGCGAAAATCTTTCTCCATCAAGAAAGAAAAAAGCTTTAGAGAAGATAGTAAAGTATCTGCTACTCCAATGCAATTGGATACAGGTGCTCTTGGCTAATTCTTGTTTTTTTTCTTTTTCCCCCCTTTCCGCTTGTTTTTTTTTGTTTTCTTTTTTTTTGTGCGTGTGTTTTGTTTTTTTACTTTTTTCACCTTTTTCCACTGTTTTTTTTTTTGTTGTTGTTGGTTTTCTCCATTTCAATGTCTTTTGTTCAATTTGCCACTTGTTTAAATTCGAACACTTTTTTTGCTTTTCGTCCTTTGCATCCTAAAATGGGTGCTGTTTCCTTTTTTTTTTCTTTTTGACTGTCTTTGTAAATGACTTTTCTACAATGGAATTGCAGAGGAATTAAAGGGAAAAAACTGTGGCTTTCAATTCCTCCCTTTTCTACCTCTTCTTTTTGGATCTTTCAAAAGACTTTCCTTTCCGAAACTGACATTTTTTCTCATCCGAACAAAATTTTTTACCGCACACACAGAAAAAGTAGACCGGGTGGTGGTCTCCTAATTGGTATTCCTGATAATATGTCCGGAAGAATTATCCACAGCAATATTACAGAAGATTTTAATCTTGAACTTTTGGCAGTCGAAGTACAGTTCCAGAATACTAAATTTAACATTATTAATTTATATGCTCCACAAGGTTTTGATATTAATCAAGCAAAATATTTTTTTGATTCTTTAACTCTACCTACTTTCATCTTCGGTGATTTTAATTTGCAGCACGCTCTTTGGGGAGCTACCCATTCAACGGCTCTGAGTAACGATTTCGTAGATTGGCTAACTTATTCACATTTCATGATTCTCAATACAACTATTCCCACGCACAGTTCTTTAAGAACTCAAAATATCTTAGATCTTACTCTCTGTTCATCTGATATTCATAATCAAACTTCTTGCTATGTAATGGATTCAACTTTTGATAGCGATCACAACCCAATTGTTATTTCCTGGTCGGGCATAGAAAATGTCAGTCGCAACTTAAAAACAATTAATTGGACGAGGATCAAGCAACAAACACAAGATTTTTTTAATAATACCAACCAATGTTCCATTGAAGACATTACGGTGAACGCAACTAAGATAATAACCCAAAATACCTCAGTTAAACTATTGTCGCATAAGCCTTATCCTCCTTGGTGGAATATTTCTTGCCATAATTATGAAAAGCTCAATAAGCACTTTCGGAAAAAAGCTATCAGAACAATTTCTGAATCTGACTGGGTGAAACACAAAAAATATGCAAGTCGATTTCGTTTTCACGTTAAAAAAGCTAAAAGAGAATATTGGGAAAAAATCTGCACAATATCCCGTAACCCAAAAATGTTCTTTAAAATTATAAATAAACTTTCTAATCACACAAATCCAAACTTTAAGCATAACAACATTATTATAGAAAACAGCCGATATATATGCGATCCTGCACAACAGAGTGAATTATTTGCAAAGAATTTTTCTAATCGAAATACAAATATTGAACCTATTCCCTTGGACTTTTCTGGAATAAATTCATTTCTCAATAGCAAATTCGAAATTTGGGAACTTAAGAGAGCAATCCACAAAACTAAAAATTCTACTCCTGGAGCTGACAACATTCCGGCCATCTGGTTCAAAAATCTGAACAACGACCAACTTCAAATTATATTGAAATTGTATCAACATCAATTTGATTCAGCTGACATCCCTAAACAATGGAAACACGCTCTAATTATTCCGATTCCGAAACCTAACAAAGACAAAACCAAAATTTCTTCCTATAGGCCCATTGCTCTAACCTCTGTTTTTTGCAAAGTCTTTGAACGTATACTCACTCAACGCATTACTCACTACTTAATTTGTAACAAAAAACTGCACAATAGTTTACATGGTTTCATACCCTTCAGAGATAACCAAACTGCAGTTTACAATATTCAGGCAAAAATCACAGAAGCTTGCGAACAAAATAAATACTTCTTTGCTGTGAATCTTGATATAAAAAATGCATATGATTCTGTTCATATCGACAGCCTTATTTTTAAATGCTTACAACTTGGTATAACAGGCAACATGGCAAAGTGGTTGTTCAACTTCCTGCAAGACAGAACATTCCAGATTCGTTGGAGACATTCCATTTCTAGAAACAGAACTCTGAAAAAAGGGCTACCTCAAGGCAGTGTTCTTTCACCAATTCTTTTTGTCATCTTTATGCATGATTTTCATGAAACCGTAGAAGAAGGGGTCGAATGTACTCTCTTTGCGGATGATATTTTTGTCTTCTGCAGCCATCATTCCTGGGAAATCAGTATCAAAAAAATACAAAATACTATGGAAAACATATACAAATGGTGCAATTATTGGAAACTAGAAATTACTCCAGAAAAAAGTGCAATAACTGAATTGTCCAAGAAAAAAATTACAAATTATCCACGCATCTCTTATGCGGGACACCCCTTAAAATGGAATGAAACGATTAAATTTCTTGGCATTCATTTTTCTAAAAAGAATCAAAACGCAGTTATCTTTAAAAATCTTAGAAATCATGCACTTAAAAAGATAAATGGTCTCAAAATATTCGCATCAAAAAACTATGGCCCCAGAACTAAAGATATTATCAATATTACAAATAATAGTATTTTCAGCATATTTTTCTACGGTTGCACCATAATCAACAGGTTTTCCGAAACACAGTTTAAAGCATGCAACTCGATTCAAACTATAGCTCTGAGAATTGCTTTAGGCCTTCCGAAATGGACCCCGAATATTGTACTTTTGAAAATTGCTTCTCAGGAAATTCTTTCAGAAAAAATAAAGCGACTAGCTTCCCAGTTTTTTATCAAGCAAATAGCTAATGGTGTACACTCTCCACTTCTAAAAGAACACTCCCAAAATAATCGGGAAATTAAATTAACCACCAAAGACAAAAAATGTACTTCCCTTATTCTCAAGAACTTTAATGCTTCTACCAACCAATTTATCATCTTGCCGGAAAACCCTATAACTAGCTCAAATAACTTTCAAATTTTTCTCACGGATTTTAAATTCCAAAATAAAAATCTATCTTTGATAGAAATTAATAGTTATTTTAATGAATGTATTCGGAATTGCTTTCCTGATCATTTTATTATTGCTACTGATGCATCCAAAACTCTCCAGCACACTTCAATTGCTGGTTTTTCTTCTAAACAAAAATTCATGTTTCGAGTCCATCCTGTGAATTCCATTTTTACTGCTGAAAGTTTAGCCATTGCTGAAGCATTGGAGGTTCTTGTTATCCCTGGAAAAGATTGTTTGATTCTTACAGATAGCTTCTCTGCTCTCACATCGTTGAAGAACATTTCGCTTCAGTCTCCAAAAATTATCCAACGTATAGCATCCAAAGTTGAATCTGTAACCAAATTAAATCAAAAAATTTCCTTCCTGTGGGTACCTGGTCATTCGGATATAACCTGGAACAAGCTTGCAGATCGCTTAGCCAAAGAAGTTACAGAAAATACACCATGGATTGAATGGATCTCTCCTGAAGACATTATTTCAAGCCTCAAGAAAGAGACATATCAGATCACAATCAATAATTATAGAAATAGTAAATATTTCATTTCTTTAGGTGACATTCCAAGCATTGAAGCGCTGTCTCCCTGCTCCAAAAATCGGAGGGAAGATGTTGTCTTGGCCAGACTAATCAGCAAAACAATTATAACACCAGGATTGTTAAATCGCTTTAACCTTCATAATGATCCTCTTTGTCATGAATGTAATAGCGTAAATGATATTGAACACATAATTCTCTCGTGCAAAAAGTATTCATATTATAGAGACAAATTGTGGACATTTCTCCAATTAGATAAACACGATATTTCCTTCAAAAATGTTCTGGGTAAAATAACTGCAAACAAGGCCAATCTTCAAGTTTTTCTTCAAGCGTTGAAGCATTTCAACATCTACTAATTTTTTTTTGCCACATTAAATTGCTCTGACTTTTTGTACCTCTTCTTTCCATTGGAACTGCTGGAAATGTTCTAAATCTCATCAGTGGACTCACTGCAGCTTCATTCAACTGATTGAACAGACTTCATTAACTGTTAACCGACTGAAACTTCAATTTGTTTTTGTGCGTGCGCGCTCTCTTGTGTTTAATTTATATTTTGTTCTACGTATTTGAAACAGGGGATAACAGCCACTGTTGCTATAAATCCCAATACCCTACTTCTTTCAAGAATTCAAGAACAACTATAATCAAAAGATTATACTATTATTTGAATAAATAAAGGCTGAATATGGCCAAATATATTTCACAAAAAGAAAACAATTCACATCAGCATTAATATTTTTTTATTTACTTAAAAATATCCTGTTGGATCTCTGAAAATTCCATCACAAGTTCGAAGATCCTTCTAGAGAACTATTCCCCATACGGTAGTATAAGTTGCCCCACAGAATGGGGAAAAGATGCCGAAACTATTTTTAGTATTTAGTAATATGTATGTAAGATTAAATGCATGCATTTTTAGTATAGTAGCGCCAATTATGCCATTCTTGGCACGCTACGTTACTTCCAAAGTTTCACATGATTGGTTGAATTTCGTTTGTAAACAATATTTTCGTCACTATCGTGGACATTTTCAAGCAGGTTAGAAAAAGTTGACGATGACGGAAATCTTGCTTGACCGGTTGCCTGCGGGCAAAAATCGACAACTGACGATGAAAGTGCTGACGGTATTTCGCCGTGTGATAGGGCCTTTATAGTAGAGTATTGTGGAGGATGGCATGCATTTAGAAAAGTATTCTTCAAACAATTATATTTTTTAATAGCTCAACGATATCGTGAATTTCTACCTTCCATATAGTCCATCTCCATATACATAATAAACATAGAAAGTATTAATAACAGTGAAAATTCTTCATTTTTCAAAAAAGGGAAGAAATGATTCATTTTTCACAGAAAACATCTTTATTAAAGTATAATTTGGATTGCATTGAGTTTTTATTATTTTTTATAGCGATGATTGACAAAATGCATCTTTATACAGGGTGTTTGTTGTATCTTTCATTCTTTCAATATTTAATTTATAAGCTGTTGACTTATACTTGAATAATTTTAGAAATTTATTACAAATCAAATTTTTGATAAACTAGTTCGACTTCAGACGCAACTTTTAATCGGAGGAAGCTTTCAACTTTCCAAATATCTATGCGATGATAACCTGAAAACTGTAATATAATTTTCAATTGTTTTGATTTCAGATAATTTTAAAAGTAATAATTTTTAAAAGTAAAAAGTAAGTAAAAGTAAGTAAGTTTTTAAGTAAAGTAATTTAAAGTTTTTATTTAAATTTATATTACTTTTGTAACCCTGAATATATATTTTAAACACTGGGTTTTTTCAATAATTGTTATTTGTTTTAGAAATATAGACAAACTTAAGATATGAATTTGTACCGAGTGAAGGTTGCGATACGAACCTGAGACGCTAGGGCCAGTAGTCGAATAACATTACCATAATACAAAAGTTGACTTCGGTATCATAGATGTTATCTGGCTTATGAAGCTACTGCCACAGTACTCCCCTACAGTGAGTCGGCGGAGGGACGAATGATTTTTTAAAGCGCCAAGTGTTATGGCGAGTTGCTGCTTGCTTGCGTCAGGTGAGTCTGACGACTTTTCTTTGTTTGCTCGCGCCAAGTGTGTCTTACGACTTTGCTTTGCTTACTTGCTTGCCTGAAGTGGGGTTGGTTGCTTTGCTTGCTTGCGTCAAGTGAGTTTGACTACTTTGTTTTTGCTGAGGGTAGATAGCGCCACGACTGTTGCAGGAGGTTGCGTTACCAAGGTCACCAATGTACCGAGTGAAGGTCGTGATATGAACCTGCGACACTAGGGCCAGTGGCCGTGTAATATGACCATAATACAAAAGTCGACTTCGGTATCGTAGTTGCTATCTGGTTTATGAAGCTAGCGTCACAAATTCATAAATCCCAATAAATCTTAATGTTCTAATTTAAATCGTAAAAGATTATTTTTTAATTATTATTATTTACTCTATTGACACAAAAGGTATAAACATTTTTGGGATATCCTCACATTATTAAGAATTTCATTAAAAAACATCTTTTAGTTATTGGACAGTATCTTCTGCTAAAAGGAAATTATCACGTTTTGCAACTAATTGAAAAAAATTATATTATAAATGAACAACAATTCCACTTATAAGTTCCTTATAAGCACTTTGATATAAAACAAAAGGTCATGCTTTCTAATTTAATCCTTTAAGATGCTACGTCAGCTACCAAAAACATTGTGTGGTTGTTTTTGGTAGTGCTTTCGAATAGGGCGTGCTAAAATTAAAAAATAACATCTGAGGAAATCTTCAAAGTAAAAATTTTAAAATATTAACCAGTGGGAAAAGACTTCTTAAGCTTTTCTAGTATCATCTCTAATAACGGTGTTATGCCCTCCCCCCCAACCGCATAAAACAGTGAACCTTGGATAAAGTCACAAATGCCTTGCCTGATACTCTTATGTAGTTGAAAGCATTTTTAAATTACAGAGACTATAGATCTTTGGTGTGAATCTAATAATTTTACTGAATCTTTCAGGGTAATATGCATTTTGGATGCTTTTTCCAGATCGACTAAAACCAAAATAATTTTGGTTGGTATATATCTATAATTACAGTCACAAAAATTACAGTTGAAATTTATTTATTTAATCATTCCTTTTTCATCCATGAAAATGTAAACGCTGACAGATGGTCAACCCTTTAAAAGATATGGTACAAAATTTTATACTAATCTAAATTTAAATGTTAAAACCTCTGTACCAAATTTTACTTATCCATCTTTTTATTTTCCGCAGTTGTAAAGTGTATTTGTGTAGAAATAGCCAAATGAATAAATTCCCTCTGTATTTATTCCGTTCAAAATGTGATAGAAATCTAAAAATTTGATCCTATGTCCGTATACCAAATTTCACAAATGTAGCTCAAAATCATTTTTGAGTTACTGTGTTCACAGATAAACAGAAATTATTCCAAAAATGTATTTTTGAGCGCACCAATGTTTGAAACGTGAAAATTCTTCAAAACTTAAATTTGATTTTTAAAAATATTTTTTTAAATTTTAATGATGATGATTATAAAATTTTACTAAGCTTAATCTAGAAGAAAGTCAGTGGATTCCTAAAATGAGTCGTAAAAACTTATGATATCTGAATTAAATCAGTAAATAATTTTAAAATTCAAATTTAAAGAGAGGGATATTTTGAAATTGTGTTACATGTACCTAAGTATATGCTACTTAAAAAGAAAAATTTGGTTCAAATTTCGGATCAATGTTTTTAACAAATTTCTATTTCGTTGAACAGAAAAAAAAAAAAACTACCAAAAATTCTCAAATCTATAAGTTGGAATTTGAGACAGAAAAAATATCTTACTATAAATTTTTTATTTTATGGTTTCGAATGATAGGATGATAGTCAAAAAAAGTGATACAAATCTTTACTTATAATAAAGCACGATGTGTGTGTGTGTGTGTTGGCGCTGTACAGGCCAGACTGTTCGACCTACAGCTACCAAATTTGGTATATGTATACCTTGGGTGCCGGGAATATGCACCTCGGAGCCCTTTTTTTGAATTTTTAATTAAAATTTTAATTAATTAAAAAATAAGCCAAATTTTAACGTTTTTTCGCTATAACTTCTGAAAATATTACAGCACAAAATTGATTTTTGCATCACGTGAAAGCTCAAGAAATTAGCTTTTCAATGATACTAATGATTTGACTTACGAATTAAAACTATAATTTTAATGAATTTTTAAACATTTAATTTAATCGGGTTTTTTTTCAACAATTTATTTCGCAAATAAATAAATAAATAAAATTTTATCTTCATGAAGATCTAAAAAAAATCAGCTTTTAATAAAATGTTGCCAACACATTTTCAGAAGTTCTGATTTTAAAAAAAAGTTAATTACTACCGAAAATAAAATAGAAGAATACAATTTTCATCACGTGATTATGTGAAATGAAACAAATAGAAAATGTGATATTTTTTATACCGTAAATGCTAGAGAGAATTTTTCTTGACCGTTTGCAATATCAAAATTAACAATTCCGTTTAAGAATTAAAGTAAATAAAAATACAAAGTAAAAATATATTAAAAAAGTGCGGCAGTTAAAACTGAAAAAGAATTTTCAGAAAAGCACCAAACGATAATCTTCTGAGAGCGAGATTAATTATTTAAAAGCAAGAAATCTTAAACGAACTTTGACATCATTTCAAAGAAACGACGAACAAAAAGCAATTGATAATCAGTAGTAGTAAATTATTTTTGCATTCTTTTTTTTAATTTTTAAAACAATAAGACATGTTTTGAATTGTTACTTTTACTTATGTGAAGAAGATATATTGTGCAAATCAAAGAATTCGCCTTAGTGATCGTAATTTATCTCCGCATTTTAATGAATCATGCGAAATAAAAACGCATCTTCTTTCAACGAAGTAACGTAATATTAAAGCTATACTGGTTAAAGTAGGTCAGCTATTTGAAAACGCATCTTCTTTCAAACAAGCATACGTAATAATTAACAATGCAAAATTTGTAAAAGCATATAAAACTATTTTTACTCGCATATTTCGGAGACATCAAAACTTTCTACCAAAACAATGTCATGTTCTCTCACGAGAAAAAATAAATCAACTATCATTCCAAATTAAACATATAAAAATGTCATTTTCGGCACGTGTCTGTATAAAACGAAACAAATATGAAACATGATATTTTTTGAAAATAAATGGATGGAAACGTTTTCTATGATATTTTACTATACATATATTACCAATCCAATTAAGCAATTTTATTTAAGGCAAATATGGCTTAACATCAACAAGACATCTTCTGTAATCGGTGCAAAACATCTAATTTCTTAATTTTTTGGTAGAGACATAAATCTCTTTACAAATGGCCTAAGTGAAATATATAATTAGTAGATTGAGGGAAGAAATGCTGATGAATTGCGACTTAAATTTTTACATATATCGTCTGCTCCGTGAATCATATTTAACAAAATATTCTAGATACAATAAGTCCTTAAAATAAAAAAAGTGGTGCCCCAATCAACTAAATCAATCATCAAAACTGATCTATCTATGAAAATTTCAACATAACTATTCGATATAAACTGGTAATTTTATATCACTTTATCAAGATATCAAAGAAGCCAATCAGAGTTACTCTAGAATAATTGGTCTAGAATATGATAATGATGATTGTTCTAAACTTTCAATCTTCAAAACTGAATAAATTTGCCAGATTTGAAGAAGATGGAAATGCTTATTTATTTATTTAGAAGTTGAAATATTAAGAATATTTTAGAAATATGAATCTATAAGACCAAAGGAATTTAAACCATAATTTTTATATATGTTTATAAACCTTAAAAAATGTTATTATTGAGAGCATTTATATGCATCTAAAAATAAAAATAAAAACTGAAGGTTTCAGTTAACCAGTGAAATGTTTGCTGAATAATTCCTTGAGATTTTATAAATAATTAAAAAAAATTATGATGTTTCAATTTCTGTAGTGAACATAAAATTTCAATGTCGGACTATTCTGCTTTCAGTTCTCAGTTTTATTTAAAGACATGTTAGGATTGAGTAAAGAGGTCTTTATATTAATTGAAGTTTCATCATTTTCAATTTAATTTAAAAGTGAATTTTAGGTGCACTGATAGAAAATCAGAGAGATGTGGACTTCAAAGATAGGACTGCTTAAGGTCTACATAATAGTATAAGTGAATTATATGACTATCGAAATTTGAAGCTTAAAAATATTTTGCTGAAAACCTATTATGAGACCAAGTTATATAAAAAATGATTTAACCCTTTAGTCGGCATTAATACTGGCGAACCGACTGGTCGCCAAAGGCGGCTAGTATTTACATAAAAAAAGCGATGAAAATTAAATTAAGGACTTACCTTGAATTAATTTTTCCAGTGACAGTTTAATTAATAATTTAGTACTTTCCAAGAATCAGTGGGAATAAAGAAAATTTTTGTCTTCAAATTTTATTTTCATCCCCCACTTCCTACTTTTTAAAATCAATCATTAAAATATTTAAAATCTTGAATAACACTTTTAGAATAGGTTGAAATTAGAAATTCTGATTCAGAGAAAAGTAATTATAGGCATTTTTCAATTAATTTTCAATAAAATCGATTTAAAAAAACGATGTAAATACTAAAGGTTTTATTCGTTATTTCCTTCTATATAATTCATTTGAGGAAATTTCAAAATTTTCACTCTAATTTTTTTAATGTAAATATTTTTTGAAGTTTGCTTTTTTTTTCTTTTTTGCCAAATTTACTCCTGAAATAATTAAGCAACCGTAACATTCGACGCCTGGTTCTATACACTAATAGCACACCAATATTGTAAAATATTGACCAATATTCGCTATATTGTTTAATATCATATAATATCGCATAATATTGTACAATATTATGCTATAGTATGTGCTACCTGGATAGGGTTTTTTAATGCATACATTTTTTAGTTCAAAAATCTCTTCTCAGATGAATAGTTTTACATTTCAAAAGATGATGTTTCTGTTCCTACACCACCCCCTTCAGCTACACATCTTAATGAAAATTTAGATGCCTCTTTTGGATAAACAAACTATTATGCCTTTTCATATATTTTAATCTTTTTCAAGATTATACAATTGAAATTAGGCAACTTTTAACTAATTCTTCAAAATGGATTTCATAATTTGGATTCCGTCTTATCTGGTTCAGAAATCAGAAAAATCATCCGTAATATCTCCTTGTTTCAGCTGTAAAATAGAGCTGCATATTGTAAATGATACAAAAGAAAAAAAAAAGTCGCAGATATCGAAGATAAAAATTTTCGACTATTCCAAATATTTTTGGATTCTTCAGTAAAGTCAAATACATTGCTCATATCGACATTTCAAACTAAAATTCCGATAAGAAAAAAAAATTAGATGAACACTGATATTAGATTCTCATTATGGAAATATAAAATTCTGATTCCAATAAAATTATTCTGTTATGTTTCGACATCTATTATAATAAAAATGCAGCTTGAAATGCGTTGCTAAGCGCAAAACTAGAGAACGGCTCGACCGATTCGGCTAATTTTTATTTTAATATTTTCGTTAAGACACGAGGATGGTTCTTATGGACAGAAAAAATTAAAAAACTGCATGGAAAATAGTTAAAACGACACTTTTCTCACTTTCCCGCCAAAAATCTTCATTTCCTTCCCCCACACCAACTGAGTGAGATAGCAGGAAGTAATAAATTATGATTTGTTTAAAAAGAAATACGCGAAGTCAGTTGGTTTTCATTCATAGATAACGGGAAGTTTAAAAAAGAAAGAAAATAAATGCTTTTATTATTAGTCTGTATGAATATTTAATCGATGCCTGCTCAAAATAAAATTTGGGCAGGGAAGAAAAAAAAAGAATAACAAAGTGAAAATAGGGTTTGCAGAAACAAAATTAGTGAAGAAAAAAAGGATAGAAAAAAAAAAGAAAAAAAAAAGGATGTATGTGTTTCTATATTATTTCCTCTGTGCGCGGCATTTTCCCAGCTGCTTTTAAACTCTCGCATCTCTTGAAAGCCAATTGTGTCTTTATTGTTTAGTGTGTTTACATTTATGAAAATTTGAATCTCATTATTCTATAAAAACGTAGAATTTTAGACCTTTCTCTCCACCATTTATGTAAAACTAGCCGCCCTTGGCGACCAGTCGGTTCGCCAGTATTAATGCTCGCTAAAATTTTCATATAATATTTTATGTAGCTGTGTCTCATAACATGTTCTTCACCAAAATATTTTTAAACCAAACAAATTTTGATAATCAAATAATTCATTTATAGTATTATTTATTATTATTTTCTTCAGTTGATCTGTTCACTGTACTACTCATCTTTCTCTTTGTATCCCAGCAATGATTTTCCCGGAATTGATATTTTACTTAAATGGTGGAGGGAAAGGTCTAAAATTCTACATTTTCATAGAATAATGAGATTCAAATTTTCATAAATGTAAACACACTAATAAATAAAGACAATTGGTTTTTAAGAGATGCGAAAATAAAAAAAGCTCGGAAAATGCCGCGCACAGAGGAAATAATATTGATACACACACATCCTTCTTTTTTTTTCTTTTTTTTTTCTATCCTTTTTTTCTTCACTAATTTTGTTTCTACAAACCCTATTTTCAATTTGTTATTCTTTTTTTTTCTTCCGTGCCGAAATTTTATTTTGAGCAGGCATAGATTAAATATCCATACAGACTAATAATAAAAGCAACTATTTTGTTTCTTTTTTAAACATCCCGTTATCTATGAATGAAAACCAACTGACTCCGCGGATTTCTTTCTAAACAAATCATAATTTATTACTTCCTGCTATCTCACTCAGTTGGCGTGGGGGAAGGAAATGCAGATTTTTGGCGGGAAAGTAAGAAAAGTGTCGTTTTAACTATTTTCCACGCAGTTTTTTTCCTTTTTTCTCTCCATAAGAACCATCCTCGTGTCTTAACGAAACTATTAAACAAAAAATTAGCCGAATCGGTCGAGCCGTTCTCCAGTTTTGCGCTTAGCAACGCATTTCGAGCTCCATTTTTATTATAATAGATATCAATTCCGGGACAATCATTGCTCGGATAGAAAGAGAAAGATGAATAGCACAGTGAACAGAACATCTGAAAAAAATAATACTAAATAGTACTCCAAATGAATTATATGATTATCAAAATTTGTTTGGTTTAAAAATATTTTGATGAAAAACCTGTTATGAGACACAGCTAAATAAAATATTATATGAAAATTTTTGCGAGCATTAATACTGGCGAACCGACTGGTCGCCAAAGGCGGCTAGTATGTAACAAAGAAATAAAATTCTACAAATCATTTATTTCTGACTCTTTTGTATTCATGAGACCTTTTCTTCGAGTGAAGGAAACAATTTACAATCTTCTAAAATGGACAGAACAATATCAGATACGCAAATCTCATACAAATATTGATAATCAAGTATTTGTTATTATTTTCTGGACTCGATTGATAATCTCTTCAACCTTGATCCTTTTCAATCGAGTGATGCTACATCAATATTATACAAAGTTGCAGATCGATATAGTCTAGTATGTCAATCTGCCTCAGCGAAGCCATAAGAATCTGTGATGATTTTTTATAACTTTATATATTTCCTCATTAACCATACCCTTCCTTTATTCAACGCACTAATGAGCATAGTGTATTACTAAATAATCTCCATACTGTTACAAGCGAGCGAACGTCGCTGGAACTCGGAGGAGAGAGCGATTGGCGACGGCGTCAAAGAGCTTGGCGCCAGCTGGATTGGCTTGACGAAAGGAATAGTCTGCTCGCCGCTGGCTTTCTCTCGGTCATTTCCGAAGGTTCTTTTCGACTTCGACTTCGATGACAGGTTTGTCGGGGCTCCCGTCCTCCTTGGAGAACTATCCCCTTACTGATTAGACTGTATAGAGAATGGCATATAAGTTTTGGCATGAACTGTTTAGGTCTACTGGTGAAGCTAGAGATGTGATTGGACTTTAGAAGTGGAGAAGTGGAATGGAGCGTTTTTATTGGATGAGAGCTATGGGTGGGTGAGTGGGTATGCTGCCGAGGAAAAAATCATAGACTAAGCTTGAAGAGTTGTTAGGTTTCCGTGGTAGGTTTTAATAGCGTTAGATGGCGCCACATAAGTGGTTTATATCAGTAGTAAATGTCAGTTGAGTGTGATGGATGACTGCAGTGCATAAGGGGTTGAGCTAAAGGGTTGACTTATAGAGGAGTATGTTAACAGGTCTTCTAATTTTCGGATCAGGTTCATTTTTTGGAATTAGCTCTATTGCTTCATTTTCTATGTTATGTAAGTTGCTATAAAAACTTTCTGCTAATTTTATGATGAATTTTTTAAGAGATGGGTAATCAAGAGCTTTGTAGATTTCAGAATTTGAGAAATATCTAGGTGTGTTACAAATATTTTTGATGACTTGGTTTTGTTGTTGTTCAATAATTTTTAAGTTACTTTTGGCAGCGTACCCCCACACCGGGCAGGCATAAGTAAGTACTGGACGCAAGTAGGCAGTGTAAATAAGTAATTTGTTTTCCCTGCTCATTTTAGAGTTCCTTGATATTAGGGGGAAAAATTTTCTAGTTAGATCTCGGAACTTGGAAGGTTCTTTTCTCCCTCGCCCGGCTATATAAGGGACGGGCTGCCGCATTCGGCAGTTTTTCTCTCTCTCGGAAGAGAGAGAGAAAAACTGCACCCTCATCATTCTGAGCTATTCTCATGCATTTCTCCACGCACTGTGCGAGGAAAAATACATGAGAGTATTCCTCATCGGAGGAATACTGAGGAGCCTCAAGGTTGCTTTTGATTAATAGAGATGAAACACACGACACACTTTGGCATTCTATCTCTCTACTTTCGCTACACCATCATTAAGCAAAACACTTATTTCGAAGAATGTAAGCACTAATTTGTGATCATATTTATGAGTATTAGCAATTAGTTTCGGCAAGGATTATAGGACGTACTTATGGCAGACAATTTTAGTGTGCTAATTGTATTAACAAGCTATTTCGCTTTAGCGACAGAATACATATTTTAGAAAACCTGTGTATCATTTCTTATCATTATCTGGAATAAATGTATCTCGGGTGACTTTGTTTATTTTTTCTTGCAATCTTTATTTAACTAATGATTAAATAAATATTGTTAAGTTTTTAGCGTAGCGGGTTCGGATTGAATGGACTTTATTTGAGGACAGCACAAACAAATTTATTTACAGCTATTTACAGGAAGACGTGATAAAGTAAACAAATAAAAACAATCCTGCAGTCAACAGTCACTTACAGCGTAAATGCAAGCCTTACGCAGACTGCAAAATAGTTATCGTATAGCACAGTAAACCACAGTGAGCTCAATAATACAACGTTAACAGCAAACGTAAACACAGTTCAGTAATCCTCTATTCCAGCGAGACGCTTCTCTTCCGAGATAAAACTCTCATCTAACTGCTGTAACTACGGCAACTCCTCCCTTATATAGCCGAGCGAGCGAGCGCGTGGAAACATGCGGAGTTTCATGAAAAATCCAGCGACTACCAAATCAACTCGGCCTGTGCCAAGCTTTTCCACAGCCGTCGCCAACGCTTTCTCCTTCGGTTCATTTCCGCTGCGTTCACTCGCTTGTACAATATATTTAACTTTTAGCATTTATTACTGCTGTATGTCATTTAAGATGGCACTTTTATTGTTGTTTCCTTATTTTAGTTTTAATGTTATCATTACTTATTTTTACTAGTTAGAGCGATTGTTAAATGACCCCCTCACACACTTTGTTGATGGAAGAAAGGCAAACGATGTAAATGAGATTAAAGCTATAAAAATTTATATAGAGAGGAAAGAGGCACTTGGAGAACCCACAGTGCACAGAGTTAAGGTAAAGAATATTTTTGTCTACCACAGAAATCATTTTTTAAAAGTTAATTTGTATTTGTAATTTAATTAATTTTAATGTTTTTGTGCAGATATCGTGACATTTTGATCACTCTGTATCTCGAGCATAATGCCTCTTTAGAGCCAAGTGTAAAGCACTATAAAGGATTAAATTATTGATAAGAGTCATGTTGTTTTTCAAAATAAAAAATGAAAGTAAATTTTTAAAGTATCAGTAATTTTCAGTTTTTTTTTTTTTTTCATACACATATGCAATTCATTCAAAAATAGAGCAGGCTTATTAAAAAAAAAAAAATCTTTTTTAATAAGCACTAATTTGGGCTTGAAATTGTCTTACAATTCTTTTATTTATTTACTTGTAGCCTTTGAGACTATCTACCCTCATGTCCAGAAATTAAAGATAATTCAGAGTTACATGGAAGACAAAATTTAAAATACATATATTACCCATAAAATAACTACACACGTCTTCAAAAATCATATGCAAATTGTAGGAAGCCACCAGATGATACTAAGAATACATCACAATGAGAGTGATGTATAAGGAATATTGGCAAAAAAGTAAAATTGTTTGCAAGCGCTTTATAAGTCCTTTAGTGTAATAACCGCACAATTGTGACACAAAGGACGTATTCGAATGACTTTTTACGTGGTAAAATTATTGCCTGGTTGGAATGTGGGCGTACCCATCTGGAAGTATCCGAAGAACTTAGAATCGCCCACAGTTCCCTCTTTAGATTTTGGGGATGGTTTTAAGATGATAGTAATGAGAGTTGATGTTACAGCATAGGTTGCCCCCTGAAAACTTATGACTTCAAGTTAAAATCTGGCATACCAGATTTTACACAACAGAATTACACACCACGATTAATTACACTTCAGTATAGTGTATTAAAATCAAACTAATAAGTCATTCAAGGGATTTCTCAAAAACCACATATTAAAGAGGATGATGATCAAATGTATAATGTACTAAAGTGGCATCATTGCAAGTGTTTCTACAGCAGGTTCTCCCCCGTTTGACATATCTCTTTGGTGTATTTGCTGTATTTCTGTTTTCCATTGATCAGACTAGTCTAAGTATTCTTGTATTCCAACAACATATAAAATGTACATGAAATAACTTAAATAAAATCTTCAACTAAAATAAAAATTTCTTTAGTGTATCTAAGTGTTTTTAAAAATGAATGTTTTTCAAGTCGCAACAAATATGCCGAAGTATATATTTTGTACTGTCCCTTCCAGACAACTATTCTAGCAATTCAATAAACGACAATGAGCATTGCTGGAAGAAGAGTGGGGGGGGGGATGTTTCATGAGAGTTATCTTAATATGTGTTGTCGATCCTAGATCTATTTCACTCTGGATCCGTAGTCCAAATTCTTCCCTTTTCTTTTGATACATCTGATAAAAAAGCCATTATGACTATTCTTTACATTATTGTATGTGGGGAAACGAAACAAATAAAATGCCATATTTCAGAAAATTAAGAACTTTTTAAGGGCATTTAAAAAAAAAACACTTTTCATGATGTCGTGCACTCTGTAAAATATTGGTATAATCAAAAAGATAATATTTTAAACTTTAGTTTGATGTAAAAACCAATTTTATACTGAATTATTTTTAGATATTATGATAGGAAAATGTCAAAATTTAGCTTAATTTTTACTTTTTAAATTAAAAGTTATGATTCTATATAAGGAAAAAAAATATATTATTCTATTTTTTGTTCTACAATTTTTACTGAATGAAAAAAGGATATTTTAAATAATTTGAATTTTTTCCAGTAATATTGCCAAAAGCAGTAGATTAATTATACTTTGTATTATTTTGTAAAAATTATTAATTATTTAAAAAATTAGTTCTCAACAACTTTTAAATATAATTTGGTGCATTATATATTTTCCTGAGAGTCTACAAGATTTAAAAATTTAATTTTAGAATTACTATTTTTATCTTTATAAAATACATTTAAAAATGATATGAAAAATTTGTGATTTCTTCAGTGATAATTTTTTAATCCTTACATAAAAATCTGCATTCATATTAAACTTCTCCCTAAAAGACTAAAATATTTTCATTCCAAGCATATCAGTCAACATTTAGTAAAATCTAGTATTTTCATTAAAGTGAAAAATATGCCTTTTTGGAGCTTATCTCAAGTATGAAAAAGAAGGTAATACAACACTAAGAGTTAGGGTAATATACATATGTTTATCGAAACAGATTCAAGCGAAGACATTTTTAAATCATTCATGCATTGAAAACCTTACTTTTTTACTCTTAAAGCTAATAAAAATTAGGAGGTAATATTGCTAACTACATCAAAAATTAATTATTAAAAAGTGCATTTTAAAATATTTAAATTTTAGATTTTGATGAAGTAAAGAACAAAGATTGGTGGCCTCAAATGCAATAATCAAAAATATTAATAAAGCCTTTTGTTACTCAAAGCACATATGGTTTTAATTTAATTTTCCAAATAAAAAAAGATTTAAAAAACACTATTTATTTCAAATACATGATAAAAAGTTTTATATACATAAAAATTATTGTTGCTTTTAACTTTCTGTTTCAACTTTTTTATACTTTTTTGAACAAGCATTTCTGTAAAATTGAAATAAATCCTCGCAGCTTTTTCGTGCTACTTCAATTGTCTTTTTCAACTCATCAGAGGAAATGAATGAAGAGTTCTTTATTCCAACAATATTCTGACCAGGACTTTCCAAACATATAGTGCTGATTCGCTGGGCATTCTAAAATATAAAATTTTTTAAAAAATTATTAACTATTAATAGGTTGTAAAATATTGGTTAAAAAACTTCCTTTTCACGGAAATTTCACAAGAAAGTATTTTCCACTTCATCTATTCAATGTTTTACAAATTTGACAATCCTGGATAAAACTGTATTCATTAATCTTTAAAGTTTAAAGAAAAAATATTTCTGCTGTAATTGTGGTTCTTTATTAAGTGAAGGACTAAACAGCAAAAAATGGATTTCAACACAAATTTCTGGCAAATGTTAATTCATCAAAGAAAGAAATTATTTAATACAGTAATACAATTTAAAAGCTAAATTCATTAGTATACATTATTCAAAACACATAAAATTAATTTATTTCAATCGATTAGCTATGGTAATTATGCAATTTAAATAAAACTAATTAGAACTATATATTCTACACATAAGGAGAAAAATACCAAATCAAATATATACAAACATGAAAACTATATTTAAAAAAACTGTTATTGTGTGAATATTTTTAATGGATCTGATATAAAAACTTGGCAAATTTAGATGATAAAAAATGATACATTGTTTAATAAATTAAAAATGATAAAATGCAATAACAAGCTGCAATGTATATAAGTTTAAGAATATTCGAAAAAAGAATTATTATACTTTACATTTTCTTTCCATATGATTGAAATCTGGAATTATTTGTTATTCACTTTCACAATAACAAATATGATACATTTTCACTTACAAAAGATATACAACATTAATTACAATAAAGATAATTAATTTTTTATATATCCTCTCCTCTCTCGAATAAATAATTAATTAAATAAAGAAATGTAAAAAAGAAAATGCTATTACTGAAGAATTCAAACAGTCTGAAGTCGAAAAAAATAATGCAAAAGAAAATAGAGTTAATATAGAAAACAAAGTTGTTCATAGATGCAACAAAAGATTTAAAAAAACTTTTCAGAGAACTCATAGCAATTTTCCTTTTAAAAATTATAGAATATTAATGAAAATAATACTTTTTAATTCATAGAAATT
The DNA here is from genome assembly GCA_026289955.1 of Argiope argentata. NCBI lineage: Eukaryota > Metazoa > Arthropoda > Arachnida > Araneae > Araneidae > Argiope > Argiope argentata. The sequence goes on from JAOUZG010017314.1 coordinate 4,120,023, forward strand.
GTATTTAAAAGGGTAATTATTTATATTTGATATATTTTTTACACACTTTAGCTAAAATATTATAACTCTAAGCATTAATTATATTCATTGATTATTTCAATATAAATAAAATAAAAATATTTGAACAAAAGTAAAAAGATTTGATAAATTAAAACACATACACACAAATATACAAAAAACCTTAAGCAAATACATAAGATTTTTTAATTGAAGAAACAATAATCAGAATAAAATAAAATAAAATTTTTGTTTGCTTCTTTTTTATTTGTCATATTAATCTTTTTTTAATTAAAATTTTACAACTTCACTTTTGTAATTTGAAACATGTTATCTAGTTTTTAATATTGATTACAAAAATGTTAAGGCCATGTAAATGTGTTAATTATAATACTCAAAGAAATGTACTGTCCAGTTATTTATTTAAATAAAATATTTCAGTTCAAAGAAAAATTATTAAAAATTGTAACAAAAAGTTAACATACTTCCTCCAGGAAAAAGATTTAATTTATTTTGTGAAACATAAGAATTATTATTTAATATTAACTTAGAAAAACTGATTTTGTTAATGTAAATGTTGACAGTTAAAAAAACATACTATTTTTTTTCTTTAGCTAGCAATGATATGGTCAAAAAACTGAATATTTCTCAGTTTGATTCCAACAGTCTAAAGAGATGTATAGCTTTGAAACAAAGTTTTATTGGATAATAAATAAATCTTATTGGCCAATAATTTTAAGTTCACATTTGGTGAAATAAGTTTTCTGTTACCACTATACACTTATCAAGGTACCTGCTTTAAGATAGAATGAGTTCTGTCATATCCTATATGCATCACATACTAATGGATAATTTTGAAAAATGATCAAGATTACTATGAAAAATAAACAAAAGCGCTACAAGTGATGCACTTTTCTAAGTAAACAGGAAAACAAGTATTTTACCTTTATTTCTTTTGCTGAGGGAAATGGAACCAATTTATCATCTACAAAGGCTATAGAAGTTGCAGCTACTAAGCCACGCATTGGAATACCAGCATCTAATAGAGCCAAACAAGCTGCATTCACACAACAGGCTAACAACTAGAAGGTAGAAATTTTGTTTAATCAGCAAAATTGTTGCATAAAAAACCTCCGGACAAGTTGCAATAAATAATAAAATAAAAATAATATCTACATAAGATAATATGACTTAGTAATAAACTAATGAGATGTGAATATATTTAAATAATAAACTGAAATAAGATGAATTAATGAGATTTACATTAATATTTATAATATTTTTAAAAAGTTATTGATATGCGAGATTCCTATTTTAGTTAAATGAAGAACCATTGAACATTTTAAAAATAAGAGATAAAATATATACTAGGACTTACATGGAAACTTGAATTAATTAAAAGAAGAAATATACAAGTGCAAAATAAAAAGTTCTAATACTCCAATAGTAAACAAAGAATAAAGCATTATGTACTGAAATATAACTACTATAATACATTTAAAACAAAATGCACCTGGTATTTTCTTGAATACATCAAACAGAGCAAATTCTAGTAGGAAGATTCTTTTAAACTGTTAATCAGTTAAATTATCAATAAATTATTATTAAATATTTTCTTCTAATGCTTTCAAAGCTGAAATAAATCTATTTTAACTTCAATAATTTTGAAAATGTATATTTGATTGGTGCTCCATCCTGCATTACAAGCCTTTCCCACTGAAATATTGAAACAACAAACTGATATCAGATTGAATATTATTAAACAGAGATTAAAAATATCAATCAATTATATATATATCAATGCTAAATCTTTTTCTTCTATGCTGCTCAGAGTTGAAATAAATTTATTTCAACTTCTTTAACTTTGCAATCTAAATTTAATTAGGTGCTTTATCTAACCAAAATATTAAATCAACAAATTACTATCAATAGGGAAGTGAAAGCTAGTAGCAACAATATTTGGAATTTTTTTCCAATTTTTAAAAATATTAAAGATTTTATATTTATGACTTCATAATTTTATAATAAAACAATTAATTCATCATGAAAAAAACATTAGATAATTTTAATGATTTTAGCACAATAAATATTTTTTCAAAACAAATTAGTTGTAACACTTAATTCCGTTGTATAGCTTCTCATTCTAAAGTAATAAATAAATAAATAGTAGCATTTAGATTTACAATTTGTTCTGTAATCACTTTCATTTCCTCTATAACTTCCTCAGATGTGTGATGCAACTACGTACTTTAGTTTGGAATGTTTTAATGTTATTCAATAATACCTGCTTGATATATTTGTATACAAGTTTCCTTTCTATTCTATCATCTTTTTGTGAATAATAATTTATTATTTTTTTCCTTTGACCCGTCACTGTTCATGAATGATTTTAACAAGAATAAAGTAAGTTGTATGGCATCAATTAAAGTAGGTAGTCGAACCACATGCACGCACACAAACACACACACATATATATATATAAAGGGAAAACATGTCACAGTATCATTGCAAGATTTTGTTACAACTACCTCAACAGTTTCAAACCTTTATATTGATATTTAAACAAATATTCTACTTATTAAAAAATTAAAAATTGTATTTTATAGGGCACATAGAATAATTTTATCTTAAAAATAAGCATTACACAAATACTTTTTAAGCACCTTTAGAAAGAGAGAGAGGGAGAGAAACTCAACATTAACTTAATATTTTTTTAACTATAAAACTGTAGGTTTGATGAAATAATTAACATCAGATACTAACTACAAGGGGTGTGCAAATGAAAAGATATGACACATTGCATCAACACAACTGTTAACATATTTTATGCCACGATGGAAGAACATAACAAGACATCGTCTTTCTAAAGGCATAGATTTAGCTCCTACATGTGCAAATGAGAGCAGAGGATCTTATAAAGAGTGCTATCCAATTACACTACTCATTGAATTCCTTAAGCACAGAAGAATCATTAACTCTGATGTGCACTGTAAGACACTCCGAAAACTATGCAGGTCCAACAAGAACAAAAGACCAGGGCTTCTGATGGAGGGTATGGCTCTGCTCAATGATAAAACCCATTTGTATGACTCCAGAGTCACACATGTGGAATCGGTTAAGTTCAAGTGGGAGCAGCTTGACCAACAATCTTACATCACAGATGTGTCAACCTGAAATTTTCATATATTTGATCCTCTGAAGAAACATCTGAAAGGGAAGCGATTAAACTCAGATCGAGAACTCAAGGATTCTATGAACTACAGGGTCTTGCCATGGACCCAGGAATTCAGGGAGCAAAGAATCCGTTGTCTAGTTAATCAATAGGATCTTTATACTCAGCCCTATAGTGTATATTTTGAATAAAGTCTTCACTTATACAAACAGTGTCATTTTGTATCTTTTCATTTGAACATCCCTTGTATATATTCCAATTTTAAACAAATACAACTATTATTTAAATGTGAACAATATATAACTAAATAATTTTATTAATATTAATATTCAATTAAAAAAATGCAGGGAGATAGAGATTACAAATATAATTATTTTACAAAAAAATTCAAGGACAATATTTTAGAATTACTGTATAAAATTCTAATTGTTTTTATCATTTAGTTATTTTTTATCATTCTATATGATGCCAATTGCCAAAAAATAATGAATTTCAAATGTCCCAGAATATTATTGTAAGAATGTAATTGACTAAAAAAGATTGTAGCATTGAATTTGAATAGTTTTTCAATGGTTTAAAATAGAGAAAGAAAGGCAAAACTGAATTCAATTTAGTTTTAAAATAATAAAGTTTAATTTCATGTAAGTAATTAAAGTAGTGCTATTCTTAATTTTAAAAAATACAGGGTGTAATGTTGAAAAATAGTATTAAAAAAAAAGACTAATACAATACATTTCCTGAATCTGTGATTTCCTGGATAGTGATGCTTATTGATGTACGAGGATGCATTGATGTAATGATGACAGATTCTACAGCATTTCGGATGAAAAATTCAATAAATCTTTCATTGATGTCTAAAACAAAACAAAATGATAGTTAGAAAAGGAAATTAAGCCTAAAAATTCAATACAATTCATTAATCCCAATGCATTCAGTTAAAAAATTTTATAACTAAATAAACTGGAAGACAATTCTTTCAAATATTTTGAATTTACAAGCTATAATTTCTTTCATCAAATACAGCATTTGGCTTTTATTTTATATTTTATAAATATAAAATAAAGACTAAGCTAAAGTTTTCTTAAAAATTAAATGTCATTGTTTTTAGGGGGGGAACCCCTCCGTCAATTATATATACTGAGTAATGGATGTCATATTAATCCCTTTAAATTCAATGCAGCATCTTTTATAGTTGGGGAAGAAGTATTGAGCTACATTAAAGTAATTATGCTGAATTTATAGAGATAGGCTATAGTGGACCTAGGATGAAAATAAGTAAGTTACAAAAAATAACTAGAGAAATAAAAAACATATAAAAAGTTCCCATAAGAAAAATGTATACTATACCATAAAAAAAGGTATATATACCAGGAAAAAATTTGGTGGAGTTATCTGTAAAAGTGGCAGTGATACTTATAATTAAAATGTTCTCTGACTTGAAAAAGGCATTTGTATTAAAAGGCATCCCAATAACCTCAGATCCCTCCCTCTGAAGTTTGTTTTTCAGGTCTTTTTTGTATTATTTTTGTTTCTTATTTCAATGCTAAAATGACTCTTTGCCATTGCTTAAATAATAACTATATAATAATGGATAATATGCTGCTTAGTTTTAGAATGAATCCATATTAAAGTCATGGAAAGTTCATAATTTCAAACCAAAATACCTTTGCCAATTTAATTCCAATGAACTCTTTACTCAGTGTTTAGAATATCCTGCATTTTAATAATTGATCGTTTGGCCCAATTTACCTTATTTTTTGTAACTATTTTTATTTTACTGCTAGAGGGGTCTAACATGCCTCTCAATGAATTCAGAACAGAAACTTTACTTTAGCACACATTACTTTCCTTGCTATAGAATATACCATTTTGAATTTAAAGGGCTTAAAAAGATACACACAAAAATAAATAAATAAAGCACCTCTATATGTCTTTCAAGGAACTTATCTAACTTAGATATAAACAATGAAAAGAAACATAGTTGAAATTTTAATGTACAGCTTTTATATGTAGAAATTGAATATAATCATTACAAATTCATTTAAAAGTAAATTTGAAACTTTTAAAGATAAAATTTATATATTGATTTACATATGATTTACATATTGAAAACTATAATTACATTTTAAAATAATAATTTATCATAATTCATACTCACATGGCATTTCTTGATTAGTAATAACACATTTCTTATTTTTTACAATTTATGTGCAAGTAAATATGCATTTTAAAAAAATTGTCAGTTGGTGTGCTGATTGTCTGTAAGCATTAAATAAGCATTATGAACCGAATCAAATTTATTGAATATTTTCCATTAGTATTTTAACAACAACAACAAAAAAAAGTTATAATTTTTTTTCAATGGAGTCAACAGCTTTAATCCATTTTACAGCTGGTATAGGTGAACTTTAGATTATCAATGATCATGTTTATTGCAATTGCCATATTGCAATAAATATGACAGCTTTGACAAATATTTTTTAACCAGTAAACCAATGCAGTCAATTAAAAAACAAACATTGTTGATGGAGACAACTGGTTCTACAACTAACAGACAATTTATCTTTAATGATGTATGAATCTCCTCTAATTACTCAACAATATAGTAGTGTAAAATGTACTTTGTGTTTGTTTCACCGCAGCTGACAAAACAGTATTAAATAAATCATTTCATTAAATTTCATTTTATAAAAATATTGTTGAGATCTTTTTTATTAATTATGCATTAAAATAACATGAAGAAATTATGCCTGCAATTAAATAAGTATCAGTATGGTTACAACAACAACAAAAAAATATTTACGACATAATACAGCATTGGCATCACGCTACATAAAAAAAATCTATTAATGAAAATATATATTTAGCCCTAAACAGATTATTTTTATCACACTGGAAAGCAAGAAGAAAGGCAACATTATTTAATTTTTTAAAAAAATAATTAAGAGTCAATATATTTGAGTTCCCTTTTAAAGATTTTGTAAGAAAATAACTGAAAATTTAATAATCAATAATAAACAAGATTTAGAAAAATGTTCAATAAAATGAAAATGAGGAAATAAATAATAGTTCAAATCAGATTAATTTTATAAATTACTGCAGAGTTTTACAAATTATGCAAAATATTAGAATACTAGACTGATATTTTTGAGCATTAGAAATCTTATCAATTCTATCTAATATTTAATAAACAATCTCAAATAAATTATATAAAATAATAATCAAACAGATAAATATTTTACCTATAGAATGAATTTTACTAATAAATGAAACTTCCACAACTGCTTTATCGCACAATTCCTTACTAACTTTGATTTCAAAGGGGCCATATACAGAAGCTTGAACAGCAGTTTCTCCTTGTAAAGAATGAATCAAGCATCACTCACTGATTATTGCATAGTTAAAGGTATTTGAAATAATACATGATATCAGCCATATAACCATCAGAAAACATGCAGCAAAATAAGAAGTAACTTCAAAAGTTAATTAAAAATGCGTACATTTCTACTAATGATAAAGGAGAATGTATAAAGGAATAGATGTGTCAAATTTGTGACACTCAAGACCACTTTGTTGAGAATTTATGAGTAGCAATTTATACATAGAAATTTAATTCGAAATAAACCTATCCAATATTTAAAGGAAATCAGCTCTTGCCAAATACAATTAATATAAAATAACTATAAATTAATAATTTTCTTTTATATTTTTAACTTTGATTTCATAGTTCACAAAAGGAACATTTTAAAGTATTATAATTATTAAAAATTGTATATAGTCAGTAATATAAAATAGCAGGTTAGATGGATTAAAAATTTATTTTTTCTCTTTCAAAACATGAGAATGGCTGCAAGTATAAATGGCAACCAAAATAATTAATAAATAAGATGTTTACCAAAACAACTAATAATTCAGCAATAAAATTTTAAACACAAATTTACACTGAAAATAATTTAAAATTAAAATATTGTTTTATGATTCTTTTAAAGTAAAATTAAAAAAAAAAAAAACTTCTTCTAAGGGAGTCTAATTAATAGAAAATATTTAAGTTCTCCAAAATTAAAAAATAATTAACATTATTAATTATATTCAATATATTTTATCATTAAAGAAGTTTTTAAAATAAATTCTAAACTTGATCTCATTTTTAAAAGTCACAATTTCTCCATTTATTTGCTATTGAAATAAAATTTAATGCATATGATTTCCAAAGAGTTTGTTATAACATAGACTAAGGTATAGCAAAAGTAAATAATAGCTAAAGCATAGTAATTTGTTATCATGTGATACAAATTTTATCACCAAGATGATGACCAACTTTACGATGCACCTGGTGGTATTAGTGTTTTCTTGCCAATTTTAAAATTATTTTTAAACTCCCTTTTTGGGGAGATTTCACAGATATAATTAGAACAATCTTGGAAATAAAACTTAGAAGCAAAATTTAGAAATAACAAATACGAAATCTTGCTAAAACATTGAATTAGCATAATAGCTCACAGGAGATAAAGCTGGGAGCTACAACAAGTTATAAGTATAAACAATTTTTATTTGCAAAACTTTATAAATTTTAAAGTATTTTTTGTAGAATTATTTTCAAAAGAAAAGTTCAGATGCATAGAATGCTAACACTATATTCATTTTTTGTTATTGTCATCTGTATCTCATATTTACATTTCAAGTTACAATACAATAAGATATTGAGATGTATGCTCTAATGTGTAAATGCATATAAATTATTAATTTTTAAAGGTTATATTTCTCGATATTAATTGCTCCTATAAAGCCTCCAATAATTTTTTTTTAAATAAAGTATTTTTTTCGCAGTTACGTCTGATAGAAATAAATGAAATGGGGTAGGAAAATCGGATACCAGGTTTTCGCCAAGATGAAAATTATTCTAGATAAATTTGGTGTTAAGTAAATGTAAATTATGATACTAACAATTTCAAAAATAATGTTTATTACCTGTGGACACAATAGCAGACCCATCGCTTCGTGACAAATTCTTAAATTCTACAGCATGCATATTTACTTCGTTTTGAATCGACATATTGGATGAAAAAATATAAATTCAAATAAATATATTCAATGTTTTGTACAAATGAGTAAAACACATACAGGAATACAGCACATGGATATATATATATTATTTTTTTGCATTGAATTCGACGAATGGAAAGTAAGGAGCTCAAGGCTTGGTTTTGCCACTATTGTTGAAATATAAATAGACTTTTAGACAAAATGAATATTTTCAATCCCAGAAATCCCTAATATACGAAGTACTCCATATTTTGTACCCTATTTATTTTCAAATTTTTCAAAATATAGTTAATCTTTAGTTTTTTTTGTATTTTTTTGCAGTGAAAACTTTTTTTGACAATTGGGATTTCTTTCTAAAGATGGCAATACTCGGTACTTATTTTGTAAATAATATGAGATTTATTTAGGGTATGCTAATGCTATCTCTCAAATAGCTGTCTTTAGTCTCGAAAATTAACAGTCAATTGATATGTGACTTGTAAATATGAATTTAGTTGTAGCTAAAATATCACAAAAACTGCTTCTATTTGTTATTCAATATTAGCCTTTAAATACAATATAAGGTAAGAAAAATTAATAAACACTGACATACTGAGCCCTTCAAAGGATTTTTTTTCTTTCCTATAAATGAACTACAAATTTCGCGTTCAACTATAATAGATGTTATTTAATCATTTACAAGATGGAACTAGGAAAAAAATTAATTAAATTTCAAAATTCTCTTAATTTTTTTAAACTGTTTCGTCGAACATATCTATCTTTTTCTAATGGATATTGTGATGGTGAGAGTGTAAAAGAAGAAAACAAAAAGAAACGGAAATTGAGTGTTACTAAAAGATATTTCCCGAATGATTCAAAAGATTCATCAATAATAGAAGAATCCAAAGAGGCATCCACTGTAATTAAAAACTTAAACTTAGAATTTAAGATGCTATATGGGCCTGTTCAATCATCAAAAAGCAGTAACACCGTTAAAAAGACTTTAGAAAATAGTAGCACTATAATTCAAAATCAAGCAGTTTTTCCAATTTTAGATCCTAAAGGGGACTCTAAGTCAGCCCAGAGTACAGATATAGATGCCAACAAAGATATTAATGAATTTGACTTTCATCAAACCTTATTAAAGTTTCCTCTTTTGAATGAACAGTCTCGTGCTCTAAGTTCTGAAGTAGAAATAAGTGAAATCAATTTACTGAGAAAAGTGTTGGAAGAAAAAAGCAAAACTTATGTTCCTAGTGTTTCTAGGATTCTTGAAAAAACTATGCCGCAAGAACAGGCAGAAATTTTAAGACGTTGGAAGGAAAATATGATTAAGCAACTAGGTGAAGAAGGATTTCAAAAATATCAGGAAGGTATATATTTATAAATGTTTTATATTTTTCTAAATTTGTGCAATGAAATGAAAGTAATATAAATCTATGTCACAACTTTGATTTTAATATAATGTAATGAATTCATTTAGAGATATCTGTATATTGCCTCTTGAATGAGATCATATCTGTTTTTTAAGTTTTTCTCCAAAAATATTAAAGTTCAACCTGATTAGATAAGAAGCAATGTCTTTTATTCTTTTTAAAATGAAACTATTAGATGTGTTGTCTCCTAAAAAAAGTTTTTCTACCAATATAATTTACATAATGAAATGTAATTTTTGCTTTATTTAATTATAATTTGTTTAAATTTTTTGCCCTTTTTTTTACAATTTATATATTGGGAAATATTTTATATAGAAATTATTTCTGTTTTTAGATTTTAAGATAATAAAAAAAATCAGAAAAGTAAAATGAATTGAAAAAATTTAATGTTCCACATCTTAAATAACTAACCATAAATAGTCAATCATAATTTAGGGGAGAAAAAACAGATTGGCTTTTAAAACCTTATAAAACATGTTCTTTATATAACACTTCATATCAGAAACCCATTCAAGAGAGAAATTCCTCATTATCTCAATTGTAGAAACTAGACTTGACCAACTCCATTAATTAGACTGTTGTATAGAAGAGAACTTGTTTATTGATGCTTTGACTTCCCATCCTCCTTCTGAAATTGTGTCTTTATTGCATGTTCTGTATTCATGCCATATATAAAACTCTGCCTTGTTAATATTTTTGATTTAATATTATGAAATTACTACAAATGTGTGTGTCCTCCACCCACCACTTTCACAAAAGTTCATATTAGCTCAAACTGTTTCAAAAATAAACTGAATGTACATACAATTGATATTATTTGTTAGTTAATACTATCAAACTTACCTTTTTGAAGAAACAAGAAATTTTTCAGCTTTTTATCTCTACAGGATTATTAAATTAGTAACTACTAGGGACTCTCAATCAGTGAGTGCCACCAAAGTTTTAAGATTTTATAGTGTTTTAAAAGTATTTTAATTTTGGGTTTTCTTTCAAATATATAAGATTGTTCAAATAAAATATTTTTTTTAATTCCACAATTTTTGTTTTGTTTTATAATTATAAAGTTATAAATAGTTTTATAGTATAAAATGTGCCTGCTTATATTATTGTAGATAGTATAAGATTATTATAAAAAAATTATAATTTTTAAAAATTATAACTTTTTTTCAAGCTGAGATGTTAAAACTAACTATCAAAGTGATATAGTGACAGTTTGTTATTTAATCCTATGAGCTTGAAATTGACCCATTCATGTGGACTTAACTCAGAGCTTTCGGACAGGGTGAATTTAAGGGGTGAAAAATATTGGTACTTTTGGGTTAGCCAGGTGCAAATGTTGCCAAATGTGAGCTGAGTCACCATGCAAAGTGAATGATAAAACTGTTGATGAAATTCTACATTATTTGCTGATTTTATGCTTGCACCTGGCTAATGGAAAAGTATCAAGATATTTTATGATGAACAAACCTCATGTTTCTTATGGGGGGGCGGGGGGTTCTGGCCTACCAATGATTAAGGAGCGGCTTTTCAAGTTTTTGATGTGTAAGTTTTTCATTATTATTGCAAAGGAAAAGGACACATCAGATAGTAAGAGAATGAATATTATCAGTAAAGAAAACCTAAATTCAATTATTGGCTTTTTTTACGTTTAGTTATGATTTCCATAAGTTTTTCAGTCTCTTTATTCATATCATATTAAAATATTTAATATGTTTATAAATTTTAAAAAAAATATTTTCTTTCCTATTATTTATTTATTTTTATTGACACTAATTATTCAAATAAGTTATTGAAATCTTTTTGCTCATGTTTTCTTTTCTGATAGTTTATATAATTACAAATCAGTTTCTTTAAATTTATTGCTTTGCTGAAACATTCCAAGTAGATATTAAATAAAAAGTTTTGACATTTATTGATTCTTTCCTTAACTTTTTAGAATTAATACATTTTAGAAAAATATGGTGACTATTAATTAAAAGCAACTGCTATATAAAATTTAGAAATTTAGTAAAATTTGAGGCACTTAGTTTCAATTTTGTGGAAGCTTCTGGGAAAATAATTGGAAAATTATGAACCGATTGAGAAATGTCGAAATGTGTGAGAAAAGTACAGTCAATATTATCACCTTTATTACCTTATTTGCCAAACCCCCCAATTTTATACAAAATAAAAATTTTGCTCTTTGGGATAAAATTTATGTCTTAATTGTGACATTAACTAAAAATATTTATTCTAATTTAGAGACTAATTTGAGTTGCTGAGATGAATAACTTTTTTAAAGGAATTAAATGTGGAATACAGGAAAAAAAAGAGATTTTTTTTTACAAATTATATTCTATATTATTGCTGTTAATTAGAAATTAAAGATATGTGTTAAGGTTTATTTTGGTGAAATAATAAATTTTAATGGTACATTTTTTTTAATCTTTTTTCATTGTGTTCCTTTCAGTTTTTCAAGCCACTAACCTCTTATTTAATATTGGTCTATATTTACAAAGTTTGTAAAAATGTTATTGATGTATTTTAAACATTAAATAAAAGCATGCCTTATTTTAATTTAATAATTCAAAACAGGCTTGCATTTTCAAGATTTTTGTTATTAAAATAATTTCCCATTCATTGAAGACTCCATGATAATTTTCACATGCTTTATATAAAGGTTTAAAAAATTACCTAGTCTTAAAAAAAACAGAAAAAATATCAACTTTATTTTTATCATTAAATTGTTTCATGCTGTATAAGTAAAAAAACATGTTTGAAAAAATATCCAAAGGTAATTTTAATGTAATATTGTTTTATATTTAATTAATTTTTCTACATTTTATTTTTTATTTTTGCCCTTAATTGCACTGCTACAATAAAATGAAAAAAAAAATGTATCTAAAATTTTTGAAACCTTCATGAGTGTAAATTTAGCAACAACAAATTAAGCATTTCAATTACAGCATAGTAGGTGTCCCTGTCTATAATTTCTCTGAAAGAATAGACAATTCCATCCTGTTTTTGTCCACAAAAAATGACCCAGGACTTGGAGTATTTTTGACGTTGGAATTCTCATACTTACCAGACTTATAGAATTATAGTTGCTTATATAGAAATTAAAATTAAAATCAATTATAGTTTTATGACTTAAATTTGTGGGAGGAAAGAGCCCCAGAGCTGTGTAAGTGTCTCTAAGGATTTTTAATATTGCTTAGCGTTGATATTTGTTGACAAAAAAAATTCTATTGATGTTACTATTATGTATTATATAATTATATTATTAATATCTATGGAAGGAATGTGTTTATAACCACTCCTCAGTAAGGTATTTATAAATTTTTAATCTTTTGTTTTTAAAACTAAACTGACATTTTGATATAAGTTAGAGGATTTGAAAACTATTAATAATTTAAATCTCTTCACTTGATAGTAGGAGATAAGGAATTATTTATATAATTTAATAAATGATATGAAACAAGACCATGTAATTAATTATTTTGTTTTTACTTAATAAAAATTCTTTCTGTTATTGTAATATTGGCTGTGATTCAAAATTATGTCTTCCTGAAAAATAACCTTGTTTAACTTCAAAACAGGACATTAACCTAACTAATTAATAATCTTTAAAATTTTCTAATTACATTCAAATAGTCAGAATAGAATACTTAATATATATAGATAAACAAAATAAAATGGATTCATTTCAAGTATTTAGCTTGAAATAATTCCTAATATATGTGCTTTTATCTCTTTTACTATGCTGTAATTTAAACAGATAACTTAGAAAATCTTGGATTAATTATAGTTATCAGAAAGTTATAAATTTTAATGTTGTTTCATTGAAATAATATTTGAATTAGTTAAATAATATTTGATTATTTAAACTAAGATAAAGATTGCAAATTTGCTGTTAATTTAATTATCCTATCAAAGTTATAAATTAAACAGCTACTTTTTGTTTTACTTTTACAAATATTTTTCTTTAGGCTAGATAGATGACAGATTTTGTACTGAACAGCCAAACCAAAGAAGTCACTGATAATAATAACTACGGTCAAATAATAAATGTTATTACCTTAATTGCTGACTAAATAAGTTTTTATAAAGTACTAATAATTTGAATTATAAAGTTGAAGGATAATATTAACCCTTTATCAAATTTAAATGATTAGACTCTTGTCTATTTCATTGCTTTCATGTTGTCTTTATAGTATTTATAAACATTATCTGCTAATCTTATGTAGGAATATAAATGCTATACAGTCTTGAAATAAAGAAATAAATTATAACAAACACATTTTCATATGGTTATTAAAATAAAAATACAACTTATAATAAAACCTTAATTTCTTTATTGAGTTAAAAAGAAAAGGAGTAATTCCATTATAAGCAACTCACATGTATATGTAACTAAATTTTTGTTAAAACAAATAGTTGTAATGTGCATTGTTTAAGGTCGCAAAATGCCTAAATCTGCCTACTAAGCAATTTACTGTTTGTGCTTAGTACATAAATACAATTAATATATTTACTGTATTTTTTTGTTGTTGTTGTTGATACTTCCATGAATCAATTTTTTTTAATTCTTTTAATATCTATATATTGTTAAGTTTTTCATATATATTACTTTATAAACTTTAAGCTTTATATATTGAAATATAAAATTATAACTAAACAAGGAAACTATTTACAATTAATTAAAAATGTTATTCTAAGAAACAGATTAAATAAACCATGGAAGAATAATTTGGGTATTGTTATTTATCAATCTCTTTTTCCTTCTTTCATTAGAAATCCTTTTAAAGGGCCAAACTCTTCATACTTGTATAAATAATTACTTAGCATCAGTTCCTAGATCTGAAATAGAGATAGAAAAAGCCATCGCTGGTCACTGGGAAAGTTTAAAAGGAATTTTTCCTTCTATTAGTGATATCAAACTTCTAGAAGAAAGAATAACTCATCCATTTTTGCAATACAAAGGAGTTGTAGACTGCTTTGCTCGATACAAGTAAGCTTACTAAATATTTATGATTTCTATTTTAAAGGTATCAATTATCTTTATTTATAAATACCAATTAAAAAATCAATTATCTTATTTTAAAATAAAAAATGTAAAGATACATCTTCACATTTGAAAAATGAATTCATTGTATTGATCATTAATTATTTTTTTCAAAATTTGCCAAATATAACTTTGTATATAATTTTACTGTATTGAATTAGTGCATTTTTAAAATTATTTTTTAATGAAATAGTTTAATGTGAGAACAAAGAAATAACTTTAAATTTAGTATCATATTTTATCAGACATTTAGTTTTATATCTAGCCAAACAGTGCAAAGAACATATACAAATTTATACTATTAGTGTAAAAGGGAAATTACTGACTTAACATTCTAGATTGGGAAATAAGATTGATTCTTTAATTTAAAAATTATTTACATGCATACTAAGTGATTATTAAAACTTTATGATGTAGTGATTTACTGATACAAATTGCAAAACATCAGTACTTAATATAAAAACAAAGTTTCAACTTTTAATATGATCATATACACAAATTTTACAGTCATAGAGATATATAACATTATTTTCTTGGATTTATCATCTTAATGTACTACTACTACTAAGTCAAAAAACCATGTTGATTTGAAACATTTGATATTGAATGAATGTTAAAATTTTATTCTTTGAATTAATTTATGTTATAAATCTTTCAGGAACAACTTAGTTGTGATAGACTGGAAAACATCAAAGAAAAAGAAACTTACTCTTTCAAGCACATTTGATAATCCTCTTCAAATTGCTGCCTATGTTGGAGCTTTAAATTTTGATCCTAAATATCAGTATTTGGTAAGATATGAATGGGAATTTAAAAATATTTACTTTTAGTATTCAAAAATTAATACATCTTATTTATCCAATAATGAAAATGAATTTTAACTTATTTATTAATTTTTTTTAATCTTTTTTAAAATGAATTTTCTCTAGCAGAAGACATGATAAATGATAAGTTCTCATACATGTATTCATTTTTGGTATGTTCTAAAAATGTTAAATATAAATTATTCTTTAAATTTTATATAAGATAGTCCTTTTGATTTTTAAAATAATACTTTGAATGAATTTGTTAGTTTTTATCCTTAGTTATAATATCATATATGTGTCAGTACTGTTACCAAATTTTAGTTTATAACTGTGCCCTATATTGATATAATCTTGATTGATTTGATTATTAATAATTCCAATTTTATTTTATTGAAACGTATCTTAACTGTTTTACTGATTTATTTATACATTAATGATCAATTTTTTTTCTATGTTCAAGTAACTTGTAACTGTTTATTCCATTCTTCTCTTAATCTCTTGTATCGATTTATGATCACTTTACTATTTGTTCAACTATCAGTATATTCTGTTTCTACATTTAAATCATTATTATTAAATTGAAAACATTAAAATTAATTTTTTTGTTATGTTTTAAAGAATGAGCAGCAGTTTATTGTAAAATGTTGCTTTTGTCTTTTTTATGATGTATCCTGTTTTCATTTTTGTGTATATACTCTGTTATAAATGTTCTAATTTCCTTTTCTTCTTATAATGATTCCAGTATTACATTTTCTATAAAATTATAAATAATCTTTCATATTTATAGATAATGTCATTTTATTTTCTGGTATTCTTGATTGTATTTGAATAAATAAAAATTCCATTCTTTTGCTATCAAAAGTGACCAAGTTATGATATTTTGAATTTCACGAAAGAAAACAGGAACATGAGAATGTGCTAAACTATATGCACATATATATATTGGCATATAATATAGTTTGAAACATATCATACAAAAAAAAAGTAACTGAAATAGTTGTATTTAGTTTTGTGTAATGGGTCTCTGGATACTTTGAAGTTGATTTGAATCTGTTATTAATCTGAACAGATAAAGAGAAATGACAATTTTTGATACTTGTTGGTTTTAACAATGACCAAAAAGCACCATGAAAAAAATCTTGCTAATTTATCAATTTCAATCATTAATATATATACCATGTGATTCACAATTTGATTATATTTTTATAATTTGGCAGAAGTTTTACTAGACACTTCTTGTTTAACATTAAAACTGAATTTCATAAAGAGCAATAAAGCTTTAATTTCTATGTTTAATAGTTTTTAATAATTAATGTTTAATGAATAAACAAACAAGTAAGCAAATAGTATCTAATAATAGCTTCAAAATGAACTGTGCAATTCATATGTAATGTGAGATATATTATAATATATGATGTATTCATATGTCAAATAATGAGTTGAAATTTTTAATACATTATACACTGAAGTGACAAAAGTCATGGGATAGCGATATGCAAAAATACAGATGGCAGTAGTATCGCAGCGAAAAAGTATAAATGTGCAGTTCGTTTTCCAGAGCTTTCATTTGTGTTCCAGTTATTCATGTGAACAGGTTTTTCGTGATCTATGGCGGCACGACGAGAATTAACAGACTTTGAACGTGGAATGTTAGTTGGAGCTAGACTCATGGGGCATTCCATCTTGGATATCGTTAGTGAATTCAACATTCCGAGATCCACAGTATCAAGAGTGTGCCGAGAGTATGAAATTTCAGGCACCCCATCCCATCATGGACAGCGCAGTAGGCGACCACCTGCTCTTAACGACCGAGACCACCGACGTCTGTGTAGGATGGTAAATGTTAATAGACACGCAACACTTCGTCAAATAACTGCAGGAATCAATGTGGGACGTACGAGGGACGTGTCCGATAGGACTGTGCAGCGAAATTTGTCTTCCTTGGGCTATGACAGCAGAAGACCGACTCGAGTGCCTTTATTGACAGCACGACATCGCCTGCAGCGACTCTCATGGGCTCGTGAGCATATCGACTGGTCCCTAGACCAGTGGAAAACCGTGGCGTGGTCAGATGAGTCACGATTTCAGTTGTTACGAGCTGATGGTAGAGTTCGAGTGTGGCGCGGACCCCACGAAGCCATGGACCCAAACTGTCAGCAAGGCACTGTTCAAGCTGGTGGTGGCTGCATAATGGTGTGCGCTGTTTTTACATGGCATGGACTCGGTCCTCTGATGCAACTGAACCGATCATTGACTGGAAATGGTTATGTTCAGCTGCTTGCAGATCACTTGCAGCCATTCATGGACTTCACGTACCCACACAACGATGGGATTTTTATGGATGACAACGCGCCATGTCACCGGGCCAGAACTGTTCGCGATTGGTTTGAAGAACATTCCTGACAATTCCAGCTCATGAACTGGCCACCTAGATCTCCCGATATGAATCCCATCGAGCATTTATGGGACATCATCGAAAGGTCCGTTCGTGCCCAAACTCCTGCACCATCCACACTTTCACAATTATGGACGTCTATACAGACAGCATGGCTCAATATTCCTGCAGAGGACTTCCAACGACTTGTGGACTCCATGACACGTCGAGTTGTTGCACTTCGCCGGGCAAAAAGAGGACTGACACGATATTAACAGTCATTCCATGACTTTTGTCACTTCAGTGTATTTCATATTAAAGACTTGGAGTGATGTAAGAAACATAATAATTTATTTATTTATTTGTCATTGATAAGGGTATGTAGTAAATCTATTTAACTAACGTTTTTTTTTTTCTTTTTTACATTTTTAATTTTGTTTTCAAACTATTCAAGATAAATTTAAATTTAATATTGATATTTTAATATAATATTAATAAACCACTCAAGAGCCAAAGAAAAAATGGAATAATTGTTAAAATTTTTTAATTAGCTAAGTGTTTTTAAACTTAATTTGCATGATAGCAGTCACATAATCTTATTAAACATATTATTTCTTGCAGGCAAATAAAGGCTTAATTGTTGTAGCTTATGAAGATGGAAGCAAAGCATCTGCTCATTTTATGGACCAAAATACCTTGATGCGCTATTGGAAAGAATGGTTAGCTCGTGTAAAGTTATATTGGGAATTAGTAGAAAAAGAAGAGAGTCAACAGAGTTAGCAGTATATTTTATGTATAAGATCACAACAAGGAATTTTATCAATAGATCATTATTTTATTATAATCATCATTGATAAATGCCATCATGTTCAATAAATATTCATTTTTAATTCTGTGTTGGAGGCTCATGCCTTTTGATTTTCTTGAAATGAAAATTTTTCTGGTTATTGTAATATTTTAGCACTTTTTAAAAAGTAATAACTAGCATGGTTATAATCTTATCATAAATATTGATTATAACTATTATATAGGTTATATTATGACTTATAATATGAAATATCAAGTTTATTTTTCATTATAATGCACAGTAAATTTTAGCTGTTTTTTAATTTTACTTTCTAAATATATATTCAATTAGAGCGATTCATGAATCAATTGTATAATTTGGGCATTAGGCACCTGAAGCATAAAATAATTTTTCAGCCCCTCATGATATTTAATTTTTAAAATGATGTAAAAGCATTAGTGATTTGTTCTAATGGTGCTCCAAGACATTAATATTTTCCTTGTCACTATTGTGCATTTATAGTTGTGTAGCAAAGTAACCTAGTTTTAATTACACAGTAATATCTTTTGCATTGATTTTGAATTTTATCTTTTTCAATTAAATTTTATTTTTATACAATTAATTTTTAACAAATAACTCTAATTTAAGAATTCACATTTTATTTAAATATTAATTTTCAAAATGTTTTGAATTATTATTGCTATATTTCGTCTTTCTTTTTTATTTTACTCTACAGTGATTAAAGCATAAAAATATCATAAAACTATAAGATTAAATAAATACATATGTATAAATGTTTGTTTTTACATTCCCCCACCAAAAAAAATTAAATTAAATCAACTCTGCATATTTCAATGTATCATGTCAGAACATAATTTCTTGAACGACCAAGTACCATGTGCTCGTGCGAGTTAAGTCATGTTATTCATTTTAATTGTTTCATTGAATGAGTCTCTTTAGTATTGCAAACGGTCCAAAAAACTTTGTCTCGCATTTATTGTTAAAAAAAAATATTGTGCTTCCTATTTATTTCATTTTACATAATCATGTACTCAAAATTACATCTTTCTAGGTTTTATTTGTTGAAGTCATTAACTTATTTTTTAAAAATCAGAGCTTCTATAAAGGTGAGAGCAACAGGTTATTAAAAGCTGATTTTTTGAGATGTTCGTGCAAATAATAAAATTTTTATTTTTTACCTACGGAGTTTTGTTGATGCCAAAAACCTCATTCTAAAAACATCATGTTCTGACATGATAAAAAGAATAATCAGTTGTAGTTTTTTCCTTAATTTTTATTTATCAATAATTATATCTGTAAAATTATTTTTTTATTCTACCTGCATACTCGCAAAAAAATGTACTGTCTCAGAAGAAACTTAAAACCTTGCTTGTGCAATCTATGACCAGAAGGACGTACTGACATTGCAATACTTACTTTCCCTCACAAATTGTGTAGTAAAACGAATGTATTTTATTACTTTTCTGAAAATCTTATTGTTTTCGAGTTTTTTATCTCCCTTTGCGAAAAATTGATAAATACGGACATCATCTCAGATTCAAGATCAGCCCTACAAACACTGCAAGTTCCAAACGAAGATAAAAATTTCATACAGGAAATAAAAAAGTTAATAGTTAAATCTAAACCCAATATTAATTTGACTTGGGTTAAAGCACATGCAGGGATTGAAGGTAATGAGAGAGCAGATTTTTATGCAAAAGAAGCAACTAAAAAAGAGACTATTGATTATTCTTTCAGTCCAACTGCAACTCAGCTGCGAACTGAAATAAATAAAAAAATAATTGAAAAGTGACAGGTTTGTTGGGAAGCCTCCAATAAAGGTGTTTGGACTAAAAAATTTATTCAAACAGTGCATCTTAAAAGACTATATAGTGACTTTTTCATAAACCAAATAATAACTGGACATGGGGTTTTTAATGCTCACAAGCTAGGTTATTTGGAAAATCTGATAAGTGCAGATGTGGTAAATCTTCTGGAACCATTCATCATATTATACAGGAATGTGATTTATGGGAAAACACCCACTCAACATGGCAATTATCAATAATCTTATGCAGTTGGAATCCATGGAGCACGATTGAAATTACTCTTTGCTTTAACTTTTGTTTTCTTACGTCTATATTGTATATGGAAACTTTATTTTGTATATATGTTATTTGCTTTTGGGTTACCAAGAGCTTCCTTTGTATATAATTGTTTTATACTTTTTTTTCTTTTTAATAGTATTTTCTTAGTTAACGATGTTTACTTTTTTATGTTCCTCTTATATCTGTTGAAACGTTTATACCTTTTTCTTTTTAACAGCATTTTCTTAGTTAACGTTGTTTACATTTTTATGTTACTTTAATAACTGTTAAAATGTTTATACCTTTTTCTTTTAACAGCATTTTCTTAGTTAACGTTGTTTACATTTTTATGTTCTGCTAATAACTGTTGAAATGTTTGATAATTACTATACTTGGAGACAAGGTGACATTTATTGAGAATATAAATTTTTATCTCTTTCCGATCTGGTTCTTTGAATTGTTTTATGAAAATTAAGCTTATTAACCTGCACTTCCGTCCTCCGTGAGGGTTTCTTTATTGCATCTCATCCTTATATCCGAATCCTTCGGCCTGACGGAGTATACCTATGCTATCTCTCCTTTTGCATTTCCCCATAGTATTTAACCCTGTAAAAAGCACCCTGTACCCTTTGCACTCTATAAAAGGAATGCTATTAAATTGCTGATATCTTTATTATTTGGTGGTCAAAGTTAAATTGACGATTATATTTTTTTACTGAAGAAGTTGGGAGTACTGCAGTTCATCTGTGATTATTCAAGAGTGATCCTTTTCTTTATGAGTCATTCTTTTCAGAAAACTTATTGAAAATATTTTACTTGAATTTTAAATGCTTGGAGGTAGCAATAGCTTTTTGCTCATAACCTTCTGTAGTTTGCATGTATTCGACTTAGTATTATAAATTTTAATCTTTAATTTGCAGCATAGTTTCAGACAACAAAGTATATTTGTTGTTTTAAATAAACTAAGATTTTTCTCATATTCAAATTTCTACTTGAAACTGAACAAATATTTTTTTAAACATTGAAAAATATGCATAATAAAGAGGAGGGGAAGTATCAGATAATAATGTTATGTACTAAAATTTTTGACATAATAAAATTTCTTTTTAAGTCTTTAAAAAAAATAAGAAATATATCTTCTTTTTTTTCATTCATAAAAGGATTTTCTGATTGATTGAATTGAGCCAACAAATTCCCTTTTTTCCCCTCAATCGCAAATATACTTCTACTAAATAAAATTATCAATAGTTTTATTTACAGATAATTAAATAATCATAGTATTAATTTTATTTTAAATACTGTATAGTTGCAGCTGTAAATTTCTTGTGCATATGCATAATTATAAATCTTGGAGATTTTATATTTAATTGTCCAAATACTTCTCAACTAGACAGGTGGGTTTTTCTCGACTTTCTTGCACACATGGATCCTATGACACCTTTTTTTACTGTTCTTTTTCTATATCCTATGATAATATGGCAAAGTAAAGAAGATCGCAAGAACCTCACAGTTTTCGTGTATAGTGTCTCAGTAAGCCATGTTTCTGTATTAAGACGCTTCTAAATGTGAGCACATATACTGCCACTCTATTCAAACTTCGCTTAACGAATAAGACATAATGTGTGAAGGTGACTCGCTAATGAGCGATGTTTTGCAGAAGGAGAGTGAGGCACCTTGATGTAATATGTAAAATTGGCGTGTATTAATCTGTAAGCTCTTGTGTAAAGAGAATTCGTATTCACATGGAAGTTTTAACTGGATAGCATTGTCCAATGTGACTCAGAGAGTTTGAGCAAGAGCCTAGGGGTCGATCAAATTGTGGCCCTGGACAAAGTTATAGGGCTAGAATTGGATAGCAATGGCAACGTTGAGCTTGTGGAAGAACTTCTAGTATTTTTGGAGAACTTATGAAGTTGTGTCAAAACAAAAGAGCTTTGGTCAGGAGAGGAAGAAATAGTAGATTTCGTAGGACTACGAACTTCCACTGAAAGGAAGAAAAAGCAGAATATATATATTGATATGCTAAAATACTAATATCCTGCAGATTTTTTCCCCGTATACGAAGTATATAAAGAGAAAATATTGTAATCAACAAAAAATTTTAACTCGAGACTTCGGAAAATCTTCATATTCTAAAAACACATTTTTGGAATTAGTCTTTTTGTGAACACAATAAGTCATCAACGATTTGAGCTAGGAATAAACAGAAATAAAATCAAAAAGCGATTATAAATAACATAAACACTGTTCTGCCGGCGTTCTGGCATAGAGGTAGACGTTCTTCCTCGTGATTTGGGTGACCCGGGTTCGAGTTCCGGTTAAGGCGGAGTTGTTCTGTGTGCTATCTGTAAGGTGTGTGAAAGGACTCCCATGTAAAAGGGGGCTGTGCAAGTGAATGTAGTGAGTGTGTATTTAAGTCGTACTCTTGGTTCTAGTTGGTGCTACTTCAAAAACCAGAGACGCTTATTCGGCTTAATGTCGATGGCAAGTGCCATTTGTAAAAACAACAACAACACTGTTCTAAAATAAAGAAACTGCTAGTTCGCTCATAATATTACTTAGTATCCGCCTTTCTCGACCAGCTAATTTGCCGGATATTTATTGTGTTTAATTTCAATTAATTTGGTGCTTAACTTGATGCTCATGATTTTTCTAAATAAATATTTTTAAGCACCAGATCATGACAGGAATGAGAGGCTATTTTTAGCTTTACACTTACTAGTTTATATGATTTTTCCTAATGGAATCAAATACCATATTATCATTAAAATATAACTGCCAGGATAATTTAATTCAAATTACACCTTGTTTTCCCTTAAATATAATTTCTTTTTCTGGTTTTTTTTTTCTTATCAAAATATAGGTGTCCAGCACAGATCGTAAAGCGGGAGAAGTTTAAAAATATTTCCACCAATGCGAAATCCGAACTTCGGGTTTGGCGTTCATTATGACACTTCAGATGTCATTTTCGTCATCTGAATGTGGTTCAAAATTTAGATTACTATCGAAAATAACTTCTGCATTACTTCAAAATGGACTTTAATATAAATTAAACTTAATTAAATTAAAACTAATTTAGTTAATGGTGCAATTGCTTGGAATAGTTCCATTTATGAATACAATACAATGTGCATATAATTGAAGTTTTTTTATTCCAGTTGTTGCATTTTTGAATGTTAGCCCCTTAACCGGTTTGCCCGTACGCCGTACGTGCATCGATTTATCGAATTTTTATAGTTGTTAACAAAAAATAAATCATTCATAACAATTATAATTCAATTGTAAAATGACTTCGAATACGCAAATAAGCCAAGTATTCGATGGATTTCCCTTTGAATCAAAATAAGAAAATATTCCCAAAATAGAAGGTATCATCTTATTAGATAGTAAGGAAAATACACTGGTTTAAGGGTTAAAATGCAGGCTGACAGATGATGAGCTTCTTAGTGCATATGTTTCCAAATCTGATATATATCTACATATTAGATATTAAATTTGTGCAATAAATTTTATTTATCTTTTACAAATTGTTTTAAAGTTAACGGTTTCATCTCAATGGATTTCGTTGAAAATTTGATAGAAACCCATAAATAAGGCGTAAAATCCATACACCAAATTTCATCCATCTAACTAGAAGCATTTTTGAGTTATTGTGTTCACTGTCATGCACACGCATTTCCAAAAACGTGTTTTTCTGACTCAGGAATATATACATTTATTCCTCCAGATGGCGCTGTTGAACGCCATCTTGGATTGTATGTTTCAATGTACGGATTGAAGGCGCTGGTAAAGCCGCATATTTTACCCTGAAAGCGAAATTAGTGTACATAACGTATATAATTTAAAGTAACGCACCTTTCAAGAAAAAAGGATTGAAAAGACGATTCGAAATTCATGATCCACTGACCAAAATAGCAACAAAGTGATCTGAAACGAGCAAAAGCATCAATATCTTGAAATGGAATTTTTGACCATCAGTGTTCCTGTCTTTGCGTATTTCACATACAAACTATCTATACAAAGCTTCCAAAATATAAAAATCTATAAATATAGTGTCAAATTCATATACTAAATTTCATCTGTCTAGATAGAAGTGTTTTTGAGAGCGTAGTCACAGACATACACACATAATTCCAAAAACGTGCTTTTCGGACTCGGGAAGTGTTATAGATTTCTGTTCCACCAGATGGCGCCATTAATCGTAATCTTACAATTAGATTGGATGTAAGTCTTGCTTGACTTATGTAGCAGGCAACGAGCCATACGTATGGAAGGTACCGGAGAAATTTAATAATTTACTCCAAAAGTAAAATTATTATAAATATACATAATTTCATGTGCATAAATTTTAAAAATAAATAATTGAAAAAACAATTTATAATTCATAATACACTGGACTACATATACAACAATTATAAAGAAACGTGCAAAATCGTTAATATCATGAGAGGGAATGTTTGACTATCAAAGTATTCTTTGTTCGCATATTTCGTATACAAATAGTGTAAACAAAGCGTCCAAAACATAAAAATCGATAAATATAGGGTCAAATCCGTACACCAAATTTCATCCATCTAAATAGAAGCGTTTTGAGTTATCATGTTCTCAGACCTCTCACACATAATTAGATTTTTTTTTTTTTTTTTTTTTTTTTTTTTTGCATTCAGAGAGAGTTACAAATGTTTTTTTAAAATCCAGATGGCGATGTTGCACGCCTACTTAGATTGTGTGTGACGATGGAATATACCGGAGAAGTTTACAGATACAAACAAGTAATTCATAAAACATATGCTCGGATTCAAGGACTGTAAATTATTTATCCGTAAAGATTACGTTCGTAAATCTCTGAAATGTGTAAATCATCAATATCTCAAGATGGAATTTTTGATGATTGCAGTATTTTATGCTTGAGTATTTCATGTACTAGGAAGTGATAATGGATCGTATGTTTCACATTTCAAAGAAAGGAGTCGAATAATTTAAATTTAATTTAGTTCAAATGTATCAGTCTCTTATATAAATTAAACAGACTAGTTCTCCATTTTCGATGTATAGAACGATTAATTTTCGAAATGTTATTCATAATTTTGAAACGTAACAAGGTTGACATGATATCGCAGACATGCACAAAATGCTACCAGTTTCTATACATAGTATATCATCTTCAGGGCATATGATACATGACAAAAAACTTAACATTAAACGTAAGTATGGTAAATTCATGCGCACGGTGGGTTACCGGTTGAATTCGGTCTAGAATTCCTTACCTTCCGAAATCTAGTTACAGACAATCAGGAACCTTCCAGGAACTTGGAGAACCGCGGTGGCGTGGTGGTGAGGTCTCGACTTGTGAGTCGTGGAGTTTCGGATTCGAGACCCGATTTTAGCATTGTTTAATAATTCTACGCAATTCCTTAAAATACCTGATAAGAAAGATTGAACTAAATATTTTATGCTATGTCATTTAATCTTTAACTTTCGGGAACTTAACTCTGAAAAAATTCTTTTTTTGCGGATCCTAAACGGGAAAAACTCATAAATGACTTTCCTTTTTTTTAACCCCTTAACCGGTTTATTTTCCTTACTATTTAATAAGATGACACCTTCTAATTTGAGAATATTTTCTTATTTTGATTCTAATGGAAATCCATCGAATGCTTGACTTATCTACGTATTCGAAGTCATTTTACTATTGAATCATAATTGTTATGAATGATTTATTTATTGTTTACAACTATTAAAATTCGATAAATCGATGCACGTAAGGCGTACGGGCAAACCGGTTAAGGGGTTAAGGTTGAAGACAATACGTATTTGCCACTAAGTATTGTTCTCAGCTTCTTCGTTACACTGATACTAACAGAGCACGGTGTAAATGGATGCTGAGTAATTGACAAAATGACTGGAATCAAGAAATAAATAAAAGATTAAAAAGAAATCTACTATGCATATTTCAATGTATCATGTCAGAACATCATTTCTTGTACGGCCAAGCACCACGTGCTCGTGCAAGTTGAATTATATTTTTATTCATTTTAATCGTTTCTTCGAATGAGTCACGTTAGTATTGCAAACGACCCGAAAAAAACTTTGTCTCGCATTGATTGTTAAAAAAAATATCCCATTTCCTATTTATTTCATTTCATATAATCACGTACTGAGAAAGACTTTTTACGCTTTATTTGCTGTAGTGGTTAAATTACTTTTTTAAAATCAGAACTTTTGTAAATGTGATGGCATCGCGTTATTAAAAGCTGATTTTTTGAGATGCTCGTGCAGATAATAAAATTTCAATTTTTCACCTACGGAATTTTGTTTACGCCAAAAACAACATCCCCCAAACAACATCATGTTCTGACATGATAATTATAAACTCCACGAAGTAACCTACTATTACTCCATGGACTTCCTCTTTCAATCGGATTTTAACTCAACAGCGTATGGGGCATTCACGAATTACACACAATCACTTAATATTTGGAGAATCTACACCTGTTTGCGGCTCATGCAATGTTTCTTTATTAATACGCCATATTTTAATTGAGTGCTCTGAATTTTATAGAGACCTTACCATCTTTTTTGACTCGTCTCGTTTTGACTTGTCTTTCAAAACTTTAATCAAAAATTTTAGTGAAATTTAAATTTATGGAACTGAATTAATAAACTCAACAACACTCTTGTTATCTGACATATCGTTGTAGAATATTCTAGAAAAGGATTTTGAGCCCGGACATTGCTACATGGAGTCCAATCCAATCCTTTCTATTTAACCGTTTTTGTTGAAAACGTCCCTTTCAACCGCGACGACCCGTGGTGTAGGGATTATCTTTTCCCACCGTAGTAAGCTTGCTGTTCTTATGCGGTTTTGTTCTCTCTTTAACCCTAGATGTGGCTTAGCATCAAAATTTCCTCCCCACTAGAAAGGGAATTCAATAATTTTACAGGAAACTCTATCAAATTAAATATGCTGAAGCTGAATAAATTGTATAACATTTTTTTATCCTGTCAGAACATGATATTGTTTTGGGAATGTGCTTTTCTGTCGTCAACAAAATTCCGTAGGCGAGAAATAGAAATTTTATTATCTCCACGAGCCTCTCAAAAATAACGTGCTTTAATAACATAATGCCATCGCATTTACAAAAGCTCTGGTTAAAAAAAAATAAGTTAATGACTACAGCTAATAAAACCTAGAAAAATGTCATTTTGAGAACGTGATTATGTGAAATGAAATAAATAGGAAATGTGATATTTTTTTAAACAGTAAATGCGAGACAAGGGTTCTTTGGATCGTTTGCAATACTAAAGTGACTCATTCGATGAAACTATTAAAATGAATAAAAATATAATTTGACTTGCACGAGCACGTGGTGTTTTGGCCGTTCAAGAAATGATGTTTTGACATGATACATTGAAATATGCATAGCAGATTTCGTTTTAAATTAAAATCACCATCTGACAAACTCAAAGAAATTATCTGAGCAAGGATATTTTTTCCTAGTTTCCTAACCATGCTACATAATTAGGTTGATAAATATCCGATTCCGTGATTAGTATCTTTGTTAAACTTATCTCCAATAATTAATGAATTAATGAGATTTCTGTTAACTGTTCACGGAAACCCCATTCTACAAATTGAGCTTTTTTTGTCAAAATAATAGTAAAAATAGATTAAAATTAAATCTGCTACACATATCTCAATGTATCAGGTCAGAACACAATTTGTCATTCCAAGCATCACGTACTCATGGAAGTTAAATTATATTTTTATTCACTTTAATGATCTCATTGAATGAGTCACTTTAGTATGGCAAACGATCCAAAAAAAAAAACTTTGTCTCGCATTAATTGTTAAAAAAATATCACATTTCCTATTGATTTCATTTCATATAATCACGCGCTCAAAATGACGCTTTTCTAGGTTTTATTTGCTGTAGTCATTAACTTATTTTTTTTTAAAATCAGAGTTTTTATAAATGCATGACATCACGTTATTAAAAGCTGATTTTTTTTTTTTAGATGTTAGTGCAGATAATAAAATTTCAATTTTTTGCCTACGGATTTTTGTTGGCGTCACAAACCTCATTCCCAAAATAATATCAGTTTCATCAATATGATAATGACAACAGCAAATTAACCTAGAAAAATGTCATTTTGAGTTCATGATTACATGAAATAAAAAAGATCGAAAATACGATGTTTTTTTTTTAACAATAAATGCGAGACAAGGTTTTTTTGGATCGTTTGCAATACTTAAGTGACTCATTCAACGAAACAATGAAAATGAATAAAAATATAATTTAACTTGCACGAGCACGTGGCGCTTAGAAGTGGTTCAAGAAATGACGTTTTTACATGATATATTGAAATATGTGGAGCAGATTTCATTTTAATCTTTTTTAATGAATAAATATTTTGCTTATTAAACGCTTAGATGATTTTATAATAGCTTTTAATAATGTTTAGTTAGATTAACACTCCGTTTGAAAGCAACAATAGTGCTATTTTGGGACGGACTTTGTAATTTTGAGCCATGGTCAGAGGATGACGCTGACGCCTAAATTAACATCCCTGTCTCAGCTTCCGCAACACATCAACGGGCGGGGGGGGGGGATCTTGACCTCAACGGATTTAATGTGCACCGGACATGTTTACAAGGCGATTCTTCGGTAAAATCGGGTTTCGAATCTGAAACCGTCTCTGGTTCTGAAAATGAAAGTTTACCTCAGGATACCGCAGCCCTAATTTAGAATGACAATAAGAATAGAAATTTTCACTGTGATTATCTCGGAAAGTCGGTAAAAACCAATGAGCTGTTTTAAATCTCAGATTAGTTAAACTACGAAATTAATTCATTTAAAGCTTGAAAATTACGATTTGAACATTATTTTACATTTATATTTCTAACAAATCAACTTTTGATAAAGAAGGGACCAATCATGTATAATATTTTAAGATTCCAGTCGCTTATATCTTCTATATAAAAAAAACTCACTTCTTTCAT